>CM019043.1:40240558-40573943 GCA_009664405.1 Drosophila bifasciata
GTCCGTCTGTCTGTTAAACAAATAAGTTTTGTCCTGCGTAGACAGCCGTGTCGCATTGTCGCATTGTCTCCCTCGTCTTATCGTCACCCGGGCCATTGTCATCTTCCAAGTGGTTGATTGGCACGTAATTTACTCGAGATCCCACTGCGGCTGGTAGGAGGAGCTTTGTTTGGTTTTTGGTTAGGCAATCGAGCTTGCACACAGACCCCACAGATGTGTGTGTGTGTGTGTGTGTGTGTGTGTGTGTGTGTGGCGGGAGTGGTATTAACTAGGTTTGCAATTAGTAAGAAATATTAAAGGGATTAGTTGTAGGCAATCACTTTTGCGATTCCCCATAGCATAATTCTCCAACTGATCCGATTTCAGAATATCTTTTTTTTATTCTCAATTAGATTTTTAATTTTATTTATTTGAATATCTATAAAGCGAAAATGTATATTTTAATTAAATTCCACTCTTCGGAGTTTGCAGTTTCGTTATGCTATAAAAAACAAAAACAAATTGTCAAGAAGTTTTGACTCAAGAAAAACAGGAAAAGAGAATTTATTTACATAAGTGTTAGGGATGGGAGTCTTTAATGCTATTCGATACATTGTACAAACTTATTATGTCAATGGCTATGTAAAAATTACTGAACTGCAGTATTTTACTGAACATATATCAAATATTATTATTAGATATTCTATCAGGCAAACTAATTTTTCAATGTAGCAAAACTTTGGCGTTGCTATGCGATTAGTTATCGATTATTCTCTCTTAAACATAACAGTCGCTTAACAGTACAGTAGGCAGTAAACCAAACTTTTGCGAATGTCAGAGCGCCTTGAAATGAAATGTATGACTTTTGGCTGAAAACCTAAAACGCAAACGTAACTGAAACCCGGAGCCTGCATATATAATACATATAAATTAACATTAAAACTCTGTGAAATAAGAGAAGAATTTCAATTAAATTAGCTCGACAGTAATCATGGCTAATGGTCAGCTGACAAATTCCTTTCTCTATAATTACTGCCATATCCTGTTCGGGTTGCCGCATCATTTCTGTTGTTGGGGCGCGGCAAAAATAAATCTATAAAATATTGCAAAATAATCAAGCAAAAAGGAGTAAAAGCCGCAACCATGTTGATTACAGGCCCTCAACGCAGAACGTGAACAGGGCAAAAGGAACACCCAATCGTTACACCAATATCAATGGCCAGAACAAACAACCGCAATGTAACACTCTTTGTGTGTATATCCCCGCAGAACCGCGCCAGAATCCCACAATGGGATCCAGTTCGCTGGCTGCAATTGTTTGCCAAAAACCATTTAAACCTTTATTTGAAAATTACACATAAACATATTGAAAATGCTGACTGATGGTGCTGGGTGTTGGGCCGATTTTTGGGTAGATGAGTACCCGGCTAGCATCCAGAGTCGGCAGTCGAGGACTGACTGGTTACCGCAATAGACCTAACCGGCTGGGTATGACCACTAGGGCGGAAGACTTGTTACTGAAAAAGGATCAGGAAGGACTTTCGTTCTTTATGTTTTATCAAAATTTGAAGTATCTTTGAAGTAAAACACTATAATAGCGGAGTATTCAACGCCATATGAGACGATACTCTCAGGGTTTCACAGGTTGCATACAGATAATCCCTTCACTTCATAAGATAAAAGTAGGGTATTACAATGTACTCTCTCCTTTGCTGTTGATTTTTTTTTTTGCTGGAAATTGCGAAACATATTTGCCAATGCATTTTGGAAAACATCATTAAGTCGAAAATCGTTGTGCCGAGTGCAACGGCCTATGAAGAGAGAGGAAGAAGGGAGGAGGAACTGCCCAGCCAGTGTCCAGCCACTGCCCTTCGGACCGCATTCGCGATGCCAATGAATTTTCATGAATGCAGTCAAGTCTATAAAAATTAATGCGTTGCAGTTGGTTGCAGCAGTCCGCTGTTTGCCCCAGCCCCCGCCGCAGACCGAGTGCATTTTAAATATGAGTTAAAAAGCGTGGAAAATGTTACAGCCCCCACACGGAAGGCGGCGAACAAGAGTTCGACCTTATCAAATGGTCATTTCTGTTTGCATTTAATTAAAAATCAACCCAAAAGTAAGGATGACTGAGGCGACACGTGCGTGTCCTGTGTCGGCAGGCGCGATAAATCACGCTAAAACACAAAGTGTCCGAGTAATTTATCATTGTCAACGGGCCTGGGCTGGTCCTGGGCCTGGGCCTGGAGACCTCAAAGGGTTGACAGAATCTGCCGGAAGGACAGACAGATCGAAGGGATTAACACTTTAAATTGCCTAGTTAAACAAAAGGATATTGTCCGGGCTGAATGTTTGCATTACTGCCATTACACAGAGCCCTCCCGCCCCACCCCTTTTTTGGCCATGACGTTTTCCATTTAATTGCCAAAATCGAAGCTGGACACGGACCCAGCAAGCATCAGGTCGTAAGTATTTACTTAGGGGATTGGGATTGGGCTTGAGGTAAAGTTCACTAAATTGCATTTCGTCACGCAATTATACAAATATCCATTCCATCTCTCTGGCCCCCTGCTGCCTTGTTTGCTCAAGGCTCCAAAGGCTCCCTCTCCATTCTGTGTGTGTGTGTGTGTGTGGCCCCAAAACTTAATTTCATCTTATTACGATGCAGAAATTTTGCAATTTCCGCAAAGTCTACTCCTGAGCGCCGGTCAATTGGACTTCACTTCGTTCAACTGCGTCTTGGATGAAGTCTTGTCTTGCCCCAAGACATCATGGAACGGACAACGGAAATGGAAAATGTGGCCTAGACATTGGTTTATTGGTTTATCCCAGTGTCTAGTGGACTTTTGGTCAGTTGAATTACATTAGCGGCTGGGCAAATCTAAAAGGGAAAACTCATCAACGAGGCTCTCAAAATTTGTTGCAATATTTTGACAAATCATTTAGGGGCTGGGCACATTTTAAAGACCCTTCCAAAAGGGACAATTTTCCATTGAGTAATTCCTAATATTTTTTATTTTTTTGTAGAATTTTATTGCGAAATTTTGTTGGTGAAAGAGGATCCTAAGTAGCGCAACTATTCCGCCGCTTCATTCGCATTTTTAACGACCACAAACCAAAGTCAAAACAGAGCAAAACACAAGGAAGAGCAGGGGAAGCATTAAAAAAGCTAATTTAATTAAAAGAAAATGCAATGAAAAATGCCATTCTGTCAGTTGGAGACTGTGAGCTGTGAGAAGGGATAGGTCAGGGCCGGGCCGGGCCGGGCTGGCATTGTCCTGTGCGTGCTGGCCGGCAATTTGGCCAATTTTTTTATGACACCACCGAACGAACGGATCCCGAACGGAGCTGAACTGAAACTGAAATGCAAGGCAAAAGTGCAACGTTCTCCTTGGCGCGATTTTATGCACATTTATCATAATTTCACACGCAGCCGGGTATCCTACGAATGGTTCGGTTGTGGCATGGGTTTCGGTTTCGGTTGCACACACATAAAAAATATACGTATAGCAGGAGGCGAAGACGATTTTTAGGGCAGTGCTGAAGGGGCGTGGAAATTGCATTTTGCCTTTTACGAGCAATGACATTTATGACAGTTTTCCCTGTCGTGCCCCACCCACCCAGCAAGAAAAAAACGAAACGTTGAAGGGGAGGGAAAAGCTGAGAAAACAGTAACAATGATAAGCCATTAAAACTATTCGTAAACACACCTTTCCCGCATTTTCTGTCTCATCGTCTTCATTTATTTCCTCTTGCCTGCCACTGTGGCACATAAACCGCCCGTTGAGACGTATGCAGATACCTTCATTCCTTCCGGCACATGTCAACACTGTGCAACAAAGTTGAAAATGCGTTATTAATATTAATGCAAAAAGGGATAAACATACAACAATATTTGTAATAAATACTTGCACTTTGTTGCAACTGAGGAAAGTGCCTGACTGCACCATCAGGTGGCCCATGCGGCACCAAGCCGAAGCCTGTCTTCGCACGCATCCCTCGCCATCCTGCCGCCCAACCGACCGTGGGGCGCTGCCGCATGACGCGCGACGCGTGTACCGAAGCGATCGTGAAAATGCAGAAAAGATAGCTGTTAGACTAACATTCGAGGAAGCATTAAGCAAAGTTTTAACTGGAAATAGTATCGTAATTGTTAAAGGTAAACCAGACCATCCACCCACTATTTGGGGAGTCTTGCACGTGCTCAAAGGTAAAGGTTCAACCATAAAAAAGCAAATACAAATACTGAAATTGGGCCTGGAAATCTTTGGGTAGGTTATTATCAGGGACACGTTTTCCGGTAATTGAAGTGTTTGTTGTTGTTCCTGTTCCTGTGGCTGCTGCTCTTTTTTTGGCTCTGTCTTCTTTTGTGCTTGCCTCATAATTCTACTTGTGACAAATCAACGCCCTCTTGTAGTTGACTTCCTGCTGCTTCCTTCCTCCAGCCACCGGTCTCGGCCCGAAGCTTATGTGTAGTTTATGTGTAGTCCTTGGAGTCCTTACGAGTCCTCGAAGTCGTTGCTGTCGTTTTATCAAAAGTAATTTCGCCTCTTTTTTTTTTTTTTTTTTTATATCCCTCGACTATTGCCAGCGATTTCCGTTTGTCGCTGCGCTACTCTCCGTTGCTCGTCAATAATTTCGTCTCATTTCATTCTTTGTCATAAAAATGGTCAGAAGCGTAGATATCCCTCGAAAGAAATGTGGCAAGTTGCTGTTGTTGCCGAAGCATTTGATGCATGCAATATGCAGAAAGTTTCCTATTTCAATAAAAAGCAAAAGAAACGACGTCGAATTGTGGATATAAATCTATAAAAATCTCAGCATTTAAATCGTAAAAAAATATCATCCCCAGGGAAACGCGATGCGATGCGACGTGGATGGATGGATGGGGAAAAAAATGGAAAGGCTCATCGTTTTTTTGTGCTATGGATTTTAGTTGCTCTATTTGAAACCAACGACAGCTGGCGGTTGTGCAACACTGTTGGGCAAAAAAGGTTGGCAAAATGTAAAGTCTAAAAAAAAAAAAAATTTGAAATTTTTTAAATAACATTTAAAGAAAGTTAATGATCACTTTAACTTGGCGTATTACATTTCTTTTATTTAGAGAACTCTGTAAATTTCCCATCATTTAATCTCACATATATAGAACTCTCTATTTTTTTTTTTTTTCTTTTCTTTTCACCGTAGCGTTCCCAGGCATCCATCCATCCAGCATCTTTAGCGAACAATGTCTCTCAATTAGCACCTACATAAACCCCAATTAGGTTCACTTACTTAGCGCGGAAATAACTAAAGACAAGGCAAATAAGAAACCCTTAAGGAAATGCATGCAAAATAATGGAAAACCAGGTTCAGTTTCCATATGGGTGCGCTTGGGTGGTTGCAGCCACATGTAGTAAAGGTGACAATCAAACCGCAGATTTTTATTAGCTGACATATTTATGAATATTATTAACATTTCGTTTGGCAAACATTAACTTTTATGCGACGAAACAACAACAGAGACAGAGACAACAGTCAGAGAATGCAGAACAGGAAAATGCGCAAAAATGGAAATGTATTTTGCATTGGCAAAAAGGATCTGGGGATCTGATTCTGTTGCCGGGAATTCTCGATTCCGAAGGGTGCGCGCCTCCGTGGCTCATTAATTTTTATACGTGGTGCGTGTGTGCTCCTCTCTCCTCCCCTCCCCTGCTCTTTCTCTCTCGCAGTTGATTGCAATAAAAACATATTTTATTAGTTGACGAAAAAGGATGCCCCAAACCGAGGACAGAGCAACCACCCGTGTAGGACCAAACGGAGGTCCTCTCTCGAAGCACTGTAGCGCTCTGACGACTGCCTGTCAGCATAAATTCATTATTTATGATGCAATCAATGACCCCCGCCCCGGCCGGAGAGCGTATGTCGAGCCCATCAAACTCATCAGCTCGCATCGGAACCATCATCATCCCGAGCTGATGATCCCCTGCCACAATGCCACACACAACGGAAGTTTGTTTATTTTATAGTTTCTGACGCCTGTCCCATCATCTCCATATGAAGGCGCGAAAATTCCATTCTTCTTCAGCCATACTCTATTGCCGAGAGTTTTCCTATTTTGGAATGCAACATGGGTCTGGATGAGTGTCTTATCAGTATATATACATACGTAGGCTATAGGGTATTCCATCATTCGGTCTACCATCATGATAGGTTTTGTAGGATTTTCGCAAACAAATTTGTGGCACGACGGGTTGTCCTTTTTTGTGACAATTATGTGTCTCAGAGTTTCTTTTGGCAAATTTGAATGCATTTTACTTGGCTGGTCGGGGTGGGCATGTTCATATATATGGGTGGGTGTGGCAGAGGGCATTACAGTAACACAAATATGTCTATAGATAATTTGCCATTTGGAGAACTATTAACTCGTGACTTTTGTAGAGAGAGAGAGAAGAACTAATTAAAATGTTCGCTCAACTTTGATGAATGGTCTCTGGGACTTCCTATACACAAATGGATGTCCTGAGACGTACTTCCACCCTGTAATTAATACGCTGCGAATGATGAGTGTGTTCCATCATCATCATCAGCGGGAGCAGCATTATCTTGCGTGATTTGCTTCACCTCGCCGGGGCGAAAGGTTCCTTTAACGCACATCCTGTGACTGACTGAATGGCGGTCACGCATCTTGTCTTGTCATAATAATTTTTTCTTTTTTTCATGAATACATTTCCTATTAAATATTCATGCGAATCTGGAGGATGTCAGTTTGGGTTTTCCTCTTAATGACATTTCAATAATTAATGTATTTTCCCTGCTCTCATTTCATTTTCAGTTTCATTTTTTTTCTGTATCATTTTCGTTCGTTTCCTGACGTGTGCGTGTCCTTCGTCTGGACTTCTTGACTGTGTGTGTCCCTGGTACTCTGACTAGATATCATCAATCAAAGTATATTTTTAAATGTTTCGTTTTCATGGAGCCCGACGCTGTCGCGTTCGGTCGTGGCTTATAAATGATGTTATTGTTGAGCATAATTTTTTCTCATTTTTTTTTCTTTTCTTTTCTATTTTGATTACATTTTTGGGGGGCGTTTTTCCATAGGTTACCGAATTTGTAACATTTTTTGAGCAACTCTCGCTGGCGTCTAATCCAATTTCGTCTACAGTTGCACAACTGTCATAATAGCCACGGAGCGACGGGGCACGGCTACGAACTGTTTTCCAATTGATTAGACGACACCCACGACTGCTTTTGGGCTAATCCTTGAGCCGGGACAGGACCCTTGCACTCATCATAATTCCCTTACAGGAACATTTCTACTCTGTTGAACAGAGTCCGATTGTAATTTCATTAGGCCTGCCATTAGTTGTTGACTGATTTGATTTCATTTTATTTTACCCGAATGTGGTTGGTGGTGTGGGGGAATATGGCCAAACGAAAGAGCCGCAAAAATGCGAAATAAAAATATTTTTTGGGTTATTCGAGAGGTATGAATATCGAAGCGGAGCGTATATGGAACAAAATAATCTTCCGAACAAAAAACTAACTCAGTCAGTTATTTATAATTATTCATCAATGGGTATGCCCCAAGTCGATGCTCTCCCACAGTTCAATATTTGCCTTTTGTTTAGGGATTTGCCTTTTTAGGTCTGTTTTTGGGTCTTTGTTAATTTTTGCAGAAATATCTTTGGGTATGGTCTTGTCTTTCTGCCTGTGGCCTGTGTTCAGCTAATCGAAATAATTCATTTAGAAAAAGAAGAAAAAAAAGAACAGAAGAATGGAATCGTCCTAAATGCCAGACAATTATGTGGAAGGTATGGTACGAACAGATAGAGATCAGTCAAGGTTAGAGCCCAAGACACCATCAACAAAATAAAAAAGGGATACGATGCCAATCTTGGAGGCAAAAAAAAAAAACCAATTCCTGGAAATTTATGGATAAACTTTTGTTTTGATTCGAGTTCACTTAACTCTGTTATGCGCTATGTTCTCCCGATCTCTCTCTCCCAGCCATTGCAGAGCCAAACACTTTTCGAACTAATTAACAGCTGAGCTAGCCAGAAGTTTTCGTTGGCCAAATGTGGAGGGATTCGTTTTTGCCAAGGGATTAAATGTGTTCTGTCTGTGATTTTTACAGCTCCACTTCTGGCTGCTTACAAATCGCTCGACATTTGGCGCAACTTCCACTCGAACATAATCATAAACTTGTGTTAATTATTTTTCATATGCTGCACCTCCACGCCTCATACCCCAACCAGGCACAAACTTTTATCTGTTTAACGTTAATTAGTTTTGTTTGGCAAAGTGAAATTTTTGATTTCTTTTTCCGCGAGCGGGGGCCAAAAACTTTTCATGAACTTTTTTCTGGGCAATCAAAGTGAATTGAACTGCAGGATGTGCTTGGATGCAGTTTCGGCAGCTGCATAAGTGCAAAAGTTTAATTAAAAGTCCTTGTCGAGCGGCGCCCAGGCCATATCCTCTAGGACGAGACCCTCTAGGATTGTACATTGATTTTTTTTCGTTGTGGCAACTTCTCGCGGTACCGATGCTTCTGCTGCTGTTCTGCCCTCGAGCACTTTGGCCAAAAATTAACTTAAGAATGCAAATTGTTTTGTTAGCACCTAATTTTTTGACATTATCAAGGGGTCGCGCGGATGGCAAGTAGGGGGCTGGCTGCTCCTACGCTGCTACAAAGTTTCGCAGCGCAAAAATCTTGGAAAATATTTTTGTACGAGCATTGCTTTTTTGCATAATTGAATTTTCCCCGCGTGTTTGACTGCCGCTTGTTGAACAACGTTGTCGGGTGTAAGTGGCTGAAACTTTGCCAGAGTGGAAAAGTTGGTCTAGATGAAAGCATTTTCCACCCAAAATAGAAGGGGGGTGTGGTATGTAATCATAGCAGTGCTAATAAATGTTCTACGTTTTTATATATACGCTGAACATGCATACATTTATAATATTTTATTCTATTATTTTATTTATTTACAGATCAAAACTAAAGAAATTATAAAATTTCGAAATTCTGTGATTTTTGTAAATACTCTCAATTAATATAATATATTATTTAATATTCATAGCACTATTAAATAATTCAAATTTAACAATTGCCGTCGGACATCAGTATTGTCTAATGCCAATTAATTTTTCCAATTTATTTTATTTTCAGGGAAGTTTGCAGTTTATTTTAAATTGTATTACCGACGCTTCAGTATGTGACGTTCTGAAAATAAATAAATATACTAGAAAATCATCAAAGCCGACGGCAAAAATAAATACTGTTTGCTTTTAGTATTAATTTATTTTTATATCTTTATTTACTGGTCAGATATTTATCTATATTTCTGAATAAAAATTTAGTATACGGAATATCAAAATCAAGAATGACAACCCCGTCGGAAATGTGAGGAAAACAATTGATTGATTTTATATCTAGAATAACCGACGGCAAACCCATTTTCAAAAAGAAAATCTCCCCAGAATTGAGTGTTCGTTCCTGAATTTTTTGCGAGAGTTCATCAATTGTGTTCCGTCATTTGTTTCCGGCTGCGTCTTTAATCTATAAATGAGCTGAAAAATGACCGCCATCAATAAATGAAATATCAGTCTGTTTGTGTTTTTTTGTTTACATTTTTTCATTGTTTTATTTTATTGACTTTTGTGTTTGGCAAAAATTGATACAATTTCTGGCAAACCTTCATCATCTACAATATTCTTCTTTCGTGTGTTTTGCTCTTAAGTTATAAAAAACTTGGAAAAAATCGCTTACAAAAAATCTTACAAACTATTTCAGATTACATATATAGAGATGAGTCTGGGAATTCATTTAAATATGCTTAAAAACTGAAATTATTGCTAGAGAAACTATTTTTTGCTTTCCGTACAAAATGAATTTTTTTGTGAAAATATTCTTTTAGGGATTTTTTTGATGTTGCATACATTTTTTGTTGTATAATTTTTTCGTAGAAACAAAACCATTATCACAATCGCTTTGATGAGTAAACTAAAAAGAGGTTGTCGGTCGGGAGTCCTGGGGCAGTGGTGGTCGTTGGGCGGGTTAAAGCATATCCTGGACAGAAATGTGGCTGAATCATGACTGGGTTTTTCCTTTGTACTTAGAATTCTAAACTGGACTGTAGTTCTCTTCTCTTTGCTGTAGTTGCTGCTGCTGCTTCTGCTTTGGGTTCCTCTCCACTCCTCGGCTCTCGCTGAACTGCTTACTGCGAAGGCTTGCGGTACTTGCCGCACTTGCGAGCGCGCCCCGTACGCGGGAGGCACTGGCTGGCCGCGCTGTCCATGAACTGGCGTAGGGTCTCGAGAACGACGGTGGCCAGGAAGCGCCACTGGGAGTCGCGTAGGCGCAGCAGCTCCTGCTCCTGTTGCGCCGCCTTGCGCAGCAGCGTCGCCTGGTCGGGTATGTAGAAGGCCACTGCCATTGCTGCTGCTGCTGTTGCTCTTCCTTTTCTTTGTGTCTCTTTTTTTTTTTTTAATTGCACAATTGCGGGCAATCGAATGATGACTCAATGACTTTCTCTTCTTTGAATATTAACTAAATGCTTTGTTGCTTTTGCTTATTGTTACGCGCGCACACACACACAGGCACCAGGCACAGATTCGAGTTCGTTCACTTTGTTCTTGGGTTTCGCTCTTGCTCTTGCTCTGGCTCTTTATATATATCGTTATTTAGCTTGTTGTCTTTTGTCTCTTTGCTTCACGTCCGCACGCTTCGCTGGCTGGATTTTGAATGCGGGGTGAGCGCCTGCCCGTTGCTATTTATACCAGCCGCTCTCTCTCTCTCTCTCTCTCTCTCTCCACGCTGCGGTGGTGGTGCTGCTTGTTCTGTTCTGTTCTGCTGCTCTCATTTCGCTCTGCTCGCACATTAATGTGCTTTGCCTGTGCTCGCATTTTCTCTCTCTCTCTCTCTCTCTCTCTCTCTCTATGCCTGGCTCTCTAAACGATTTTTTTTTGTTTTGGTATTTTTGTTGACATCGGCTCTTTCGTATTTTTTCAGCTCCACGAAAATATTTGATAAAAAAACCCGTAATTTGTTGTTGTTGCCAGGGCGCTTGAGCGTGGGCGTGGCAGAGGTAGAGCCAAAAAAGCAGAAGCAGCGGCAGTGGTAGTGGTGGCAGCGCGGCCACCTTGCGCGCCTGTTGCCATGCGTGCTGGAGACATCGCTGCCTTTGTTGTAACTGTATTCGGCGAGAAGTACAGTTAGCATATTAATTGTATTAAATCGTCAGGCAATGACGATGATGAAAGACATACGAAGGGGATTTCTCGTGCTTTTGGTGCGACAGAAAAAGAGAGAGAGAGAAAGGAGTGACAGCGTAACATGTGAAAAAGTGGGCCTAGCATATAGATACATGAGTTATCTATCTTACCCGACGAGCCCCTCCAAGATCAAACGACAGAATCTTTGTTTATCTGGAGCATTCCCTTACAAATGATCGCAACACTTCCGACTAAATATTATGACAATCTCTCATAAATTACCGTTATGCATATACTATATAAGGTGCATGTTGCCAACAATGGGCTCGTCCGACGTCTTTTTTTTATTTCGTGTGAAATCTTTATTCCCATTAGAGCGGAACAACTCGGATATGATCTGTACGTTTTTCGTTGGAAATTCTTTTATAAATTGAATATTTACGAAAATTTCGTGGAGGATTATACTACGTATGATTAATAATTATTCTACTGATAATCGTTCAATGACGCTTTGGAGTAATATCAACAATATAGTTGCGGTCAATTAATCATACTACAGATTGTAAGAAAACTATAATGTGCACTCCGTGATAAGATTTCCCACATTTTAATGAATTAATGGCTTAATATGCAAATATAATTATGCATGGTGCATATGTATGTGTGCATGACTATGATTTGATTTTTCAGTAGATATTGTACCTATGAATTCTAAGGAAAATCGAACTCAAAGTTCGATGGGAAATAATATTAATTAGTGGCACCGCAAGAGCTCTTGATGTCTCCATAAAATCTATAGTTTAAGGGATCAATTTAAGGATAAAACATTCGTAAGGCCAACCTCATTGCAGCCGAAATCTTAATCCAAACATGATATTAGGATGAGTGTACTATCTATCCTTCAGTTCCAATGTACATACCATATGTACAATATGTAACTCCACCCACAATCTCGTAATTTTGTAACCAGAAACACACACTTATACACACAATCGAAACCTTACGGCAAGCGTCTCAAGTGCTTCCACTGGGATGGATAGCACAGTGCTACCACTTAGGGGTGGCTCTGCGTCATCGTCTACGGTGACGGGTACTTCTACGTCTAGGTCTATTGTGGCCAGAACTACTTATTGTCTGCCTCCCTCGCTCACTCACCCGCTCACTGGCTCTGTGGCCCCGTTCCATCTCTTTCGCTCATTTATAGTTCTTTTTTGTGTGTCTGTCTTCCTTCTCTTCTCCGCCTAGGGCTTGGCTTTTCCGGGTTCACGTCGTCGACGTCGTCGTCGTCGTCGTCGGCGTCAGCATAAATCGCAGCAGAGGCGTGGCTTATTTCCTAACAGCATTTCATGCTCCAGAAGGCAAAGAGGAAGCCAAAAAATATGTGTGTTTCTCTCTCTTTCGCCTTATCCCATTGGGGGACCCAAAGTGGTTCAAGTTGAAATTTCGTTTTGGGTCTGTTTCTTTTTTTATATTTTATTTCTTCTTTTGAGTGTGTGTATCTATGTGTGTGTTGTGTGTGTGGGGCGGAGTTATGCTTTGGACCTTTTTTTCGTTTGTGGCTGAGTCAGTGCCCAAAATGGGTGGAGTCTAAGGGCTAAGGTCTGGGCCAAATATGGTGAGAAACGATTACCCAGGGTAATTTGCGCATTTAATATAATTGAGGCTCTCGAATGTCAATTAGTTCGATGATTGCCCTCTTGACTACCTCTCGGATCCGGATCCCTAATCGCATCCCCTAGAAGATGTTCATCTAATTTTCCGATTGCTCAATGAGCCGTAGTCATCGTCTCAATGATAGGAATCTTGATGTTTCTTGATGTTTACTTAATTCCTGTTTTCCTAAAGTTTTTCCAGACCCAAATAAGTGCCACCAGATATGCGGGTAATTATTGCAAATATTATTTAAATTAACAAAGCTCTAGGATGGGTTACTTGAGGGTTGAACTGAGGATTGGATTGCTTGCTAGAAGGAAACCCATATATCATTTGCATAGCTAATTGTCTAACTGAACCAACAGAAATGTAAAAAAATAGTAAGGCTTCTTATGGGAATCTTGTCTTGTGGCTTATTAAATTTGTCAAATTGGCTTTTATTTCATTCGATTGAGTTTTCAATCTGCATGTCAAATGACCCACATAATGCTGGGGGACTCATTTCTGGAAAGTATGTCAATCGCAATTTGTTCATCCCGGAACCTTACCAAATCAGAATCGTGATTCCGAATTCCACTTTGCATTAAAAAAAAAATCAAGTCCATTTCATCAGTCTCTTTTTTTCCCGCTGACGTGTCATCCCGACTTTGTCTGGGGGCTGCTCTTGACGTCTGTACGAGAAACTCATTTGCGATCGGGATCTGGGGACTGCCTCAAAAGTTTTACAAATTCCATAACATTCGCTGATGCTAATGAGTAATATCAACAAAGCGATAACTTGAGCAACTCAGACGATTTTTGCGCTTTCATTTGAATGTACCGTTTTGTTTTTTTTTTGGGAATAAGACATTTGATTTTAACATATAAAGAAGAATGACAAATATTGTTATTATTGTTGCCTTAAGAACATTGTACTACATTACAGAGAGTAATTAATTATCTTTGCGCATCATTATGTTCGAGAGAGTGAATATTTTTGATAATCCATTAACTTTGTACATATTTATAATATAAAAGCATTTAAATGGAGAATATTCCTACATATTTCGCAGTGCCAAAAAAAAAAAAAAATGTTAATTTGATTATGTTAATTTGTATGTGAACATAATGATTATCGCATTCCCAAATTGCTAATCAAACCTCACGACAACAGCAAAAATGTATTCCAAGTTCAGCGCAGAACCCCACCCACTTCTGCAGAACCGAAATCGTCTCAATCGCACTCCCCTGCGCTCCCCTGCGCACTCTTTAATCTCAGCGACTCTCAATTTTCTCACTCTTTCGTGTTTACGTTTCCCTTCTGGCTCCGTTTCGTTAATTTGTGTTAATTTTTTATGAGCTCTACTGGTGGTCGGATCTTGTCAGAAATGTATGCATGCATGTACATATGTATGTACGATATTCTGTTTTATTTGATTTCTCGATAGTGAGAGGGAGAGAAAGAAACAAAGACAATTGCCAAGTGATCCGTAGCCCATGGGTCATTAACTCTCACTCTACTGCGCTCTTCCACGAGTTCCCCCCACCCGCGCCAGCACCGCTCACTCACTCATTTTGTAACGCCTGTCATTGAGAGCTGCTTAGGCAGACGCTGCGATCGTCGTCGTCGTCGGAAGCTTAAAGCCGAAACCAGAGGCAGCGATTCCCAGGCTCGGACCGCAGCGTCGATGAGTCATACACACAAAACACACCAGCGCCGCTGCACCGACATGGCACTGCCCAATAAACCGAGATTAGAAAACCGCACACTTTGATACCCTTGCCGCTCGAGCCGTGCCAAAATCAGTTAGCTCAGATAGGGAACTGCATCGGTTTCGGGGGATAGAAGCAGCACACAGAAGGGTCTCAGCGAATACTGAAAGATATAGTCATAACTGCATATACCCATGTGGTACTGCAGTGCCGCTTTGTCCGCGTCGCAAACGTTTGATCAGATTCATAATACCCGCTGCAAAGTTACCCATAACGAGACCCATTTAATGTTGTTTAACGAGTGTGTGTGTTCTCTGGTTTTGCATCGGGGAGTGGGAAAGAGAAGCAGCGAGGAGCTGCGGCTTGATGATCGTCTCACCGTCTGGTGCATAACTGTTCACGGATTCGGACACCGGTCGCTCTCGCACACACCAGACGCAAAAAAGCGATACACCATGCAGGAAAACTGATATGCCGATAAGATTGGACGTGGATGTGGATCCACTTGGACCGTCCGTCGCGTCGTCGACAGCCTTTGTTTAATTTATTTGATTGTTCTTTTTTTTTTTGTTTGCCTACCGAAGATCTCTCTGTCCGTCGCCGTCTTGTACAAACATGTCAGTGTGGGTTCGTTTTCTTCTCCTTTTTATTTTTTTTATTTGAGTAATTTTCGCCCCCTTTTTTCATAGATTTTATGGTTAGATAAGACATTTTCAGTATGTGTTTTCTGATTTTTCGTTGTGTTCTTTTATTTGGGAAAGGTGCGTGCATCGACATGTCTGGGGCTGCTCTTCATCTGGGCCTCTCTCTCTATGTGTATTTGCTGTTTGTCATTATTTGTCTTTAGTCTTAGTTGCACTAATATTTTCCCCATGGGCAGTAGTCAAGTGTACCAGTGGAGTAGGAGTAGAGGAGCAGTCGCTCTATCTCTCTCTGTCCTTACATCATCTACTGTATGAGTCATCCAACGACGATGTCGCGTGTGTGTGTAAATGTGTTAATATGTGGAAATTAGAAATTCTACAGTACTGTGATTTAGTAGCTACTGAACTAAAGAAATAAAGAATCTATACAATTAGAGTAACAATAAGTCAGAATTTGTACGCGTTGCGGAATAGAAATTATATCATATGTATATAGAAGGCTGTTCAGTAAATTACTGCTTCCACAGAATGCATCTCTGTGTTCCAGTCGATAGTATTTATCGATACTATTGGTCACTAACTAACACTTATGGCTCCCATCCCTAATGACTTACTTTAGAATTTCAGAAACTCAGAAACCGAATTTTGTATACCCCGAATATCCATAATTACCTATATAAAATTGGAGAATATTTGTGAGAAAATATGTTCGTTCAGGGAAACGAAATCCAAGTTTGAAAAGTAATTGCTATAATTTTTATTAGAAAACCAAATGAAACTAATAAATTCTTTATTTTTTAAAACAATTTTTGTATTTAGGATATTCTGAAAGAAATTTATTGACCGCACGAGACATCGAGAATTCTTAACAAGCTCAACCATCATCAATAACCCAAGCAATTAAATTTAATTTCATTTAAGTGAGAAAAAAGAATATAACGTACATATAGTATACATATATTGATTTAAATAAACGTGTAGACAGCGAAAAAAACAAATATTACGATAATTGCATCCGTCGATAGGGTGAAATGGTTGAATTACAATAAATTATATAATTTAATTTATGTTTATGAGTGGTAAAGCGCAGTCTTCTGCCTCCCCTCCCCTGCATGATGTGTGCGTGGCTATAAAACATTTTTCGGATCGTATCGTTAGCCGTTTCCTGCATACTATATACTCGTACTCGCACTTGTATGCCCTGGCCAGACACGGCGGCGTCCTCCCTCCTCCTCTTGATCCTATTCAAATTTCTTCTTTTATCTATTTTATGGCCAAGTATGTGTAGAAATAGTCGAAAGTTTCGTAGCGGTGTTGGGGGGTGGCAGAACAGAACGTAGTGTTTGGCTTAGGGGTATCCATATCCATCCAGTTTTATACACTTTGATTTCGATGCTTTTCTCCTTTAGTTTTATGGGGCATCTTTTACGACCTGGTTAAGTCTGGAGCGGTTGGGGGGCGGAGAGAACATTGATAAGAGCGACGATTCGCATACGTGACATTTGCAAATTTTTTAATGCGCCATTTGCATTGGCGCACTGATGCTGTTCCCAAGCATAAAAGCTCCCACTCTTAGGGGGGTGTGGCCAGGGGCTGGGGCGAGGACATATAAAAGACAATTTGAGGCGCCATGTGTTGCATATTTCATGGCGTTTTGACGCAATGCATTAAATTTGCAAACAAAAAAGAAAACCAAGAGGAAAGTGGCGAAAGTCAGAATGCTAAAGTTGATATTCAGACAAAAGGATACCCACTAATCGGGCGTATTAAATGAATTATTACTTCGTATATGCCAGTAAGCTGTTTGTTTCAAGTTCAATATATTCTAAATAATTCTACGAATGCTAGAATTAAAGGAATACAAATGCAACCTTCTCACTTTAACATATTAGTATCTTATATTTCATTCGATTAGTGATGTAGTCTACCCTTTTTTTGGAGTCTACGAGTACGGGGTATCAAAGTATAGAAAGAGAGAAAACTGTAACATAACGAGTTGAGTGAATCAAGATGGAATAGGTTTTAAATGTTTAAGTGGCCATAAAAAGAATTATTTCCTGCATAAATAAGATAAGTATTCAGTTCTCAGAGAGAGCATAAACAACAGCCATAGTTAGCGTGACGTCAGGAAAGAGTTTTCACAATGGAAAATCATTTCATTTATGTATGTATTAATGTACCTCCCCATGCAACACTCATAATGTTATGCAGTGACACATGTGATATTTATTTCCTCACCCATAAACATTTGCATATGTAAATATTGAACATAATTTTTTTGGGACAAGCCCCCAAAAATCAAATTAATTTTAATTATTGTCCACAATTCGATGATTGCTTTAAGACCGATTTCCCCCGCACCACTCGCTTGCCTGCGAGTATTTAAAATGCTCAACGCCTATTCTGGCCTATAAATTGTCAATGGTAATTAAGTATCGCAGGAGGCGATAAAAGCGCCGAGAGCCGTTTCCACGCACTGTCCCTTGAGATGATGCCCGTGCCCTTGCCCTTGCCACTGCCCCTGCTGACAATAACTCATAAGGGCATTTTAGCCTGTCCGGCCTGCCCTCGCGCATTGCCTGGGCTAATGACCAACAGGACTTTGGGTCTTCCTACACAAATGGCGCGCAATTAGTGTGCAATTTTTGAGCGCTAGGTGCCGCGCACATCTGTGCCCCAGCCAACCAGTTCCACTGGTGGGCAGCATGCGCCCACCCACTTTAAAAACACACACACACACATGATTAGTACCGTGTGTGTGTGTGTGTTCTTGGCGTTGTAATTGCTTTTTGTAATTTATGCCCGCCACTCGGCTGTCGATGGTATTGCCCTGCCCTCTCCTTTTTAGTACCCATGCCACCCCAAAGTGTATTTATGTTTTGGTGTGAGAGTTTCCGGAAGTGAGTGCAGGAGTGCCTTACCCTGTTATAGACACACCTTGCCAAAGTCTGGGTACTCCTATGAAAAGTCATAGAATCGATCGTTCTTCAAATCTCACTGATATTTAATTAACATTGGATCCTTCACCAATGATTTGGCAAGGGTATCAGTATGTTCGGCCTTCGAACTTCGGCTTTTACCTTTTGGCTTTTTCAACCACAAACCCATGTCGCCTGCCCCTGCCCCTGCTGATGATGATGATGATGCACTTTGGGTCCATCATTATGACAGCTGCTTGACGACCAAAAGGGTCGTCTGGTTTAACGGTTGGCTTTTGGGGCAGGGGGGGTTAGGACTGAACCTGGACTCGTTCGTTGATTGTGTAAATTTTTCTTACTCGGCAGCGGCTCATATATGTATTTTTTTTTTTCGCCCGCTGAAATGAATGCGCTTTGCGACATTTGACATGTGGAATTACCGCTTACACCCAAGCGTGCAGCTGATGCTTCCCCCATCCGTACTGTTCAGTGAAGCTTCGTCATGGCGATTAGACCTCCACCCACTGGTTCCCATTTTGAGCTTCAATTAGAGCACACCACTGGGTAATTTTTTTTGCGAGTTTGAGCACCGAAAAGTGCAAGTGTATATAAGAAAAGTTTTAATTACTTTGTTTTCTGTTTAATTTATTCAAAAGTAAATATACATATGATCTGTATCAGCTGCTCATAGACAATTCCATAGACAGTACCTCTTCATAGATCTGCTGCACAGAGCAGGCGCCAAGTTCTCACCAGACCCATCCAAGCCCGGCCTCCACCTGCCTGTCCCATCCACTGGATATGGTCAAGTTCATTCATGCAAAAATTGTTCAAAGTGAAATTCATTCCCGGCTGCATTTGTCAGTTTGTCCCACCCATTGGCAAAGCTATTCCGGTGTGCTCTTTTTTCTGTGATACTCTTGTTCGGGGTATAAAGAATCAATTGAGATTTTGCTCTGAAATTATATGTACTTTGAAAATTATAGTAAAGATAATTCTGATTAGTTGAGTCTATATAGTACATTCTCTGGGACTTGAAATATATTTTTGTTAATTTTTTTACTTAACTTATGAGAGAGCTACCATCATTAAAATATATCTAGAATATTCTTGCAGTGTGTTTGATGCTTCGTTCTTGCTCTTAGTGCTTCTGACCTTCTACTGTTCGCTTGGCATAAATGTTGCAAATGCGCTTTTACGCTTTTGACTTCAATTTTTGCCAGGCCGAAAAGCTCTTTTGATATTTCACTTTTCAAAAATATATATACTCGTTTATACAACAACATTTGTTGCTGTTATTTTTGCATCTCTTTTTTTTTGTAATCGCATTAAGTGCGCTTATTTAACGCAAATCTGCCCGGATCCGAACCGAACCCAAGCCATCATCAGAGCCTTGATCCTGGCCAAAACGCTAATGATGACTAATTTGTTTGCTTTGCCCAGAGAGTCCTGCCTTTCCTCGTGAATGAATGAGTGTACTCGTACCACCCCTTGGTTTGAGTGGGGGGCGGGCGGCACATGTGTGTTGCGGCCACAAGTGTTTGCCAGGGACTTCATCCTTGTGCTCCCTCTTCCACTTCTCTGGAGTCGGAGGAGTTTATTTTTTGTTATTTTTGCAACATTTAACGCTTATTTGGGTTCTTGGCTAAGCTTTTCTGGCTCCCGGTTCGGGCTTTTCACTCTGTTTTTTTTTTTTCTTCTATTTTTCGTATTTGTTTTTTTTTTAGACAGCCTTTTTGGAATCCGTTTGCTCTCTGGAGTTTGTTGTTTTTAGATGCAGCGCACAATTAATTTCCAATTAGCATTTTGTTTGTCCCGAAATGTTGAGCAAATGATTGAGGGGGAGGGTGCCGGTGCCACATGACGCAGCTGCAAGGTGGTGGGCAGCAGGAAATACATTTAGATATGTAAATTTATTTTAAAGTTAAATTCTACTTCTATGGTGTTCAGTTTAAATATGTGTTTGGAGTATACTTAAAGTACTACTAATCATTTTGTTCTGTCCATAGGAGTTCAGCCTTTAACGTTATCCAAAAAATGGAATAAAATGTATGGAAAAGAATTATTCATATAATATTGCATTTTTAATAGTAATTATAATTAATCATTATTAAGATGCTAAATATACATACATTTATATATTTTTCAATATTTATTTACTATTTTAATTTTAATAATATTAAAAAAAATGTTTAGTATTAAAAATAAAATAGTAAATAATTTTTTTTTTTTTTTTTTAATTATTATTATTAAAAAAATACTTTAAAAATATTTACAAATTTTTATTTCGTTCTGGATATCCATCTTAAAAAGCAAATTAAATAAGAATAATCGTTCCACCACTTCCAAAATCAGGATTACCATCCATAGATGTCCCAATTTGAAAAACATCCGTAATGTGGTCTCATCTAATCCATCTCTTACCCAAAATTCTCTCCAGCATCTAGCAACAACAACAAAAAAGCAACACAGCTCAATCCGCTTAACTAATTTACTCGCCCTGGCAACATATCTCTCTCCAGTCCACAGATTCCGGTAATCGGACATCCCAAAGAGGAACAGCAAAGTAGAAAAAAGCAAAGTGGAATGGGGATGGGGGAGAGGGAGGACAAGCAATTGCTAAATTAACAAATTATGCATCGCCCAAGCGGCACCCCGACCCCTCGCCAGAGCAGAAGTATGGGCTAAGACGGAGGGAACAAAAAACGAGCACTTAATTTAGTTAATGTAAATGCAGGGCAATCCCAAGTCTGGACGGACGCCCTGACATTTGACAGATGAACTCCTGGTGCCGAGGCTGAGGGCGGGAGAGCGCTTTCAATCCTGATGCGACTCAATTTGTAAGTCCTGGCCAAGGCGGGGCAGAGGCTAAAGGACATCTTGAGCTGCTCGTACACGACAGGTTTTCTCTCGAAGACATTTTATTGTTTGCCATTCGCACAGATTGCATTTAGTTCCATAGACATTCTGGTCATATTGGTGGAATTCTTTTGGGATTCAAAAGTAGCTTAGAGATGGGACACTCACTTCCTTTTTGCATTCGCTTTCGGCATTGTCAAAGTTAATAAACAAAAAATAGAAATGAGCATTATATGAGCAAATAAAATTATTGCTGCTGCTACAGTGGAGCACCCAAAGCTAGGACGTGGCCGGAAAGGGGTTGTTTGTTGTCTATGTATCTACCGGCCCTAGGGCATGTCCAAGCTTATTCCGAGACATTCGCCCCGAGCGCAGTGGTGGGGCCAGGGCCCTCTGTGCGCTCTGATGATGGCTGTAAAAAGCGAAAAACCTAATGATTTTATTGCTTATGAAGATGTAACTCATTTGCGCCCAAACCCCTTTCGACAATTATCCTCTTAGATAAACAATTGCAGACAGCGGAGGAGAGAGAGAGTCGTCTGCACTCAGCCTTTGTTTTCTTTTTTTTTTTTTTTTTCCAGCATTTTTGTTGCTTTTACACGTATTTTCTTTTGTTTTCCTTTTCGTCGTAAAACGTTTATTTCATTTATGTTGCATATTCCCTTTGGAGATGTAGTCATAACATAAAAAAAATGCACCAATAAAATTATGCAAAAAAAAGGACGAACAGAAAAGGATTAAAAACATCCACAGGAAGTGAGTGACTCCAGGACTCACGCGGCAGCTGTGTTTGTTCCGCTTTTAATTACTTTCGCATAGAGCAGAAAACTATAAGAAGCGCTTCAGTTTTTATTATGGTTCCGATCGTAAATGTAAATGTCTGGGGAGTCGCTCGAAGGATGTTCCAAGGATCGTAAACTAGGCAACTGATGCCAACTCTGAAGCTCTCGCCACTCATAATCTTGGCCTATAAATCTGCCAGTTCTCCGCCAGTTCATCCCTCGCATGGGTTTATGGGTATATCTGCCATCAAATTTTATAAATATTTCATTACAAAAATATATGCATTTTTTTCATAAAGTTCAGAACTTGGGATTTTTCAATTGGTATTATGGTACATCAACTATATGCACTACTATGTAGTACTATACATAAGGTACAATATTATTTATAGGTTAAAATTTCACTTTTTTATCACCTTCCAAACTCTTTTTCGGGGAAAGTATCGTTATGCAAAAGCAGACCCAAGTTGTTGGTTAATTTGAGGTGAAAATTAGTTGGTCTTCCTCTTCTAGGTATCCGAACACTTAATGAAGAATCTCAATTGGTCATTTTAAAAGATTTGGTTTCCAAATACAACAATTTTGAAGAAACTTGTTGATGCACATATGTTTCTCAGGGATGGGAGTTTTTCATGTTCGTCAATAGTTTGTACAGATTAATTATGTATATCGATGTTTTTCCAGGGATGCGTCTTTTTAAATATTACTGATCTGCAGTAATTTACTGAACTGAAAATATAATTTAAAGAACTTTTTAAAGGATTAAATAAGCATCTCAAATCAAGAGTTCAGCGGTTTCCTCCAATTCGAATTTCATAACACGCCAATCAGTTTAAAAATCACGAATCAAAAGATGACCAAACAAATTTGAGAAATAAACGAGAAAGAACGTACGGAGTCGCTTCGAACGCGACTCTACTTTTATACCCGTACTCAGTCAGTACACATGTGATTTATGTGGAATTTTAAAATGTTTTATCAGTTTTTACATTTTACATTTTTTGCTTCATCTGTCATCGACATCTACATCTACATCATCTACATCAGTTCTCACAACAACACACGTACACTGCACGAGGCAGCATGTTTGAGCGTGAGTGTGCGTGTGAGAAGCTGCAGCAACAATCAACCCCAATAATTGCTTTTTCTGCAAGAGGGTGGGAGGATTGCTGCTGAAAATTCATTTGATCATTGTGGCTACAATAATGATCCGATCTGAACCAAATTCGGGAATCTGGTAGATATGGTCATTTTCTACGATACTGCATTTTTGGTTTTTTTTCTATCTTCAAAATTGTGGATTTTCGTCTTTTGTGGGGGCGGAATGGGGCGGGGCGAAATTTTGAAATACACTTGTTCAGGTTTGGTATCACAGGAGTCTTGGCCAAAAGTTTGGTTGCTCTAGCTCTTATAGTCTCTGAGATCCAGGCGACACAAAATACAAAAACCAAATCGACTCGATTTTGTGTGAGTGCGAAAGGGATGGAGCGAAGTTTTTGCGTATGTTTTTTTTGTCTATTGTGGCTATATTAATGATCAGATCCGATTCAGATTTGGGCCCCTGATAGATATGGTCTTTCTCTATGATTCTGCATTTTTCGTTTTCTGCTATCTTCAAAATTGTGGACGTCACAGATGTGCGCCCTTTGTGGGGGGCGGAAGTGGGCGGGGCGAAATTTTGAAACTTTTTCTAGGAGTGAGATATCACATCAGGCAGGATAAAAGTTTGGTTGCTCTAGCTCTTATAGCCTTCGAGCAATGGGCGACAAACAAGACGGACGGACGGACGGACGGACGGACGGACGGACGGACGGACAGACGGACGGACAGACAGGGCTATATCGACTCGGCTATTGATGCTGATCAAGAATATATATACTTTATATGGTCGGAAATTACTCCTTCTCTATGTTACACACATCCACTTTTACCACAAATACAATATACCCTTTTACTCTTCGAGTACGGGTATAAAAAGCGAAAAAACCCTGCGGAAGCCTTAAGACCCTCACCTCACGTTCTGCCTCGGTATGTCGCTGTCAGAAATGTCATCCACACAATTATTTCTAATGCCAGGACAGATGATGACGAGAAAGGATCTCACCTCACCCCACTCTCTCGCTCTAAGCCAAAACGCATGTCAATTTGTCAATTTCGCATATATTTTGCGGCGAGTCGTATGTGTTTTTTTTTTGTCTGTTGCCTGGAAACGACGGCCATGAGGAGGACTTCTTTTTATTGATATCGTCCGGGCAACACGTGTGGAGGACGGCTCTACACACTCGCCACAACAATGTAATCTGATGCCTGTGTCCGTGTGTGGTCCACATGTCCGTACGATATGTGTGCGAGCCGATTGTCGTTGGGTTGGCTTTGGCCATAGCATTTTGCCAAATCATTATGCCCCAAAAAAAAAAAAAAAAATATGCTTTCATTCTGCGATTCTTTCTCTGCCATTTGCCATGGTTTTGGCAGTTATCCGCAAAAGGTTATTTGATATTTTACAGTTGATAATAGTCGAAACACGCACAAAAGTTTCCACATCACACAAACAGAACACAGACATACTTGTGTATATATATATGCTAGATCATTATAGTTGATTGATGTGTGTGCGGACGGGCTTCGTTTGTGATTTTATATGCCAGTGCGGTCTAGGATTACTTAGCTTCGTCCACTGCACAACTGTACTTAAAGTTTTTCCAGTGTGCAAAATGTACGTAGTGTTGGGAATCATTGGAATGTAATCATGCAAACTGTACCTTAAGCACACTAAAAGAAACGCCCCGACCAGGGGTTGAGATTTAATTATGGGAAAATAAAACAAAGTGCAGAAAAAGTCAACAAACTCAGTGATTGCTCTGCTCCCTTTCGGTTGTCGCTACACGTAATTAAGCACATGGCCAGCAGGGTCCACTCTCCCGCTCTCTCCTTCTGAGATCCTTGTTTCCTCAGTGCCACTCAGGTCAGTTCCTGCTAGGTCCAGCAGGAACAAGAGCAACCGGGAATCGCCTGCATTGAATGCATTTAACTCTTTCAGTGGTTCTTTATGGTCGGTCATTAATATGCTTGATTATTTCCCTTGACTGGCTTGTCCTGTGTTCCACCCGGCTTCTGTCCTCCTTTCGACGACACGTGGCCGACGCCGTCCAGCGCCCGCATAAACATTTGCATCCTCAAGTATCAACTTCCTGTGTGCGGCGCGGCATTATAAATAAATCCAGAGCATTGTGTGATTCTTATGTTGAAAAAATATATATATATTTCTCAAAATGTGTAAAAAGTTGTTGGCATCAACCTCGACATCAACCCCCCTGCCAACTGGCTAGCTGGCTGTGTAAAGGGTTAAGTAGCAGCAGCAGAGAATGACGATTTTTGGGGGTTGGGCCACGCCCCATTATTAAGGCTGATTGACGCCTGTTTTCTGTAATTTTTGTAATTGAAACTGAAGTTGATTTTCCCTGACTTTTTTACAAAATTTTAATGTTTTTTTTTGCTGCATTCTGTTTTTCTTTTTTTTTACTGCTGCGCCCACAATCATTTGTTTGGTTATCCTTTTGATCTTTTCGCTGGTTGTCATCTACCCGGGGGGAATAATGCTCACTGCCATGCGGGCTCCTTCCTTCCTGCCTTTCAGTTTTTTCTTGTTTTGTTGTTTTTTTTTTTTTTTTTTTTAATTTTTGTAATGCAAGTTGACAACAAATTATGATATTGTCACACTTTTTTTTTGTGTGGTAAGAATGTGTATGGGATTTGTCATGGATTTAAGGGTTTATCGTTCAATCATTCAAACAGATTATGCTCTAAAAATTGTATATAAAGTGATATTTAAATATGCCTTTAACCTGGCTATCCATTTGTATAATTATGTTCCAGAAACCCCTATAGAGTCTAGGAAAAATCTGCAACCATTAACCTCTCAACGGGGCTGACAATAATTCATATGATGAAATATGGAATATTTCAGCCGAGAATCCCTTCCCCTCTCCTCAGTCATCAATTTCTGAGGTTCGCCCCCTCCCGCCTTAATCTCACTATATCAAATTGTCCAAGTGCTTGGTGCTGTGGCTTCGGACCAGGTTCTGGTCCGTTGGTCGACCACTTTAACCAAAGTTTCAACCCAAGCGACAAGCCCTCAATTATCAGATTTGCATGAATGATACTCTCGCTCCTGATGCGGTTCCCCCGGTTGATGGTCAGAATAGTCCGGGATGGCTGGGATTGCCAGTATGGGATGCTGCTCCATCTTCCTGCTTGTCTCTCTGCCGCAGCATAATATTTCAAATCAGGCGAACGAAGGAGAACTGAACTGCTCTCATTATCAAAGCACAGCATGTGGTTAGCAGGGCAAAACTTCCTGAAAGGAAGCACCACCCAACCAGCCAGCCATCCTATCCATGGGTATGGGAATGGGAATGCGAATGGGTATAGAGTAGCAGTAGCCAAAGGAGCCAGGAAGGAGCCATGTGGCCCCATGGATGATGAAGCAACACTGCAAAATTTCAGTCAATTTCCTTCGAAATTGTTTTTTTTTTTTTTCCTTTTTTGTGTTTGTTGTTTGTTTGCCAGCCCAGCCAGACTCCAGCTCAGTTCTGGTCGGGCTTCCTGTGTCTAGATGCCGTGTTATAGATGGATCCCTGTTCGGCATTGTTCCCCGGTAGCCTTACAAGCGACAGTGTTAAATGGTTGCAATATGTCATCAGGCTTCTTCTGCCTTCTCTTCTGCCCTGTTACTAGTAGATGGCTGCCATGATAGCCCAATCATGCCCAACAGAGTCACACCAGCACCAGCACAGAGTCGTCCTTGCTGTGGTGCTCAGGTCCTCGCGACGGCGCCATTTGTATGAAAAATCGCCAGGATGCTAATACGTTTGACTTCCGTTGACGGATTACCGACTATTTTCGGTCTACCCGGCTTGCGCCCTGGCATTGGGGGGGAGTTTTGTGCAAAATTGCTGCGTTTCACATTTCATTTGAATATTTTACTCGAATCGTTTTTTTTTCTCTATGTTCTGGTTTGTCTATTTGGTTGAGTGGAGCAAGAGAAAGAGCAAGAGCAGAATGATAAAGGGAGCTCTGTGGGCAATGCTATCTGATAATTTGCTCTGCTGCTGAATGGCAGCAAAACAAAAACCCGATAAGTAATAGGCCCTAGACGACCGGGACAGGTTGAGTACACAAAACACTGTGAGAAAATATTCCTGAAAAGGCAGAAAATCTTTTTACATATGTGTTCTCATATGTTTACTATTTCTGCAACAATTTCTTTCAGTGCATGGCTTTGTTCAACGCATTGATATGCAAATTTTCAAATACGCTTCTGCATTTTACACTCTTGCAGGGTTTTTTTTTCGATTTTTGTTTGTCGGCAGGTTCCGTGTTGTGTTCCCTTTTTGGGGGCTGGACGTTTTTTATTTTGGCACCATTTTGATTGCCATGAATGAGTAACGACCGGAAAGCTGGTTTTATGGCCAGTGATAGCAGCCAGAGCCAGCAGCAGTTGCATCCACATCCATTGAAGGTGGGCCAGACCTGGAAACACGACGGACATAAAGTTTGCTCACTCTCCCTCTCTCTGGTTTGCCCTATCAGTGCGGCTGATAAGCGCGAAGCAAATTGAAAACGGCGCCAGCATTCGAAAGGCGTTGAAATGACAAGAGGCGGCAGATGATGATGCCAGAGGGAAACCTGGCAATTTGGTTGATGGATTTCTGTTAATGGACCTGCCAAAAAGTGCCAAAATTACTTCAAAGCCAGGCAGGGGACGGCGGGGCCAGCAAATGATTGTTGCAAAAAATATATATAAATAAATTGCTGTCATTTTTAGTAGGTACGAGTCTGGGTTGCTCGGCCTCTCCCTCTCGGCAATCATTTGTGCTTGGGTTTTATTTTGTTTCTAAATTGAAATTGCAATGCAAACAATTTAAATGGGATTTGCATAAATTTGTGAGAATTTTGTCATTGGTCAAGGGATCCAGTCCAGTCCAGTCCACACAAGGCAACCCAAGGCCCGAAAACTAAATCGGTTTTGTGTGGCTGGACAAATCACTTGTAAATTGAATTAGATTTCCCCCCTTGCAACTTGCAGCAACCCTTTCAGCCACCACCCCGGAGAACTCTCACCCGCGCCAGAGTTTCGAGAATTTCACGCATATGTGCGTTTATACAATTTGCCCAATTTTCAATAATAACCGAACAGAACTGAGCGACGACACAACACAAAACACCCAACATCCCATGTTGCATGGGTGCGAAAAGCGAATCAACATAAAAGTTGCCGATAGAAAAATATTGTATGATAAAAACAAGAAGGTAAAAAGGATTTCAATTGGTTTATGGTGACTATGGAATGCTCTTACAAATTATTAGAAAATATATCGCTTCATAAAGAAAGAAAATTGATGAAAAATAATTGCTAAGACCTCATTCAGCAGTGCCTAAAAATAAAGCTAACCTACTTAGATCTGAAACACTATGATACTATCCATAGCTAATGGACTCCACTCGTATTTTCTTCACCCAACAAAGGACAACCCAACCACAAAGGGTTGTGGGTATGAGATCGTGTTTTAAGTCTTTCTTTTTTTTTCTTTTCTCGCCATCTACAACTCAATTATGGCCCACAGGAACCACCCACACACACGCACACATGACTTGACAAGGTTTGCATTATGTTTGGGTGTTTTTTTTTTCTGTGCTGTTTTTGCTTTTTTTATGATAAGTAGCCGCTGGCTATGAAAAATCCTTTGAAACCCGTACCCTCCCCCCAGCACCCAATCAACACCCCACACACAGAGGGAAGAATGTGCACGAAATCACGAAAAAATTTTCCCTCATCAATTTTCGTACATGATTTGCTGGAAAAGTGTTGTTCGGTCTTCGAAATGAGAATCGAAGCCGCTTAAAGCCAAAGCCGATGCCGGACCCCAGAGTCAATGTCCCTGCCATGTGTCGGCTTGTATCTTTTTTTTTTTTTTAATACCCGTCACATGTTTTGACGTGGTCAGGATAAAAAAAAGAAACAATATTCGTTCGGTTTCCACTTTTTACAATTTTTATGGTAATGCTGTAAAAAACACATTTTGTAACAGTCCGCCAGAGTGCAGAAAAAAAACAGAAAAAAGTGAGAGAAATAAAGGATAATAATGCAAAAACAGCAAAGAGATTTTTGGAGCCCCGGTGGTATCAGCGACCCAATACCAGAACCCAGTACCCCAGGCCGAAAAAATTACACTTTGATGTGTTTTTTTTTTGGCATTTTGTACCTTGCTGCTCAGCCGACTTTAGGCCCATTAATAAATGCAAATAAAATATGTTTAAATTGCATTATTAAAAAAAAAAAGGCCAACGCATTTTTGGCCATCGTTAATTTATATGCAAATATATTTTTGATAGCTAAAATGTCACTGCAGTTGCCGGCAATTTTGCTTTTTTTTTTTTTTTTTTTTTTAATACTTTTTCGGGTATTTAAATTTTATTTCCTTTATATGTACGAGTAGATGTGTGTGCATATATTCCTCTTTTTTGTTGCGGTCGATCCATGAAACGAGCCCCATTAATTTTGATAGTTCCCATATGCCAGCCAGATATCCTTTTGATGGACACGATGCGGTCAGGGATGGGCATTTACTTTGATATTTCATACATACATACATAGCGCTGCCATGGCAATTGTCGGTTGTGGGGAGATTTTTTCTGTGTGTGTGTGCATTTGATTAAACATAATTTTATTAGTAGAATTTCATTAATTCACAGCTTGCGCATAATTTAATATTTATAGTTGGTTGGCCTCGTTTCTAATTAAATGCAAATATTACTATAATTAACCGAGGGGTAGGGATAGCATGGAACCATAAATATGTGTATAGGTTTCGATTACTAATTGTGTTCGCTAAATAAATAAATAAAAATCTTTAATAAATAATAGAGTACACAGCAGATATAATTACTTCATGGCAACCAATTGAGAGTAGATTCGGTTGTTAAGTGTTGAATCTTTTCAGTTGTAAGTCCCAAAGTCCCTCTAATGACTAATTGTTGCTGCGCTCCTCTGCCAAACAAAAGCTCTTTCTGACGCCTAATTCACTTTTAATTAACAAATCCCAGTCAGTCCAGACCAGAAACTTTGTTAGCAAATGAAAAGAAATTCAATTAAGCTTATTTGAGCGTTAAAAGCCAATCATGTCATGGGCCCCGATCCAAAAGCACAATGCAGCAGTCCGCACAAAAGGCCAGTCAGTCCTGGCCGGTTATGAGGACTGAGGCGGAGGAGGTGACAGCCGAAACAGGCTGGACAGTGGAAGGGTTGCAGACTGCAGGCTGAAGGTGTCGCGACGTCGACACATGAAGGATGCAGATACGGAGTCGGAGGTTGGAAATCCTTGCAATCCGTGACTTAAAATCGCAGTAAGCCGACAGCTTTTGTTCCGTCTGTTCGTCCCTGAGGCGTTTTAAATGCCTCTTTGCCTTTAATTGCATGGTCAACCCCGTCGCAGTCGTAGCCCCACTCCTTGTCCACAGAAAACCCTTGTCGGGTGGGGGATGGTAGAGGTATATAAATTGCATTCGATGTGGGCTGACGATGATTTGCAATTTGCATTTTGCAATTTCTCCAACTAGTCTCTGGCTCTCGCTCTCGTCTCTGTTTCTGTCTGTGTCTCTCTATCCATCCTTTGGTTTTGGTTTTTGCATACCAATTAATTAGATGCGAATGCAATTTTAATTACAGTCAACGCCGATGCCGATGCATTTGCCAAATTGAAGCTGTAAATTTATGGCCAACACTGTTTCAAAAGAGACAGAGAGGGAAAGCGTGTGAGTGTCAGTGTGAGTAGTGTGTGTGTGTGCGTGTGTGGGCTAAGTGGTCAGTGGTGGCAACTGTACCGAAACTGGTAACTGATTTCCAACTGTGTTTTGCATTGTCGATTGGAACCTTGATTGATCGCCATACAGTCAGTCATTCACATCATCATAATCGTCATCATAGCGCCATCATCAGGGCCGAGACATCATCGTCATTTACTCATACATACATATGCACGTCAGTCAAGTCAGTCGTGAATGTAAGCAAACATGATGGCGGTCACGTGTCATCCTTGTAAGCTTCCCCGAGCAGGACACGTGTTCCATGCCGCCGTCGTTGTCTAGAACATTTGATTTTTTTTCCCCTGCCTCGCCCTCTCTCTCTCTATCTTCGCTCTTTTTGTGAAGTGCTCTTCGGGCCGAAGGGGGTGGAATCCGTCTCGGTCTGGGTGGCTAGGTGGAAGCTTCTGTTGGGTTTGTTATAGTTTATATTCGGTTTTTTTAAACCCAAGGCTAAGCCCAAAAGCATGATTTGATTTTCGGTTTTTCTTTACGTTGAAAGCACATTAACGGCTGTTTTCACTCATCAACGCTTTGGTAAGTGTCAGAATGGAGTGGGACTTCAAGGCACGGTCTAAATATTTGTGTGTGTGTGTGTGGCTGGAATGGTGTGTGGCTAATCAAGTTGGTATCTCTAGGGTGTTGTCTTTGGAAATAATTCACACTAAGAAAACCATAGAGGAAAACAATAGTAGGTTAAATTCAACTCAGTGCAGCTTTAGCAGCAAGCTAGAATGGAAAGAACAAATGCTCTAGTGTCGTTACAGAGGCATGTTATTTTACGAGCAAGTTAACAGCGCACGAAAGCAAAAATGAGAGCACGCCCTGACCTACAAAAGCTTTTTGATCTACACGCCCTACATACCATACATCTAAGTATGCTCTTGCTTGTTCTCCACTGTTAATTTAGCAGCTAGTTAACAGCGCACGAATGCTAGAATGAGAGCAAGCCCTGGGACCTACATACATTAACTCTCTGATCTGCACAGCTCTTGCTCGGGTCACACACTTTCGCCTTCGTTCTTTGCTGTGAGATGCGGAGAGACAAGACGAGCAGACACGACGTCCGATTTCGGGGTAGAGCTTTGAGCTGCATACGCATGCACTAGCTTTACAACTAACGGGACAAATGGACGCGCTCGATTCGCTTGATAATTTTCTGTAGTTCGTTTCCACTTGCGTTCCTCCAACATGCATATTCTCTCGTGTTCGTTTAAGAAACTTAAATTTGTTCGTATTTATTTTGCTTCTCTTGTGTTCTCTTCCCAGTTATTATTCGCTTCTGTCAAATTAAACCCATTATTATGACGCACTTAAACTGCCATTAGAAACCCACTAGAGCCACGCCCGCCTTTAAACCACTTGAGATCAACCGATCACCCTTCTCATACTCCATAGGTAGGAACATAGAAGGATATGGAACCCTTACTCAGAGAACTCCATCAAACCCTTGAAAACGTTTTACAAATGACTTCATTTTGTAATTTCCAATTGAAAAATTGCATAAACCTAAATGGAAAACGTGTCTATGCCCCGGCCCATCCTTAGCTCTTTCACGCACCAGGCCAGGGTTGACAGGACCCTCGAAAGTGCTCTATAGAATGCGTGAGGCGTACGCACAAATGCCAACAAACAATTGCGAAACATTTACACAGACACACGCCAAAAGGAGAACAACAACAACAAAAAATAACACAAATTCGTCAAAAATCAAAATCGAATCACACACAAAAATAATAGTAGAAGCCAGTGGAGAGACAGAAGCCGCGTTTATCTGAGAATGGGAATGACTTTGACACCCCCGGGCGCATTAGCAGGACACGCGCCTCGTCCCAAACAAAGGCAGAATTGGCAGCGGCATCAGAAGTAGAAACAATCACAGCCATTCTAAAAAATAGTGGCAACAATGCTGTGTCAGCGACGACAAACATTAACAGAAACCAAAACAGCAAATTGCCCGAATCTATGCCGTCCGAGGAACGTGGCTTAGTGCCCAAAAGCCCTGCCCTGCCCTGCCGACCGACCGCCTGCCGCCAGTGTTTGCACAAAAGTTTGTACGAACAATTATTACATTTGTTTAACTTTCCCTGAGAGCCACGTAACGGAGCAGGGGAGTGGGCAATTATTTTACCCAGCAGGAGGCAAGGCGTGCTGGACAAGGGGACACAGAATGGACACGAAAACTTTGAAACCTGAGGAAGTTCAAAGTAAAATCTGTATTAATGCGTTTAATTGGTTCGATATCTAAAGCTACCTTTCCACACACTTTTAGGGTATCAAAAAGTCGTACATTTACAACTTCCGTTCAAAGTTTTCTGTTTATTGTTCTTGTCGCCGGCATTCAGTAACGCAAAAACTCTGCCATTGCCGTCGGCTGTCGAGTTAATTCAAGAAAAACTCTCTCACACAGAGAAAACCAAGGGGAGAGAGGTGAATGGCAGAAGCTGTTGCTGATTCCGCTTCTGAGAGCAATTCCCTGCCAAAAAGGATTCTCAGCCGCAAATCCTTTACGTGTGCCGCAGAGACTTTGTTTTAATTGCCACGAAAAATTGCTCATACGCTTGATTGCTCCGTGAAGAAGTCGCGAGTTCCGGTTGCCGGTTACCCCGTATCGCGGTTGCTGCCGTCGGCATTTGTTTGGTTAGAGGTTTTTTCTTCTTCTCTCTTTTTGGGGAAACTTTTTGGCTTCAGTTCGGTGTTTTTGTTTTTACTATTGTTGAAGTTAGCTGCTAGGTTTTTGGACGACCGCGCTCAATGTGGCGACTGTGTAAACATTTCACTTGCAGAAGGCAGCAGGCAGCCTTGAATAAGCAAAGAAAAGGGTTAGAAGAGCAATACGTGGGGAAGGGGATTATGGGTAAGAGTGAGCAATACTTCCTTAGCAATTATCAGCATTATGTGGAGTATGAGATGTATCTTCAACATTCCACTAAATAGTTCTATAGATTATTTCTAGTCTACTATACTAGACAGCTAGAATCCATAACCCTTTACCAACACCCTAGGAACTCAAGGGTTCAGGTTTCATTCTTAAAAGATAGATTGGGGGATAAGGAAGAGCAATCAGCAAAACTGAAGCCCAGACCCTTAACCGCCTTTTTACCCCACCCATAACGCTCATCATCCATTATTCTAATTGCCTGGCCACCACTTGGTCCAGCCATCAAGCCAATGGTTTGGCGACTGGCTTAGGCCGAGAGAGCACTTCATAAATCAGCTTCAAACGGGCAATTAATCATATCAAAGCAGAGACAGATACGCATACGCACCACTCATATGGGCACAAGGACACATTTTATATAACACCTGAGCAAAAAGCCAAAACCGTAACCCCGATTCTGTACCGCAAAATGTCAAAATAAATTTTACACACGAAACAAAAAAAATTATGCACAGCAAATAAGCCGCAAAACCAAAAATTGGCTGCCAAAATCTGGCACAGCGTCCTAATTGATTTATGAGGGTTTCCCCACGTAAACCCTCTAAAAGACCTAACCCCCGGAAACCCACCATAACACCCAAAAAACCCAAACTCCCAAAAACTCTTTTTGTTTTGCGCTTGAAATTAAGCTGAAAATTACGCAAAATAAATGATATACGCAAATAAATTGAAATTTATTGAGTCCAAATGTTCTCTGTGTGTGTGTGTGTTTTTGTTTTGTTTGTTTCCATTACCATATGTTGCACAAATACTATACACACACATATATATATATGCATCTGTAGTATAGGGTTTTTTTTGTGTGTATGTTGCGGCATCAGCTTGGGATATGTAAATTTGCTTTTTTGTGTGTTGCAAGGTGCGGCTGGCTGGCTGGTGAAAGAGGGAAAAACACATTGGCCTGCGGATTTTAATTAAGCCCAAAAGGAGTGAACAAATAATAGAAATCGAGTGGAATCGAATCATAGATACCCTTTGGTATAATTATATATTAATAAACCAATTAGAAAACCGTTCCGTTTACTACTCAGTCTGGCATACCCACCACAGTCATAGCCATACCCTGGATCAAAGGCTTGCAAAAAACAAAAAGGGGGCTCAGATCACACCACAGTATCCTTCTCATAAAGCTGCCACGGAACATGGACATGTAACAGGATTAATGCACTGTTTTTCCCCACTCCCCGCTTGATCAGCCCTTGCCCACCATCTCTGGGCATATGCCACATGGCGATGGCAATGGCGATGTCGCTGCCACAGATTGGCTTTCCATTTGATTTGCATTGCATTTAATGAAAAATTATTTTCAAATTTGTCTGTTTAATCGTGTGACAATTGGTCAAATGGTCCGTCCCGCTCTCTGTTTGCATAACCCCTCGCACAATTGGAAATAAATCAAAGGAATTTCGTGTATTTTTTGACGTCCCCCCCGCACCTCTGTTTTGGTGTTTAATGATTGGTAAGCTTTGCAATTAGGAAATTAGTTTGATTTTTAATTAACATGCGGTTACGGTTTTCCAACCCCTGACCTGCCCATACCAAAACCATTTTCATTTTCATTTCCATTTCCCTTGCCAGTTTTTCTTTTCGGTTTTGTTGGTTTTTCCCCATTTGTTTTTGTTGTTTTTTTTTTGTGTAAATTACGCAAATCATTTAATGCGTTTTTGTGGTTAGAATTGTTTTCCCTCTCTGTGTGTGTATGTGTGTGTGTGTGAGTTTTTTTCGATATTAAATTTCACCCGCTGAGATTTGCATTTAATGAGCTTCTAAGTGGATTTTAATTTAATTAATGTAACACTGATTTTTTTTCTTTTAATTTTACTCCTTTTTGTTGTTGTTTGTTTGTTGGTTAGATTTATTTTATTTGTTGTTGCTGCTCATTTGAATGTATTCTGTTGCTAAAATTGTTTTGCAATTTTTGAGTTCTAATTGAGTGGAATCAAAACCAAACGAGTGCGCGTTGTTTTGGGTTTATCAATTTCAAATGTTAAAATAAATTTGATTTTTTTGGTTTTAAATTAGATATCAAAATATTAGCTTTAAGCTTTAATTAAGTGTTAGGCAATCCATTAAATATTTCATTTATTGTTGATAATTAACCTCTTTTAAAATAAAAGATTTAGGGATAATTTGAAAACAAAACTCGACCTCTTTAACTGATGAGAATAGTTTCTTTTATGAGTCTTTTGATGGAGCTAATTATATTGTTATCTTGCAATCATAATTTCTATTCAAACACTTCATAAAGAATAAAGTTTCCCACTTAGATTCTCATTCCCTTATGTGCACATTTGGAAAAGTTGTTTCCAGCTCTGTTCAGCATCCATCCATCAGTTTTTTCTTTCGATATCTCCGTCCCCTCATTACTGATTACCAACACTGGCGCATTGATTAAACCTTCCCCTGCTTTCTGATTATCTGCAATTTTTTCTAAGCATTTTCTCTCCCTCCCTTATTATCCTATAAATCTCCGCCATTTAAGCCTTTTTTGCCGCCTTCGCCTCTGTGTGCGCCACACGAAATTCATTTAACGAATGCATTTAATGAAATCTTCTTTTGCCTGGGCCAAAATCTAATTAGCTTTTGGGAGCTTTGCAGGATGAACTAATTACCAGGATGCAGCAGCAGAGGCAGCAGCAGTAGACGACTTTCATGTTTGATCCTGTACAAATTAACAAATTGTATACGTTTATTAAGAGAGCAAAGCAAACGGAAGGAACCCACAAAGGACACACACACATACACACAGCCGGAACGAGCAAAAAAACTTGCAAACGTCATCGAAAAAGTGTTTTGCGAGAACCGAGACCCACAATTCCGACTCTTGCTGGGCTGCACTCAAGTGGCTTTATCAGTGGTCTGTGTGTGTGTGAGTGTAACCACAGCTAACAAGACTCTTGGGGTACGCGCTGGGCAGGATGTGGCCGGGATATCCTTTACAATTTTTTGAGGGAAAAAGCGAAATGCCGAATGAAAATTGCATTCAATTGAGCGCATTTATTGTTTGAATTAAGTCATGAGGAAAATTCCATTAGAATGGCAGAGAAAACTGCACTCGAGGCAGCACTGGGTTGGCTGGGTGGGTGGGTGGTTGGCTGGATGTGTGGTTACGGGCTTGGTTTGGGGGCGTGTTGCAGCCCTGGCAGACACATGTGGCGCATTAGACGGGCCTTGGCATTAAATGGGATTTTATGCAGCGACTTTGGACTCTTGTGCCTCTATTGTCTCGAAAGCAATCAGCCACATTTAACCAAATACCCCGTATGATGGGGTGGGGCGCTCTGCTCTCGTCTGGGTTGTATCCTGGTCTGGGTGGATCTTCCTCCCCCATTGTTGTGTGTGTTTGCACCACCTGCAACATGCTGATTGACAGCTTTAGACTGCAATTTTGAGTTGCACGAACAAAACAAAATGCTGCACTTGATTAAGTCTACATTTATGAAACAGGAAAAATGATTGATTCTGAGTAACGACTAGGAGTTACTCTTTGGCAATAAATGGATGGAATGCTTTTTGCTCTACACACAAAACTCAAACCCATTGAACTGCTCATAAATCTTTACCTAGCACATAGAGTAGATTTGAGAAAAAAATTGTCATCGCAATGTTATGATTGGTTTTGTGGGTTCAGTTTTTAATTAGTTAGGCCCGGAATGACACACAAAAAGAGCAGCCACAAAGGACATGGAGAATGTAACAGGCCCCAGAGGGAGCCTTTGGCCAGAGTTAATTAATTTTTCAAAAGAACAAAAATAGAAACTGAAAGAGAAAGATAAGCTAACAAAAAGCCAAAAACAAAATGCATTTATGCTGGAAAGATACGAGTATAGGGAAGAGACGGAACAAATACTGAGGCACAGTTGGTGTTGCCTTGTGATATGACGATAAAGTTTGTCCAGGCATGGAACGCCCCCCCTGTAAGCACCCATCGAAGTGCCGAGGTCCGAGCTCAACCACATTGTTTGCCATACACTTCATTTATTTGGAATTAGACCGGGCACTCGGGCCACTCTGCTCCGCTCAGCTTGATGCACTCGAATTTGAATCCTTTATGAAGCGTGGCAGCAACAAGGAGCCACCAAGCACCCAGCACCCAGCATCCAGGACCCAAGGCACACATGCTCATGCATACATACGGCAAGTCGCAGCAGCCAGAAGTAGCTTGGGACTCGAACACTCCTGGCTTCAGTTTTGTGCATCAGACCAAAAACCATTGATTGTCATCGAATGGCCTCCTGCAGAAGTAGAAGAAGAAGAACAGAGAGAAAGAGAGACAGAGAGAGAGAGAGAGAGAGAGGGAGTAAGGATAAAAGGATGATGGAGGCAACTCTCAAGCTGCTGCTACTTCTGCTGTGTCCTGTGTCTCTGCTGCTTAATAGTCAAAGTGTCCGGGTTCCATTTCCACTTTTGCCTGCAGTTGGCAGTGTCCCTTACTCGCCCCCCATGTGGAGTTTACGTGTTTTTGTACATTTGTTACGCTACACGTAATGCAATGTGTCCGCCTGTGTGGCGAGGACACTCCGTCCATGGTGTGGGTAGCTCCTCTTCCCAGTCCCAGTGCGACTGTGACTTAGTCCATGCCACGTCACGCTACACTTGATAAATCTCTAATGCCACTTTGGGTGTGCCAACCACACAACCGGACAACCCCGGACTCCACTTCCTTTCCGTTTGCAACAACTCACCTCAGAGTTTGCCCTCATGTGGGGGGGGACTCCCTTTTGAGTGGCTCTCTCCTCTCTCTCTCTCTGTCTCTCATCACCATTCTCTGCAACCCGTTCTACCATTTTCAGCATTTGTGTAATTTCTGTTGCTGTCGTTGTCTCATGTCCACTTCTCTTCCCCCCGTTCCGCTCAGGATATCTTTCTCTTTCCCAGTTCGATTATTAAACGTTGGAAATTTTGTACAAATGTTTCGTGGGAGGGTGGAGGGCCACCTGTGTGTGGGGTTGTACCTTGTCTGTCCCTGAGGTGCTCTATTGATGATCCTTTTGGCCAATGTTTAATCAAAGTTAATTCGAGGTATTGTTGGTCAATTGTGTGGTTTTGGCTTAATGCCTGGACAAGAAGAACAAAGTGTATTGAATTTTAAACTTTCATGGGAAGAAAAACGAAAAAGAATATCCTTAAAGTTTTTCGACTTTTCCTCTGAATTTTCTATTTGATTTCTAAAATTCCGATTGGCTTCTAAGAAGTAAAGCTGGATTCCGCTATTTCCTAAAATCCTTCCCTTTAAAATTCCATTCACTTTTGACTATGGTGGCACACTCAATCCCTAACGTAATCCGTCCCCAATCAATCCCCCACCACCGCATGGAATTCCAGATGCACCCTAATGAGCTTTTCGTCAGTGTCGCCTGCTCATTTCGGGCAGTGTTCCCCCAGTGCTCTGCCTAATTCCTTAATTAAAATCGAAGCCTACTCACGGGAGGGCACAACATTGGTAAAATCCATTGACTGATTGCAATATTTCACTTTTAAGTCACAGGCGATGCCGTGACTCTGCTGCCGTCCATGCCGTAGTGTCGGGGCGAAACCCCGGGAAAACAAACAAACAGAAACAGAAGGGAACGGAACGGTACAGTACAGTACACAGGGGCTTAATTTGTATGATCAAGTGAAGAGAACAGAACGGAACTGGACTGCGAAAGGAGGTGGCCCTGGCGACTCTACTGCTGATGCTGCTGCTGCTTTATTAAAAAGGACACTCGGACCACAAGCATCAAAACCTGTAATCTGTGCAACAAAGTTGCAGCTGCCCGAAATACTCTTTCAGTATAAAGGGAATATGGAGTTTAGCAGAACATTTGAGGTTTTAGTATCATTATTAGCAATAGATTTTTATCGAATAGAACTGCTTAAGAGAAAAATTTGAAGATTACACATTGGTCTATAATCTGTGAGTAATGTGTTTAAATAATTCCTTGGTCTTCCATTAAGAACTCTTAAAGTATCTCTGCTCCATTTCCAACAAAAACTTCTTCTTAGAGCATTCAATATTCGTTCTATTCGTGTCTTTCGTTTTGTTCTTCTTGTTGCGAAATGAGATTTGCCGTTAGTCGGGAACCACTTGACATGCAGCTAACCAAATGAGCTGAATGAAACAGCAGCGAACCACCGAACCCAAACCCAAACCCAAACCGTAGCCCAAAACTCAGGAGGAACCCTCCGCTTGGGTGGTGTATGTTGCGGGGGAGGTTTGATTGTGCCTCGATTGTCTCGATGTCGTCGCCGTCGCGGCCACGTCGCTTCGGCATAATAAATTAACAAATTTGTCGGCGTCTCTTTCGATATTCGTGCGGCGCTGACAGGACGATGGGCCGCATCCACCTGTGTCCACTTTTGTTGTCCATTTCGTTGCTGCCAATCATGTCGGATTAATAACAGCGAACACACACACACACAGAGCCATATACATACATATAAGAGATGCTTTATTCATGGTAGCCGAAGCATTCAAGTAAAATGGCAGCTGTGTCAGCGTCAACGATGCTGCTGTCCCAATGTCTATGGACTGTCCATGACTGTCCATGTCCCACTGTCCATGACTGTGCTGTGCCGCCTGTCCAGTGCACAATGGGGCGGCCAAATGACGCGTCGCAGGTTGTCCAGTGCATTACACGAGTGAGAGGGAGGGAGAGAGAGAGATGGAGTGTGTGTGCCCACACTTTTTTTGTAACGGGCCGCACATCTATTCTCCCTCTCCCAAGCCCCACCGTCTCTCTCCCACTCACTGTTCATTCCTTTGTGTTTTAATTGTAACGGGCAGTCGCATGTTTCGAGTGCATTTTGTGTGAGGTTCCGTTACTTTAACGGTGCCTGTTCCCTTTCCCCCTTACCATCGCTATTCCTGTTTTTTCTTTCTTGCTTTCATTCCTTCTCCCTGCGGTGTCCTGTCAATATTTTGCGTATTTCATTGTTGCACTCCGTTCTCCGCCTGGCATTCCATTTGCTCTTTTTTTTACTCTTTTGTTGTGTGTGAGATTTAAAAGCGAAGCGCAGCCTGCTCTCCCATACCCCAAGGAACCGCAACATGTTGCGGCTCACTCCCAATACCCCAACGACCCAACACATCCACCTGCTGACCAACCTGTGGCCTGGAGCCTTACCCACACATTCATCAAATGTTCGACTGCTGGCAGAGTCCAGTTCGGTTTTGCTTTGGTGCGGGCTCAGCACTTTGCTTTGCTTTTAGTTGTTGCATACCCTGTACTCTAACAGACCAAGGGCATACTGTGGTCTGGCAGAGGAATGCAAAAGAAACAAGAAGTCCCGGGTTTCACAGGATCAACAGACATACTGTCCGTTATTCGGTGACTGTTTCACGCTATTAGAAGGTGGTTAGTGTCTGGCCATATTATTATATATAACCTGCTTCAGTGATTCGCGTCCACTGATTGCTTCAGCCAATTAGGGGTATCAACTAGTGTTATACCCAACCATAACTTGATTCATAGTACTGTTCGACCGTTCCTGCTTCGCCGTGTCTGTGTTTGTTCGACTATTTGGTGAGGCGTCAGTTTTGGCACCTGCTGCTGCTGGTCGCCTGTTCCTCTACTTCCGTTCTCTAAGCCAAAAATTGACCAACAAAATTGGACAATTTTTTTTCGGTGCTAGTTTTTTTTTCTTTTTTTGGTTTAGGCCACATGTGTCTCGTTGGTTGAGTGCAGTGCTTTTTTGGGTATTTTTTTTGGGGGGGAAATTAAATTTTGGCTCTGAAGCGCGTGACATTCTATTTGCGCTGTGTCCGGGCCATGACACGAATTTGTTTTGAAAATTGAATTAGATTGGCCTGCAGACCGGCAGCCTGATTTGATTGCACTTTGTGGCAGGGAGCGCCATTGCATGGCATCGCATGCGCGTCCAAAGGAATTTTTCCTGCACTCGACAATTTGATTAACTCGGAGTGCGATGCATAAATTATTTCAAATCATGCAGTATCCGCTGCCAGTGGGTTTCAATAGCAACTAGTTAGTGGCTTAGTTGGTTAGGGGGCGGCAGGCCAATCGAAATTGCAACAGCAACTGAGGCTGGAATTTTTACGAAGCCAATGTCGAAGCCAAAATAAAATTTTGACGGTGCTACCCACACCATAATGTTCTGTTTCCATTTTGTTTTTGTGCTTAATTAACTGTGACCTTCTTTACACTTTTAATGAATTATTTAGTTATAATTAAAACTATAATATTTTGCATGTATAATGGGTAAATAGAGCAAAAACAAATTGGGTTACTATGCTAATATATCCATTTGAAATTCTATTAAAAGTTTTTAATAATGAATTTGTAGCGTAAGAATTTTACAAGTATCATAAAGAATACGAAAATGTTAAGGCCTGATGTAATTAAGTCAAATCAGGAGACACAGTTGGTTCTTTATATACATATATTATTTTTGGTTGCACTTATGTACAGTTTTATTCTTGATAAATATTAACTAATAATTTCTTACCTGTTCCACTTTTATTATGTGCATTTTTTATATTTCAATTCCGCGTATCTATTTGCTGCATAAAATACGATTATGTTATCGACCTACTGTGTACCATCTCTATTAAATATGCCATCACTGGTCTACTATTCTTTAAATATTTTTAGTTTGCACTGCACACTGTGCAGATATATAAATGCAGGTAAATGACCTGAAAAAGAGCATTGCTCCAGGAATGGCATCAAATTAACCCTAAAATTTCTCCAAAAATTTGGCAACCTCCATGCCAACCCGGAAAATTCAAATTTTCACTAAAAAAAGGAAAAGCTATATACTATTGAAAAATTAATAAAAAAATCTAAAAAATTATTTCATTACCATTTTGAATTTTCACTTATTATGGACATATACTTATTTCATATGAACTTAAACTTTTTCACTAAATATTTTAATGAAAACAAAATTTTTATTTTTTTGTTAATATGTATTTTGCTAGTTAAATAAAAAAAAAGTCAAAAAGATTATCTTTGTTCTTAATATTTTTTTTCAATAATATAAATGGACGGACATACATATAATAATGTATGTATGTATGTATGTAAGTTCTGTTTCTGCCTAATTAGAAGAAGTTACTGCTACATAACACATAACATACATATCCATCCATATCCATACTTCCATTATACATATCGATTAGGGCAAACCTGCCCAAACAGTTTTTCCCTGTCAACCCCATCCGTACATTCCATACCCCTGTCATGCAGCCCATTTACATACTTCAATCTGATCGAAACCATCAACCGACTATAACCCGTCGTCAACCCTGTAAAAATCAAAGTGAATTCGGTTCTTTTTTTATTGTCAGCCGCGAATTTTATTGCATTTTTATCGCGCCTGCAGCAAAGCGACAAAAGAGATGCGAAAATTTTGCACTCAAGCGTCACTAATCATTTTATTTAAGTTTAAAATTATATTTATGAACTTTTCTGGCATTCGACATTTATGACGTAGGCTTGCACCCGACGGACAGATGTTGGCAAAATTGTTCCGTGCCCCGGCCTCGCACGTGCCTACAATTTTATGATTATTTTTCTTGGGGTATTCCCCGTCTATGGCTAATTAGGGTAAAGTTGCAAATTTGCCTATTGGAAAGTCGTAAAAAGTTGTGCAAAAATGTCTGTGCATTTTTCGTCGTGTCGTAAAATTTTTAAATTTACATAATTTAATCTAATTTTCGAATACCCGCTGACAGTTTTTTTTTTTCAAATTTGAATTTTACAACCTGATATCGTAAAAATGTAATAGGCTGATGACTAATTTTCTACAAATTTACATAATGAGGTATGAAGAAAAAATGTTTTGTATCAAATTAACAGTAAGTTAAGCTCTAAGGTTCATGAACTTAAAACTCACGTATATTTTACTTTTTTTGTAGGAAACCATTGTAATAAAAACTTCTGCGTTTGAACTAAGACTGATGGCTAAAATGTTAAAAAGGCGTTGAAGAAGAACCGCTTTAAATAGTATCAGAAATCAACTTAAATCAACGCGATCTAAGCCATCGATTAATATTTTTTACATGACTTAAATTTAATATGTTTTATTTCCTTGTTAATTTTACGAATTTTCAATACGGCAAACTTAAGCTTGCAAAAATTCAGTTCTTTCAATTGAACTTCCCCAACCCAAAGGGAAATAAAATTCCCAACTTATATCCTTCCGTTAGAGGGTAAATTTGCATTTCCTACGCTTTTCATGTGGGTAAGAACCCGCCGAGAGCGCTGAAATGACTTTTCCAATCTGTCCCCGTTTGTGTTGAATTTTCCAGTTTATTAATTCGCCAATTGACAGACTTATGGCAAATTGAAAACAAAAGCGCGAACATCGCTGCCAGAGGGAAAAAGGGAAATCGGCAATTCAAAATTCGTTATGCATGCTGCTTCTCTTTTGCATTGAGCGAAAGAGAGCCACCAGAGAGAGAGAGAGAGAGAGAGAAGCAGAACAATGGGTGCAATAATAAAAATCAAGCCCGCAACGAATTTGTGCAATCAGCTGGAAATTATTTACATGTTTATACGAAATTGAAACAACAAACACAACGCACTCGAGGGAACACTGCAAAAAAAAGGTATTAGATTCTATACTCTATTTGAAGAATTTTATATATGAAGATCAAAGGATTTATAATACTTTTTTGGAGCTCAGAAGACACTTCATCTGATAGGAATTGCCTACAAATTTCTGTTATGTTTGTATGAAATATATTCCGGCATAAAATATCCCAGCTAATTATTCAATGTTCTCATATAGTTCTCATAAAATTTTGCTTCCATAGAAGTTCCATAGAATTCTTTTCAGTGCAACAGAAGCGTCCCGAGGGCACGAGCCAATCTCTTTTGCTGTCTTTTTCTCTCACCTTCGCAGTGGCATATGCATGTGTTTGTTGTCCACCTTCCCCCAACAGCATGTATGTACGTCCCCATAAAAGGCGCTCAAATTTACATAGAAAATGTCACACAGCTCTCCCCCACTCTCTTTTAATGTTGGCTTGAAGGTTCGAGTCATAAATATCACAATTAATGATGCAAAAAGTGCGAAAAGAATTTTTATGTGTACAAATTTGCATTGTTCGGCGAGTCGAGTCCGTGGCCAAAGGATGTGCATATGCATATTTTATGTGGGTTACCCTGCCAAAAGTCTGATGCGAAAATGAGAGACTGGAAAGTAGACCCCTCCCCTCGAAGAGGGGCAGAAAACACTTCACTTGGCTGCCACAAATTCTGTTTAAACAGATTTAAATGTTTGGGTCCTTGGCTCGAATCCTTTTATTTCATTTTGGGATGCAGCTCCACCTCCGTCACTGATTTATAACGGGTTCAATATGTGTGTGTGTGTGTGTGTTTGTGTGTGTGTGGGCTGAAAGCGTAGAAAGAGAAGGCCAAACCAACACTTAGCGGTGCCGAGAAGAGAGAGCATAACAGGAAAGAGAACATCAATTCAGGCAATTTAGTGGCTCCTTGGCTTCTTGGCTTGCATTTTCCGACCGAAAATAATTTGAATGAAAACTCCATTACGGCTTCCTGGTGTGTGAGTGTGTGTGTCCGTGTGTGCTGGACAGAGAGGGGAGTCTGGCAGCAGAGACTGAACGTCGCCGTCTTTGGTCGGCGCCAGTGATTCATTCGGAGAGTGACCGCAAGGCGGGAGGTATCAGTGGGTGAAAGTGGGTGGCAGGGCGTGCAGCCACATGGCATGCTCCCACTGTCGACTCCGACTGCTGCTTAAGTGCACACTTTACACATTTCTCTTTTATTCTGTGCCCACTCTCTCTTTCTCTCTCTCTGTCACATGCATAAATCGTTTGGTAGTGAAATTTATATGTTCTTTTTGGTTTGATACCCTTGAAGAAAGTCGATACATTTAAAGGGGTTAAGGGTATTGGAAGGCATTATTGTTATCTTTGGATCAGTAGCAAGTATCCCTTGTTTGTAATGTCTGAAGACATTCTGTTATCATCTGCTATTATCAAAGATATACATAGATAGATCTACCAGGGTAGCTATACCTTCGCCACAAATCAGGCTATAATTTCTTTCCTTGGATTTCATATCGTTTCGCTCGTGTCTCTCTTTTTTTTGTCGCTCTGCTGTGTGTATTTATTTTGCAATTTGCATATTTAATGACTCTTACATGCATGTTCCTGCCCCCACCCCCCTTGCCATATGCAAATGATCGCGATGGCCCTCCTCCTCGCTCGCTACTCTCTCTCCCCATGTGCCTGCCTGCCTGCTGCTGGGCGAAGCGTGGCCCAATGAAATGCGCATTAACTTGGCTTAAATGTATTCAATTATGCAATGCTGCAGTGAGTGCATGTGTGTGTGCTTGTGCTGCTCCTCTGATAAGACTTTGCTTGCGAAAACTTTGGCGCTTCACTTAATTGCTGTCATTAAGTTTATGCACCTATGCCATACAATCTTATCATAATCAGGATGCTGCCTCGGCGACACCACCCTTCCCGCCCTCTTAAGCTCACACACACATGCGTTGCCATGCGTTGCAGCACCTCCTGCTTCTCCTCCTCCTACCGCGCACAATGCACACTTGAGTAATTTCAACGCGGATTATACTAATTAAGCGGACCAATAGATACAGAGTGGAGGGAGGGTACTAAGCACACAGCTAGGCAGAGGGGATTCTACACCTTACAAGGATGTCCCCTTCCCTCACTGTCGACTTCCCCATTGGTCAGTTGGGCGCTTCCGCTGCCAAAACTCAAAATTCATTATCCGCTTATCGCTCGCTGTCACTGTGGGAGGCTCCAGTGTTATATACATTATTTATTTAGTAAAGAAAATAATGAAAATATTTAAAATATTAAGCACTACAAAATTAAGTAAATTAATAAATAATAAGCTGAGTATAATTTTGCAATTCTTCTAAATAAATTCTACAAAGAACGAGGCTTAGTCTGGGCAAAAAAAAAGTTCATTTATGGGAAGAAATGATTTTTAAATTTTAATTTGATCAGACATGTGATCAGATGTGATCTGAATCCAAAAGCCTCTAACAATGCATATCTTTTAACTTTTACAGTAACCCAATTTAAGCATCGTCTCTGTCCCACTGTCAAATTTCTTGCCTCAGCACTCGATAATGAAGATGCGGCAGGGTGATTTATCCCATTGCCATTGCCATGGATGGCTCTGCTCTGTGTATGTGTGTGTGTGTGTGTGTGTGTGTGTCTGTCATGTTGGCTTAAACAAATCATTTATATGCAGCGTTTGCAATTATTTGCACTTAATTGTGTGTTAAGTGCCCCAGACTGGGATGTGTTGCACATAGCCAACATGTCTTCCTCCTAGTGTTGTTGTTGCTCCTGCTGCTCCTACTACTGTTGTTGTTGTTGGTGTCGTCGTTGCTGGTTATCGTTGCGGAAGCGATGTCCGTTGATTGATATCGCATTCAGGCGTGTTGAAAATTATTTGCATTGATAATTCCCTGATTAATGTTTGCTACCGAATCATCAACAGCAGCAGAAGCAGCAGCAGAAGCAGCAGCAACATCATCCCCATCCCATGGCAACTCTCATCCTGCTACAATGCCTAGCATTGAGGCATGTCCTGGGCCGCGATTTTGGTCGGTATGTGCGTGCGTATTATGCAATGCCACATGTTGTGATGTAATATTGATGGGCTGTCCACTCCGCTGGCAGTCAGTCAGTCAGTGCCTGCGGTCGGTGGGGGGGAGGGCTTTGCTCTGGTTTCGTCCCGTTTCGGTTCTGCTATGGGCAGGGCTGTGGGGAGTGTTTATTGGATTTGCTGAGGTTTTTGCATTAATGCTGTAAACAATTAACTGAAGCGTGTTAAGTCGGATTTGGGGCAGCCGAAGCTGCTATCGCCACTGCGGTGGCACTAACTAATTTATGTTGGCTCATAATCAGTGGGTGGCAAACAGGGGGGGGCATTCACCTACCTACTGACCACTGACTTTACCATTCGCTTAAATTTGTTGAAAATTTATTATAAAATTCGAACAACAAACATGTTAAAGGGATTTTTTAATATAGATTTTATAGTTATTCAATCAACATAGAATATTTTGGCATGTAATGGATCCTTTATCTATTATTTTTGAGGAATATAAATGTAAAATTAATTTATATTAACAAGTTATCTACGTTCCTTATTAAATATTCCATTTCCCACAGAATTTACTTTGTGGCCCAATCCACAAAATGCGAAAGGAAAATTTGAAAATCATTAGGAAAACATCATAAATAACAAATCAGCTTATTAAAAGCGTCTGCATTTGGTTTTTGATTCCACTGCTTTTCGTTGTCTGGCTATGCTGATGGTTCTAAATACTGGCTAAATGAGGGAGTAGCTGCGGTGCAAGATTCGCTTAGTGCGATTGGAATAATTATATAATTATACCCGTACTCGAAAAGTAAAAGGTTATATTGTATTTGTGGTAAAAGTGGGTTTATGAGTAACGCAGATAAGGAAGCGTTTCCGAGCCCATAAAGTATATAAATTATTGATCAGTATTAATAAAAGCTATAGTCGATATAGCCATGTCTGTCCGTTCGTTCGTCCGACCGTCCGTTCGTCTGTCTGTCTGTCCGTCCGTCTGTCCATACGTTCGTCCTTCTGTCCGTTTGTTCTTCCGTCCGTCCGTTCGTCTGTCTGTCCGGCTTGTTATTATCTTTTTAACTGGCTAGTTTTTAACTAGGCAACTGCCTAACAAAATATCTCAATATCTTAGAATTACCCTAAAGTGTCTACCTAGTTTAGCCAGTACTTAATCGTGTGATTTTTCTGCTGCTTCTTGCTCTGAGCTTTGAGTTAATCTCGCGACAAACGAGGCGACGTCGAAGCATTAGCAGAGCAAACAAAAGCTTCCTGTGTGCACGCCCGTGCCACACCCCCTCCCCACCGTCTTTGCCTTGGTTCGATTGGTTCATCCTTTGGTTCGAGGTTCAATTGGCTTCAAACAGCAGAGCTCTTTGCTAATTTATTGCGTTTTAATTCATATGCAAAATGGCAGTGGATGTAATATTTTTTTTTCGTTCAATTTTTGCTTTTAATGTTCCTGGATAAATAATCAAATATGCGCGACAGTGTGTGTGTGTGTGTGTGGGGATGTGATGAGAGATGAAGGACACATGAAAGGAAGAAGACAAATCCAGGAAGAGATAAGGGAGCCTTGGAAGGAGTATTAGGAATTGGATTGGGGTTTGGGATTGGGGTTTGGGGCTACTACATATGAAGTTCATCTTTGGCCAAAAATCTAATAAAACTCCGCAGCAGGATGTCTTCGCAAGGAAATTATTTTTTATTCATGCATTAAATTGTTTTGACTTTGGCCCCGATAGAGATCAGGATGTCGTTTCTGGATTTTCTTTATGATTATTATGCCATCCCATTTCCCTCCCTTTCCCCCCATGCTAATCAAATTACCAGACGTGTGTGTGTGTGTGTGTGTGGGTGCAGAATCGCCTTGGTAACGTACGTAATGCCCCCCACCAGCAGCAGCAGCTGAATCATTTCCCAGACAGCATCACCTGATACATGAAGAGGGGATGGGTGGGGTGCAGAAGCTGGAATCGCCTGCAGCACAAATATCAAAAATAATTTGTTTGACAATAAAAGACGATAAACATTAAAATTATGTGCAAGAGATTTTCTTTTTCCTTTTTTCTCTTTCTCTTTTGCTATTTTTTTCTATGGTTTTACGTAAGGGAAAACGACAAAAAAAATTATGACAATAAACAGAAAAGTCTATGCTGGCACACAGTTGAATACGAAATACCCTTAGAAATATTTAGATATTATAATCATAACGCTAAACTAAATATTTTTGTATCAGAGAAAACAATTCTTTGATCATAAACTTCACTGATTCGCCTATTAAATCACAGAGAAGATCATCCCCATAACAACACAACCGACCCAACAATCTTCTAGTTTGTATACCTTACCTCGTATATGTTTTATAGGAAACCCTACTAACTCTCGTTCTGCTCTTAGTTAAGGTATTCAGCAAAAGAAAAGACATAAAAAAAAGCTCTGCCAGCGAGACAGAGGAAGAGGGACCACACAGCAGCGACGTTCGTTGTCAACGCAGCTATCCGCTGTGCCTGCAGCCCCCTCTCCCAGCACACCATGTTGATACTAGCCTCAGGGGGTGGCGGCGCTCTTGTGTGGGGGAGGGGTGAGTGGAATAAAGATCTCTAATGATTAGTCCGCTAAACTCACTCGTAAATTTGTCAAATCGCTCAAGTTATGCGAATACCATTTTTTTCCTCTTATCTCTGTTGCATTTGCATAACTCTCTTTCCCGACTCTCTCTCCCGCTCTACCGCTCCTTGCCTCCCTGGGGGCAGTGCTGCTGCTCCTGGCACGGCTGCCCTCTGACCAGCTTTTTATTTGATTATTAAATTAGATTTTTTTTTCTTCTTTTGTTGGGTTTTCTTTCGCTTTCCCACTTGCCGGTCGGACTCGGACTCGCACTTGCACTCTGTGCCTCATTAAATATTTCTACGCAATTTTTCCTTGTTATTTTTGCACTTTGCAGAAAAACAGGGAAAAACATCAAAAAGCGCGTGAAAAGTTCTGCTTAACAGCGGAAAATATATTGCTCGAAAATTGTTGCCAAGTTATATTTCGCTTTTCGTTTTTTTATATTTTGCTTTGACAATTGTTTGCCATATTTTGCTATACCCTTTTGCAAGGGGTATTGCGATATTGCAAATAAGTTTGCATTGGAGCTACGGTAGAGTTTCCCTCTAAAAATTTAATAGCAGCATTAATGATATTCCAACTAAAATTTAAACAAATCTAAAGAAAAACAGAATACTATTTTATATATTATTCCTTCAAAAGAAAGTTAAATATTGAAGGGTATGAAAAGCAGCGGCTTTTAAGCCTAGATATCCATTAATTTTTTTTCTGTTTATTTTATACATTTTTTCTGTTGCTGCATTTCCAAAGCCAAAGCTAACGAAGTCTCTTTGTTTCTGCCTTCCGCTTCTACACACTCCCTCTCTCTCTCGCTCTCTCTCACTCTCTCCCACCCAACCATTGGGCGGGGGGCCTCTGTCTCTGTTTGTTGCAACTTTTCAATTGTTTGGCTTCTGTCATTACCTTTGACATTGGCGCTGCCAACTTGTTGTTGCCTTTTGACTGTCGCCGCCTTTTGTCTTTCGCGCCTTTTGTCCGCGCTCTCTGTCTCTTCCTTTCTCCCGTTCTCGTTTCGCACTCGGCAACTGCTTTGATCTGCTTTAATTGTAACTGTAATGATGAAGTGCAAGCAGTGCCTCCTCCACCATGCCAAGGGATGGATGCGGCTGGTTAGAGCTTGAAATTCAATTGAATTATTGTGTTTTTTTGGGTGATATTTTGTGTAAATATTCTTTCGATACAAATTGAAAACTCTTTGCCAAGCCATGCTCTATTCCTGTAACTGCCATAACAAGCAATTGACACATTTTTTTTAACTTTGCTTCTATTTTTGTAGAGTGCAAGCTGCATAAATCCTACGTGCAACCAGTTTGAGTGCACTCCGAGTGCGCTTCTTCACCTTGACCCAGATACCAGATGTGTGTCTGTTCAGTCAACCCCTGGCAAATCCCTATCCCTAGTTTGTGGTTCGTGTTTTTCTAGTTCAGCATATGCTGCACCTACTGCAGAGAGGGGTTACGTGCTCAAAGATGCAACATATGCATGCAATTCTGCTCAAAGAACGACCTTGAGCGAGAGTCTCCAGCAGATGCAAAACAAGAGATTAGGAATTAAAGCAGCTACCACTGACAGAGCTTCCACTTAATAAAGCACACTAATGATGACCACAAAACCAAACTCAAAGTAACTCCCCGAACCCGAACTACAGCCCATCCAAATTGAAATGAATCTGCACTTGAGCACGTTCCAACCAGAAGAACCAAAAGCAGGAGCAGGAGCAGTAGCAACAGGAACGGACCACTTCTATGAGTATTATTAGGGCAAAAAGAAACCTCTAATTTATTTTTAATAATCTCGTTTTCGAGTGCGCAAACATTCCCCCCAAGAGAGACAGGGATTGCAAAAAAAAAAAAAGTACAGAGAGAAAAGAAAAAGCAATTGATTTGCTTAGTAAATTTGTGTACTTTCAATTAAGTTAAAAAATGCCTCTAAAGGCACTCAAATAGCCACAGATCCATGTACATATATGTATGGTATATGATGATACGAATGTTTGCTCAAGGAAAGTAGTTAGAATGGAAGGATAGCGCTTTATGTAGTAGACCAGGCGATGCTCTGGAAATTCTAACATTTGATGTATGCCTCACATTGCTGTGTACACCCCATACATACCCTACTAAGATATACCTCACATGTTGCATACGCAAAAAAAAAAAAGAAAAATCTGTTTGTTTATGGGTCACCTTACCGAAAAGCACTTCACCCTACCCCCACTGCACTATGGTCCCAACGACCACTTTTGTTGGCCAAAATTAATAACTCGCGAACGAAACAAGATTTTTTGGATTTGGTTTTTTGCATTGGGTAGATATAATCAATAGGAACTATATTTAAAAAAAATGGGTGTGGCACCGCCTCTTTTTTTATTGCATATTAAAATTTTTAGTTATAGTGACCTGCGAATATTGAGTATATTTTAAATATTTTTATTAAGATATCAATTTAATTGATTTTTATATATTTTTAATGGGGCGTGGCACGCGCCAAACAATTTTTTTTTATTTAAAAATAGCAATTTTAAAAAGTTGCCGCTAAGAGAAGAACGCTTTTTGATAAACTGTTCTAAAACATAAGAATAAACAAAAGAATAAATTAAGCCTTCTCTGGGCATAAGAATACAAGTTTTAAAACAAATGCGAGCTCGTATTTGACTCGTATTCGTGCGATCATGCTTGCGGCTTGCATCAATAATTTAATATTTCATCCTTCCGGTACTACAAGATCTCCAGCCAACCTTCTTCGTGGCCTACAACGTTTCTTGAAGTGTGATAGCAAAGGGCGACACACTGCTTTTTAAGCTTTTGATCACTTGCCTGTTTATTTAACCATTCTAATAATTTTGCTTAACGTCTCTGTATTTGCCTTCCAATTTTTCCATTTTGTTGCCAAAAGGTAACAGAAACGCAGCAATTATCTTTAAAGCTTATTAATATCATCTGAAATGTCGCCATTAAGTTGAATTTTCAAATAATTGAGTTCCTTGCATGTTTTTCGCTTCTCTGATGTTCACGCGGCAAACAAACCTTCATTTTTGATTTTGAGGTTATGTTCTACTAATGCAAATTATAAAATTTGTGGTGAAATGTGGGATTTTCTACTATATACATTTCAACAAGAATTGATAACTCTACGCAAGACAATAGGTTTTAGGGTTGGAATAGGTTGGAATCAAAAGTTATGTCTATTCAAAAATCAGTTTTCATTCCGAATTGTCAGATGTAAAACGCCTCATTTGAACCTCAAATTACGAAGACATCACAAATACGAGATACAGTAAACTTTACAAAACACGTAGTAGAAACCCAACTTATTAAAATACAATACAAAAAATTTGAGCAGTTAATCGTATTTTTCAATTTATGAGAGATTTAAAATTGCTATTCAATTTGCACTTTTTCACTGCTCGTGCATGTGAGCGCCAACGGCTGTTTTTTAACAGCTGATTTCGCGAATGTGGCGCCATCTATGGAAATTTCGAGTACGCAACTTTTATGGTCACTCTTTTTTCTAATACAGTTCGATCAAAAAACGGTTACTTTTTTAACTTTCAAAAATGGGTTTTGGCCAACAAAAGTGGTCGTTGGGACCATAGTGCACTGGACGGACGCACACACACACATGAACACTCGAGCAATGCTTTCACTACTTTCTCTGTACTGAGAGAAAGGGTTGGCTGAAGGATGAACGATGATGGCTGGTTGTCTGACTGTATGGGTATCATGTGTGGAAGCCCAGTGAAAGCAAACAAAAGTGCAAATTCCCGGGGGGACATTTGATTGAATTCAGACAGTTAACCGCCGTCTCTCGCCCATAATGCGCATTTCTCCAACTCTCACGAAAATCCTTCACTTGCTGCTTATCTGCCTGGAAGGAAAATATCAAAAAAAATTATAAAATCTTCTTCAGGGAAGAGTGGAGTGGGTAGTTGATTTGGCCAAATGTTATTTGTTCTTTGCCCAGCCCTGATTGATATTATTATGGATTGATTGATGGCTTCGATGGACGATGCCTGCAAAAAAAAAAAAAAAAAGAAATCTTCTATTTGGATTTTAGAAAATTAAAAAAGCAGCTTAGCATCCACATCCTTTCACCGTATTTGCCTTTATACAAAGCGTATTATAAAATCGGGAGTTGAAAGATTTCTGTCGTCTCCCGTGTATTTTTTTTTTTTTGCTTTTTGCCTAAAAGCCTTTTTTTTTTACGGGGGCCGCCACGCGACATTTTTCCTCATCGATTGTATGAAGTTTTCCGTGGGCTTGTGCCGGCTGGGGGTGGGGAGGAATTATCGAGTGTCCTTTGTCTGGCAAAAAGGCTTTGATCTCTCTCTCGGGCGACAGTTATGCGCTATGGTGGGTTGGGGGGAAATATATAATACTCCTTTTGAGGTGGTAAAGCATTCTCAATGATTGTGGAAGTAAATTATGGTTATTAGTGCAGGAAAGGGTGCCCAGTTAATTAGGATGTGTTGGACACTCAAATCTGTAAGGTAAAAGAAATACTGAAATATGGCCCGAAACTGGGTAGACTTGAGAAGGTATTACCATAGATTTAGTGTACTCTCCAACACGCAGACTAAGGGATTCCCTAATCTCTGGTTCACAAGGAATATGTCCTCTTGCGGAGCACTACCTGAGTTTTTTGCTTCAGAAGGCAGGCATTGTTTAGATCTTTGGTCTTTCATTAAATTTACAAAATTTATATGCTGAATAAAATGTATTATAATTATTATAACAATTTTTATTATTATTTTTTATTATTTACAATCAATTTAACAGCGATCAATCTTCTTTGAAAGTCTGCGCCATGAACACAACTGGGTTGGCATCATTTTGATCAAAGTATTTGACTTGCGACGAGAGCTCGGAGATCTCCGAGACTTGACGATAAGTAGGATGTGAACAAAACACACACCCAGACAGCAAAACATGAACTTGGCAAGACCAACGATCCTTTGTCCCTGCCAGAGTGCCCAAGACAGAAAAATGGTTTTACATAAAATCCCCAGCACTAGGCTAATGGCCAAGAGTTTCCAAAGAACTACTATGACCTGAATCAGCATTTTCATTTTGTTTTCGCGCTGCTGCGGATTGGTCCGAAAATCTTTGGTATGGTATTTCGATTGGTAATGGACAACTGCGGCGACCACTATCAGTATGTTTGTGGCCAGGCTAATGATCCAAAACACGTCCCCCAAGTAAACGAATGTGTCGTCTGGGATTTGCATAGGCGGCTGCTGCTCGGTGGGGAACCATTCTTCACGGATCGGAATTCTCTGCCGTATATTTTGCGGTATGTTCAGCCAGACCTTCTGCCAGACTGTCTGCCAGATGCTCTGGCATGTGCTCTGAAATTTGCTCTGAAATATGCTCTGCTGATTTTCCGGTGGAGCTGTAAAAAGAGTTGAGTTTCAGAACAGAATTTCCTCACTTCTGGTAGCACTTACTCTCTGCACTGATTTTAACTGACGGTGCCACCGAATATAGGAAAATATTGTAAATAAAAATTGCCAGGGCATCAATGAAAGTAACAGCAAAAGGCAACATTATAGACATTTTTTTTGAAAGAAATTTTTGTTGTTTTCAGATCTTGACTGAGCAGTGGAAAGTACAATAAGATTGTGACTAAAAGTGAAGGCTAAAGGCTGGCATGTGAGGCATGGGGCTCTATGATGATTCATTTTCATTCTAGTTTTCCAGAAGTAGCAATAGTGAAAACTCGTACTCGTTTCTGTATCTTTCGAGTATCTGACAGAGGAAAACATCTGATAAAGAAATCTGAAAGCCCATACGTACCATCCACAATCAATAGCCAAATACATTTTTATATTATAGTAATTTATTGTAATTTTCTTTATGCATATTATTTTTGTTTGTTTTACTTAACTTTAGATTTCGATTTAGATTACTTAATACTAGCTAATATTTATTATTTTGTGTTGTTAGGCTTTTGTTTTTGTTTCTGATGGATTTTTGTAAATATTTCTACTCTTGAACTTGTACTATGTGTATGCTCCTGCCGACACGAAAGTGTGTCCCGTCATCCTTGCTCCTCCTACGTTGATCTTAGTGCTTAGTGAAGTCCACGGTATTGCTTATGGAGTAGTGGGTAAACTATAAACTAAATTGACACAAAACGCACAGCTTACACATATCGATGGCAAAGCATATATAAAAATATCAAAAATATATATGGTATTTTCATAACTATTTGCTAAGTCGAAGAAGCAATCTACCTAGGAAGTTGAAACTCTGAGATACATCTCATAAATAGACACCAAGAGAGTTTTGTTTGTAAAAATGTTGTACCTACTACACACACAGATATTGAGACTTATATATCAAGCATATATTGAGACGAAAGTTTTCTTTTTCCTTATCCACTAAGTTGGGTTTCGCTCTGAAAACTAGCTGCCGCTTCCAGATCATCAGTGGGCGGGGGGTGGTTCGATCATCTTGGCTTCTCTGGGGGGGGGGACCTTCGCGGAGAACTTAACTTAGGATTAGAACTAAACTTAAATAACTTTACCAAATACTTTTTAACTGGAAATATTTTTAGCAAAATTATTTATCACATTTGCGCTTATCCAAAAAGTGCGACGGCAATTTCGAAATCAATTTTCCATCAAAGAAAAATACTTGTATAAAAATTACTTTCTGCGGTTTTTTTCCTTGGGAAATTGATTCACATTTCTCTCCTTAATCTCTTTCTCTCTCCCGTCTCCGTCTCTGTCTCCTTCTGTCCCAGGGATTGGTTTGGGGTGGGCTGGGTGGCGCTGCGCTAGTTCTCACGTGTTCCAACGGTAAAGTAATCACAAGTTGCGCTTTAAGGAGCCGCTTCAGAGCACCGGGTACGGGTGTCCCGGGTGTCCTGCATCTGCTTTGTGGGGGGAGGCGTACTTAGTGGGTCTTACTGGGTCTGTGGCTGGATCTGGACGGTGGCCGTCATGTTGCTGGACTTCCCGTTGGCCTGCTTGTGCTGCTGGCAGAACTGCTTGAGGACCTTGCACATGGTCAGGGCCAGCATTTTCCAGGCCAGCAGTTGCTCCTCGGCGCTGGGTGGCGGCTCACTTGTTGCCCCTGACGCTGGCGGTGCCGCTGGCGGTGGAGGTCCTTCGTAGTCCACCTGGTCGAATCCAGGCGAAACGTGCGGCGGCGGTCCATCCACTTGGTCGCCAGCGGTGGCAGTGGCAGCAATGTCACTTGGCGCGGTCGCCGACGCGTGTTCGTTCTCATAGAAGGGAATGGCCATGGCAGGACTCGTAGGCAAATGTTACGTCAAAAACTGGATACGGTGTTTCACTTGATGCGCTTTTCCGCTTGAGATTTTGTCCTCGGAAGTTCCTTTCGGGTCGAGCTCTGTCGTTCGACTGAGGCGCTGCCTGCCAGGGCGCCCGTATTTATACCCGGGAAGAGCGGCCAAGGTCTCTAGCCACCCCAAAAACTCCAACCACCCAAACCACATAAGCCACCCAATGCCGCACGAGCGCGCGCTCTGCTCTCTTCTTCTTCTCTCTCTCTCTCTCTCTGTCAGTCTTTGGCTCTCTCTCACGTGCTGAGCGCTGTGCTGTGCCGTAATGTTTAAGCTACTTTCCGTCACGTGCAGTAAACGTTTCCTAGAGAGAGCGAGAGACGGGACAGGCTGTGAGAGGAAGCGTGTCAGGCAGAGACGGAGAGAGCGCGCCTGCAGTCACACTTGTGGCATGTTACATTTACGTGCATTGCATGCTGCCCTGGGCTTACGTGGTTTCACCCCTTACTCGCTTGGGCTTACGTTTTCCGCCCTTACGCTGTTCGAAATTTTTGAGGGGTAGCAGCGTCGAACATTAAGGGGAACCTCGAATACCGTTTCGAATCGAACTTCGATTTTTAAGCGAAATTTCGAAGTTTCGTAGTAAATTTTAAATTCGAAATAGCTACCCCTGAATCGAAATCCCTTCGAACCGAATTCTCTGGTACCTTGTCCGTAATACATACATATTTAATTCCTAAAATTCCTACATTTATTGCATCTCTCATATATTTAATTTACTTATTTTCGCTTAACGAAATTTCTAGTAAAATCTCAATACCAGTTGGAATGTGTCTCGATTATATTTTCTCTAATTTAAAATTTAAAACAAAAAGAACTTCAATAAAAATGTCTGCAGATTTTATATTTTTTTATGGTTTATATTTTTTTTCTTAACAATTCTTCACATATTTCTATCTCCTGAACCATTGCATTGCATTACATCTACTGACAACCGAAAGAACAATCGCTTAACATGCTCTCTGCCACATGCCACGAATATTTTATGACAGAAAGGAGTGCCTGACGGAGTGGAGTACTCTCTGTGCTCTATCCTCTACTATCCCTGCACTCCATCCTCTGCGGGGGCAAATCAATTCCACAAATCAACATAATCAACTTCTCGCCGTAAGTCCAAAATATAATGCACTCGCCCTCGGAAAACTTCTTTTGTTACTCGCAGCAGAGGAGAATGCAGAAGAGAAAGCAGAAATAAGTGCCGTAAAAAATGTAAAAACTTTTTTATAGTAGTTGCTGCATAAAAAAATGTAAAATAAAATCCAAGCGAAATACTTTAAAGAACAAAAAAAAAAACAAAAAATAATAGAATAGAAAGGTGCACAACAAAAGGGGAAGAATACGAATATTACACCCCCGGGGGCACTCAGGTGTGTGTGTGTAGGGGCGGGACCCGATAATGACATCCAAGCGATAACCTTCCGAAAATCAGAAGGGAAAATCCATGATCTAATTTGCTAAACACACCGGCACAAAGGCCAATACTGTATGTGAGTACGGGTTGGGGCAAGGAGATTGCTGGAGAGAGCGAGAGTAGCGAAAGATGTGAAGAGACATTTTCAAAAGCAAAACAAAGAAGAAATTGTTTTCGCTTAAAAGAACATTCAAATGGAAATGTTCTGCTTGGCTCAACACAAACAACAAACTGCATTTATTTGGTTAGCAAACAAAATATAACAGAGAGTGAGAGAGAGAGAGAGGGGCATGAAGAAACGGGGCAGAAAAAAGCAAGAAAAAATGCAAAAAGGTGAGATGAGCAGAAATAATATGGGAACGAAAGGATGGGAAGTAGGAAAAGGAGCAGAACATTTGAGTACCTCTAGACAGGGGTACCGCGACGACAGCACCGACATTCAGACAGAGAGAGACAATGCATACTCGTGTATAAAAGTGAAGTGCGGAGCAGAGGGATGGCATGTGCAGCAGCAAAGCAGAACACACAACACAACAAGACGGCGAAAAAAATTGCAGGAGAACAGAGCCCAAGCTGAAAGTGAGAGCGACTTGGTGATGCTCTAACCTGAGCTGAAGCCGTGCTACTTTAATCTTTTAAAAAGTCGAGAATTTATCTAGAAATTTCTTTAAAATTATTTAAGCACTAGTCAAAAATGAACACTATTTTGCAACATGTGTGCCACTGTTACACCTTTATGGTTTGTGCCATTGTTACGCCCTTATGGTTATAGTTAATCGATCTCTATCTTGTAGTAGTGTTGAGCATAAAAAGCAACGACGAATACGCTGAAAAGTCTTCAGTTGTTGTCGGTCGCTGGCTTTGACTTTGGCGCACTTTGTTGCCTTCTGGCTGTCAGATTGATATTAAATTATATACCTTATTATCATTTCACTGTTTGCTGTTGATGCTGTTGCTGTTGCTACCGTTGCCCCTGCCAATATACATACATACACGAGTGGAAGTGTGTGTACATATCATGTGTGTGTGTGGGGGGGGGGCGGTGCAAGTCGTGTTTATTTACAGCTAGCAACAATTGTTGCTGAATGCATTTTACTTTGGATGATGACGGCACGGGCACGGGATGCACCTCAAGTCAAAGTCAAAGCCAGAACAGAACACTCTACATGTGGCTCTCACACTCTCTCATCCTCCTCCCATCTCTGCGCTTTCTCTCTTATGGGTTTCGTTTTGGTTTGTTTTGTTGTGTAAACTGTTGTTGTTATCAAATGGGGGTACTTCTAGGGTACGAAGGGTATATTGGATTGCAGAAGATTGATTTGTGGAGGAGATCAACATTAGGGTATATCCTTTTGATCCTTGAAATCTGGTATCCAGTGTCCTTTGCACTTGGAAAGCAAAATTTGAATTTAAGAGGGTAACCTCTAGTCGGAATATACGAAATTCAACACACAGATGTGCAGCTAAAAGAATGGAAAATAAAAACCAAGAGAGAGAGAGAGATGGTAGCAAACCCCCGAGAAGGGCCTTCGTCCTCGTAATATGCTTGATGGTTGCGCCCAAGTGACATTAAATGGCTGCCGCCACATCTTCGGTTTGTTGCAAGCATCCTCTTGCTCCTCGCCGCCAACTGTATCACTCTGTGTGTGTTTGGGTGGGGGGGCATTAATAAAAGTGGAACTCAAGTGCCAGCAGCAGCTTAAAGCTGCCAATGCACTTTAAAGCTTTTCCTGTCCGGATTGGATTGTCCATAAAATATTTATATTTTCTGCTACATACATATATTGGCCATCAAAATAAATTGAAGTAATACCCGCCCGGTAGTTCGATGCGAAAACTAAATGGGATTAAAGATTCCGATTGCTGATTGCCCTGGCTGGGCAGCATTATTTGTTTATTTGCTTTTGTCTTTATGCCAGTGACGTAGAGAAGGTTTCAAGTTTTCTTCTCTCTTCATCGGTGTAATGAAATCAAAGCTCTTATTTGTGCTTGATTTGGTTCACAGGAAATAAATCGAATAAAACGAAACTTAAGAAGAAAAATGAGTTTTTCGTATGAGTGAACTATAAAATTAATTGAAGGCTTTGATTGTTGTTGGAAAGATTTAAGCATTCCATACAAAGAGATATTTTACAACTCTTTACTCACATTTATAAAGTTCTTGATGCCACTCTTTACGGATCGGTTTTGGCAAACTAATTAACTCAAACCACGAGCTACTTGTGTAGAAAACTGATGCCTAATCGCCTGCCATTGTGTCCGTGTGGGTGGCAAAGGCAACCAAAAGTGCCGCACTAATTAACAAATTGATTTATGCAAATGAAAATGTCAAATCTCCAGGGACCTGGCACAATCATCAGAGCCAAAAAACAACCATATGCAAAATATTGTTGCCAAAAAACACAACAGAATGGAACAGTACAGAACCACCCTTTCAGAAGAGTTTTTTGACTCTGCGGCTAAATCTGGGACTCATCCACCGCAGACAGACATTTAATTAAGGTGTCTTCATGGCAACAATCTCTCAGCTGAAGTCCTGCTGAAGTCGAGCGTCAAATGAGTCTAATTAATAACGAGGCATTTGCCACATAATTCATATGGCAGAGCGGCAAAAAGGAAGCTCCATTCGGTGTGGGATGAGTAATTGTAGCTGGTTGGTTTAAGTTTTTGGAGAGGTGAAGAATATAATCAAAATTGCCATAATAATATAGAAAGAAAAAATCAACTAAATAGTAAAATGCTCTGTGGCCACAGCTGTTGTTACTCCAGAATCGTTGTCTTTATTTTGCTATTTTTCTAATCATTTTTTTTTGCTTTTTTTTTTTTTTTTCTACCCAAAAAACTTTATATTTTCCTGCAGCTGTCCGGCAATTTTTCTTGTTTTTGGGTCTGCCACATTTTGATGACTTAAGCCAGGTTGAAGTCTGACTTGAATTTATTGCCATTGCGATATGTGCCCGGTTTCTGCTGCTTTTGGTTCTTCCTATTGTAATTTATGCAAATTGTTTAGCAGAACAGACCTCCCCTCCCGATTGCCAGGGTAGCACAATTAATTTCCACAGCTAGTTCGGGTCGATCATACACAAGTGCCCCCAAAAAAACAGAGAGAATGGTATTTATTTTTGGTTGGGTTTCATTATAATCGAATTTGAGGCGATAAACCCTACAATGTGACGAGAACTTTAGTGGGTAAACATTCTGGCCAGACCAAGACATCAAAAGCGTGTTTAATTTATGGTTCGTTAGGTCAGCTTCAGACTCAGCCTCTCTCAGGAAAGGTCCTTTGTCTCGCATCGGTCCGAGCCCACCCACAACTATGCAAATCGAGTGGCAGAGGGAGAATTCATCTTCGTCAGAGTTGTTTGGGGGGATCCCTTTTGAGGTGTTGGCTTAAGCATTAAATGGGGAAAATATACAAAAGGAAACAACCAGCCAACAACCCGAGTATTCGTTCCTTTCTCTCTCCAGAATGGGTCAAGAATAATTCCTTTTTGATTTCACTCCCCCGAACTGTGGGAAAAACGTTCTCATCACATGTGAGAATGGGATGGAAATTTATGTGTGCGTCCAGTCCAGGGTCATAAAAAAAGGACAACAAACTTGTACAACTACCCAAGAATAGCCAACTTCCTTTAGACAAACCGGTGTGTGGGGAGTGGGCGATTTACTGGCCAATACAAAAGGAATGGTCTTGGGAATGACTGTTGAAAGATCTTTGTTCGAGGCGCCCCCGCCCAATGTGCCTGCGGTCAGTTCTCAAGTAAGCATAAAAGGCGACGAAAGTGCCACTTTAAAAAGTTCTTCCTCCTCACTTGTTTGTTACTTAAATGATTAAATGCATTTCTTATTTTAAACTCTCGCCCCCTGTTTTGGGGGTTGCTGCTTGGGCAAATGTCTGCTGGGCATATCAAAATGCCCGATTCGGTTGTTATTAAATGTTTTACGGCCATGACAGAGGCCCAGACGACATCCCCACATACACATAGTACGAATAGAATGGAATACAATTTTTGAATTGTTGAGTCGGAGAGTTAATGTTTATTGTATACTTTTTATTGTCAGCTCAGCTCAGCTCTGCTTTTAATTTAAATGATATAACACAAAATCGTTTGACTTTATATGCCTGCCATCCTCCCCCAAAAAGGTACTTTAAAAACACACACAGATATTGTGGAATATGTGGGATGCTCTGCAAAAATAAATAATGTGTGAAATACTCTACTCTCTACTCTAAAAAATACTTGGAACTTTTTTGAAAATGTATGCAAAATAAAGGGAAATGTATGCACATAGAAATCTCTTGTTTATAAGTCCAACATATTCCATAATCTTTCCCTGTGAGAGTATACAAAATTCTTTCACTTTTTCTAATACATTTTCCACATATTTTTCTTTGCAGACATTTAAAAATAAAAATGGCACATTAAAGGTAATTTTTATCGTCAATTTTATATGCAATTTTTTCTTTAGAAAATTCTTTATAAAAAGCCGCTAGGGTTGGTTTGTGCAACTTTGTGGCAAACTCCCTTCACCTTTTTATGCGAATATTTATTAGTTCTTAAAAAAAATTTAGCCTGACTCGTTTAATTTTGAGCAAAAGAACTCGAAAGCGGAGAACAAATTTCGTACAAAACGTTTTTTAACAGGACGCATAAATTTCACGCGTTTCTGAAGGATTCGACTTCGACTGATGGAAAACAATTGGAATTTATGGCTTGGCTTCAATTGGGGAGATGCATCAAATAAATTTAGCGATCATAAAATTGTCTGCCAGCCAAATCCATACCAATATATCAAAAAGCGGAACAGGGGAAGACCTGGTTGAGGGCGAGTACCCACATATTTGACTACCAATTACGACGACTGAGGACACGACACCTTTTCCCTCTACTGCCGCACACATGATAATTTATCGCACATGCCTACACGACCATGTCACACCCTCACCCTCTGGTGCTCACTCTGCTTGAGTGTGGTTGGAGTGAATATATTCATATTTTCCCCATATGACCATTGTCTTTATCCCTTTTTCCTGGGCCAGGGCGATGATTTGCAGCCGCTGCCAGTAAATCAAGCATGCAGCATTACGAGGAGTAGATCAGATCAGATCCAGAGCACACGGCCTGCGAGGATAATAAATGATTTGTTTATGGACTGACAAAGTGGCCAAGCATCGGAGTACTTTGCTTACTTATGATATATATATGCGTCTTACTTTGAGGAATCAAGTGTAATATATATGTATGACGGAGTTGGATGATGAGTTTGTCGCTTGAAATGATTGCACGACAGTTGCTGAGGGGAGGAAATGGTAGGAAAAAGATGAAATAAAGATTGGAAAGTATAAAGTTCTATCCTGTACTTATACTCCTTCTTTTAGAGGAAACCTAAATCAAATGTAATTATTCTCCAATGAATCATAAATGCTCACATGCTCACATGCTCTCTCTCTCTCTCTCTCTTTGTCTCTCTCTTCTTATGTAATTCACATTACACGCAGAATTGCTACCTAACCCATTCCCTTGTCGAAATCCTGGTCAGTTTCGTTTACTCCCCGATCAAACATGCCCTCCTGTTTCCAATCCATCGCAGCCCCTGCCGCCCAAAGGACAATTGTCAGGCGTTGGCTGTCATCTATTTGTTGTTTCTGGTCTTGCCCGGCCACACCGACACACGCCGCAGCCAAGTTCCTCAATTAAAAAGGGCCCAGTAGCCCAGGGCTGGGCGGGGGGTGAATGGAGGGAATACCTTCTCCATTGATGGCAGAGAAAAGAGTTCAATTGCTGCCTGACATATTCCTTTGTGAGTGTGTGTTCGGGGGCAGGGCAGGGCAGGGCAGGAGCCAGAGGAGGGTTGGTTGGTTGGTCATGCAAATTGTCGAAATATTTTCAACTGACCAACAATTGAGTGGGTGGATGGTTTGGGTCCCCCCCACTCTCTCTCTCTCTCTCTCTCTCTTCAGGCTGTTGTGATTGGTTTTGTCTAATGGAACTCGAGCGTGGCAACAATTTCATTGAATTGGATTTCAATATTGTAGTATATCGCATCGTATGAAAGGAGGAACCGCGTTACTTTTTGATTTTCCTTTTTGCTGCGTTTTCCCTTTCTCTCTCTTGGTCTCTGTTGCTGTCTCTGTGTGTGTTTTCCTTTCACAATTCGCTGGTCATTAAAAGGGACACGTGCTGGGAGGCACGTGACTCGGGCCAGGTTTCTCTTGTTCTCCTGCAACCGAAACTGGACCTGAGACCACCTCATTCATTGTTTTCGGTCCTGGTCCTCCTTTCCTACCATTTTGCTGGGCTTACGGGGGGGACAGCACTTGAGGAATATGTTTTACAATGATTAGTGTAAATATTTGAGGGCCAAACTTCTCACACAAACCGAAAACCAAAACAATGCCCAAACCGGTGACTGTTGGTGGGACTCGAAGCGAAGCATTTGTCGCCTAATTTTTGTACAAATACATTTCATTATACATCGAATATTGATGTACGGGACAGCGCGGTTACGGTTTTGGTTTCACTTCCGGCCAGGCGACCCCATCATGTTAATTTGTTATTAATTGTTCCAATGTTGATTTTTGTTTTGATTTACCCGTGGCTAGAGGGAGAGATGTGTGGGACTCTGGGAAAATTTGTTGGTTAAAGGTTTTCAGAGATATCTGTTGTCATTTCCGTGGTATCAGCAAGATCTTTGGGGGTCTGGGAACTATTAAGAATGGCGTTGAGCTAGTAATGCACTCAGAGAAATATGACAAAAAGTCAAATAACAAATTCGGGTATTTAATATAATATTAAAAACTATAAAGAAATTTTACTTTGATTCAAACATAAATGCATGATTTTTAAAAGTCTCTTTAATACGCCCTAAAAAACTGTAAAATAAATATATATGCTTACTTATTACTAAATTATAAATAAATATTAATATTAATATATGTACATATGTTTTTTAATTTTGTAGGAAATATACTAAATTAAAATATGGAAATATTTTATTCAAAATTATTGATATGAAACAAAATATTTAGTTTTTAGTTTTGTTAATAATAATAGTTTTTATATGAATGTTAAAATATAAATGAAAACAATTTTTTTTTTAAATTTTCAATCTGGGAAGTTAGATTTAATTTTAGGAAAATAAATACTACAGTTTCAGGTATTTTTTTTCTGGCAACATATTTTTTTATAGGATTTATTTAAGTGTAATATTAAATCGTAGAAACCTTAAGACTTTAGAAGCAGACTTGCTTTAATTTTATTCTGAATTTTGTTGTGACAAACTAATACTTAATCGAATACTTATGCTCAAGTGAGTTTTCAGTGCTATGATTTATGAAGATTCCCAAAATATACATATAATCAACTGACGTAAAGTGAATGATGTCTAGCTTTGGATCTTTTCTGTTTAATGCTCACCATATGGTACTGTACCGCACTGTACTTTTAAGTTTGTGAGCAATTCCAGACCATGCGGGTGTATCGAATTTCCAGCAACTTGCATAAATTATGAATGAGAAATGCGGAAAGAGCCGAAAAGAGCATTTCATTTCAGATGGGAGCAGTTTAATCAACATCAGACACACGACCTCGGCCCATAATCCCCTTAGCAGTAGCAGCAGCAGCACCAGATCGAGCTGAAGGAAAGGGTTAACTACAAAAAACAGCAGAGAAAGGATTGTTGAAAAGGAGCGGGCGTGAAAAAAGAGCAACTTTAAAAAGGAAACACCCTTTCGGGCCACAGGCCTTGCTACTCGCATTCTGTTGCATGTTGTGAAGTGTCTGACGGGATTCGGGGCAGGGCCCATCAATGTCAGTCATAAATTCATCACGCAAATCTGTTTTGCATTCGTGCGGTCACGTGACTGCCTTCTCTCGCATTAGATAATGCTTGACATTCGGTCATACTAATTGTTCAAATTAAATAGATCGGCCCAAGGGTTAGCATAGCTGTGAACAAAGTGCTGCTCTGGTGTTGCCACAACAACCTCAAGCGGCAGGCAGCATGGGAAGTTGAAGTGGGAACAGAGGCAGAGACAGAGGCAGTGGCAGTGGCAGCACAACTATTGGCAATTAAGTTAATTGTGTAAAATTTCAATATGCACTAAGGCACCGCAGGACATCGTTGCTCTAGCACCGTTGTTCTATGGGGGAGCTAGTAGCGAGGAGTGCCCAAAGAGTATTTCGGTTGTGCCTTCCACAAAAGTTTCCATCAAATGGAACTGCCCTCGTTCTAGCAGCATCCTGTTGGGTTTCCCTCACATAAATACAGATAAATTCAGTGGAACGACATTAGCAGCAGGAGCATTATCATCATGACAATGTCAGAAGCAGCTTAGGCAAATATACAAATACATACATATATATAAATAAATCCTCGAAAAACCCCCAAAGGACAAAGAATATTGCACAACAGAGTGTGTGTGTGTGTGTGTGTGAGTGTATGTGTGGCAGACATACAAAAACAAATAATTACAAGTAAAAATCGAGAGTATAATGGAGCAGATAATGAGGTTGAGTCAGAGTCCAGAGGCTGCCAGCCAGACGATGCCAAGTCGTCGGCAATTAAACATTTTCAATAAAATTTACACCTGAGCTCATTTTAATTGAGTTGCAGCACCAGCCAAGGGGGGGTGGTGATGCTTCTAGGTCCTTGAAAAAAGGGATCTGCAGGAAGAACAGAACAAGGACCAGGAGCCCCAAAGCACACAGATAAACTTGTGTTTTCGCTGGAGTGGAGTGGAGCCACTCGACTCCTTCAGATATAATTGCCCGTCCAGTAGAGGAGTTCGACTGACTGTCTGTCTGTTTGTCTGCGCTTCGCTGCACGGGAAGGAGTTCTATGTTACATCCTCCCCACCCCCACCTCCAACACTTTTTATTCCAATTGATTTTTGCTTCAATGTAGTGGAATTGATTTGTGTACGAGTGGCCACGCCCACTCTCACTCGCTGCCAAATTAGTTGCCATAAATAAAAAAAAAAGAAAAGAGAAACACGAAAAAAATTAAATAAGAAATTGCCAAAGAAAACCCAAAGCATTGGTGGACAAGTGAAATATTTTACTTATTTGCTTGCAAAATTTGCATAAATTTATGCCCAAGTTGCCATGACATCGGGTTTGGATATTGATATGATATGAAGAGAAGGTATGCCGTGCCATGGAAATTTGCATACAATTTCAGGATACTCTCAGTGTCGGACGGGGTATAGCGATAAAGTGAGACACCTTTTCACGTTATGCAAAAGATTCAAGATATTTTTTTAGATCCTCTAATATTGGATTCTTTTATGTGCTCTCTTTTCTTCATTCCTTGCCTATAACTCTCTTTTATATATCCCTTTTGTTTCCTTTTGTTATCCTATATGAAACTCTATTCTTATAGAGCATTTCCTCTTCGCTTTTTGGCTACTCCATGGCCTCTCGCATCGTCCAACTCTTATGACATCGTGAAATTCTTGCCTCAATAAACATAAATTTGCACTGGGAGCCACACAGGCACAGACACCACACCACACCCCTCCTGGCTGTGCCGCAACCCCTCGATGAACTATAAAAATTGCCAATAAGTTGATCCCCTTGTCCCATTGTCGCACAGCAAAAAAAAAAACTGAAACTGGCTGGGCAGTGGGGGTGTCTCAGAAATGTTGTCGCATGCAAATTTGCCGCCTGATTTGTACATTTTGTTTCAATTTGCGCTTACTCCATTTCTTTCATTTCCTTTTTTTTGCGCCTCAATAAAGTTCTCACTCTCTCTCTCTCTCTCTCTCACTTCCGACTGCATTCCACAAATAATTGCAATGATTCCTACAGATATAACACAGGGATGTGTGTGTGTCCTGTTCTGCTTCTGTTCTTATTTCTTTTCTGGTTCCTGGTTCCGCTTTGGTTATGGTAATTTTAGATGTATTTTTTTTCTTGTTGTTTTTCCCTGTGTCTGTGCCTCTAGCCAAATATTTGATACTTGGGGGGGTGCATGTCTGTCTGTCTGTTTGCATTATTAGTATTTGACTCTTGATTGAGTCTTGGATTACATATAGTACATACGCGTACAGCAAATTGTTTGCCAAATTGAAAATGAAAGTGAAGTTTTTTTCGAAGTTTTTGCGCGAATTGTGGGGCATGGGAATGGTTTACAGATATTTGGGATTGGTTAATGAATATAAGGGAGTTTTTTGGAAGTTCCTTCCATCTGCACCTGCTAATCGCAGCGTCTCCCTCTACCACCTACCTCTCCTTCAAATCACTTAAAATTAAATCAAATTAAATCTTCAGACCTTTTTTTTTTTTTTTGGGTTTTTGGAAAGGCAGAGACCCCTTGTCAGCCGAGCAATTAAATTCAGCATGACTTTAATTATATTTCAACAAATTTTAATAAGGCCCCCGCCCTCGTCATATTTTATTTCTTTTTGGAAATAATGCAACGCAAAAAAAGGGAGCAAAAAATTGTTAACAACTTCAATTAAATTATCAACTTTCAGCACGTAAAAGTCTCGACCGCTGGGCGGCATTTAATTGCAACAGAAATTAGAGGGGGCAGGTGGAGACTGGAGATCGCGGGCTAAAAAAATTGGCCACGGCAAAAGTTCTTTTTTTTTTGTATTTTTTTGGTCGAGTTTTAACTCAATTTGGTTGAGAAAAGTTTTTGGCGGGGAAGGGAAGTTTTACCCGTGCCAAAAAACTGCCGCGAACTGGCAGCAGCGACGCTTAACGCGGCTTAATTGTGGTCGCAGGTGTCGAGGGCCACATTTTTATCGTTTTGTTCACAGTTTACAAAAAAAAAAAAGAAGAGAAATATCTATAAAGACTGAATGGGTGGGTGGTTGGAGGAGTGGGCTGAGTGTGACTGACAGTCTTGGCTGTGCTGTGTAGGGGGGTGGGTTCTGGGTTTTGGTTCGCTCATTTCGTTTAAGACAATTTTTATGACCTTTACGACTATTTGCCTTGGCTTTGATTGTGTTTATGGCTCTAAGCTGCTTGGGCAGAATGGAAAATACTTCAATTTATTTGTTTGTCTTAGCCACATAAAAAGTCGAGACTTCTGCTGGCTGCCGAGAGAGCGCTGCTTCTGGGTAACTTGATATGGCCTGGCAACCCTTTTATTGGCTTCTGTTTTTTTTTTTTTTTTTTGGACTGAAAGCCAAATCCGTAGCGCACTTTTCAGCGTTGCGTTGGGTATTTTTTAATTGCCTGAAATTTAATATTTTTTTGGCGAGCTTTTTATTTTATGCTAATTATTTTCGAATGCACCGCGAAGTATTCTTCTTCGCATTTCCGCATATTTTTTCATCTTTTGGGGCCGAAAAGCCAATTATAAAATTTCATTTTTGCACTTTTTGCCAGTCGTTGTTTTTGCTATTGAAAATAGCTTTTGGCGTCGGGTAATCTGATAGGCGCAATTAGCAGACGTAGCTGTGGCGCTGGGGGGGGCGTCGAGTATCCGCGAGATGAGAATTTAATCGCAATAAGCTGATTGCCGGATTAAGCCCGAACGAGGGGCAGATAAAGTCAATGAATTGGAGCTGATTAAGGATACACATGTGTGTCCTTTAATGGGGATCATATTTCATTTAAAATTTGTAAGAAAGTATAAAATTGGTTACTGATTAAAGTGGAGTGTAATAAACAGATTAAATGGGAGTTACATTTGCTTAAAACTGCACTAAACCCAAACGAATTTCTACATAAATCAGTAGCTGCCTTCCAGCTTGCGACCTTCCTCCACCAGCGACAATCTCTACCAAAAATGTGAACACCTATTTATATTTATGAGCTTGACCCACGAACCCGTACCCAGGTCATACTGAGAGGTGTGCCCCCTGCAGTTACCCTGCATCGTGTGTGCATTATAATTCAATAATTTCTCCGCACTCCATGGCGCTTGGATTTTTTAATTGCTTTTCAATAACACAAGAGAGAGAGCGAGAGAGGGAGGGAGAACTGGCAGAGAGCCTGGCCAGGCGCTGATAAGCTGTGCCGGATAATCATCGAGAGCCGGGGCAGAGCGCGTTAAAATGCTGAAAAATTCATACATACATATTCGAGTGGAGAGGTGAAATATTTACGAGTCGAATTAAAAAGCGCGCTAATGCAATTCACTCGGCCAGCGCTAATTTAAATTTTTAAGTGCCTTCACAATATGCAAAAAATAAATGCAGAAAAATTCAGAAGTGCATGGTTGAAGTTTGAACGAGTGCTGAAATACCCTAAAAAAGGAAAGGAAATGGTATAACAGTGCTCATAGGTAGAAGAAGTCTACGATGTAACATCTGAGAGCTATAACTAAAGAAATATAATGGATATCACTATTATATCACTCACTTTATTCCCTTAAACTATACTCAAAATGTATGCCTTATCCATTAAAGCGGTTTAAATACCCTTCCTGTGGTAGTGTATAACTGGCCAATTCTCATGCCTGGCTTCATATAAAAGAGCAACGCTTGGCTGACGCTAACGATGTGTGTATGTGTGTGTGTGTGGTGTGCAACAAATTGTTGCATAGCCTTTCAAACTAATGTTCGACGTGCCTCGGCCCCGTCTCTTGTCTCTATTCAGACTGTGGGCGGGCAACAATGTTGTGTTAATGTTTACACATGTCCATGACACGACCACAATGAACAGGAGCCCAGAGCAGACACCATTTCGGGCAGCTCTCTCTCCCACTCTGATGAGGCCTGTACAACAGAGCCGTCTATGGCATGTCCATAAAGTGCATCAGTTGCGCTGCATTGCACTTTGGAGTAGAGTTGAGCATTGAGTGGAGTGCCTCGAAATGCATTGCTTATGTGTGTGTGGCAGAGTCGTGTCTGTTCGGGTGTCGATAGCAGGCCTTAATTAAAATTAACATTTTTTGCACAAAACTTAACAGGCCCCCTGGCTCGGCTTCTCCACTGCCTCGTTCTTTCTCTCTCTTTTACATTGTATGGGTGTAGTACGCTTTTAGGCAAGAGTTAACTCAATTTGTTGTGTGTCCAGCCAGCCAGCCAGCCAGTCAGACGATGGCCCATGGCCATGGAACAGGATATCGCCGTGGATATCCGTGGACATTGATATGTGTGTGTGTGGCATGGCAACATCCTCTATTTCTATTGATTCTGATGATGGTTATTTAATTTGGAGCGTCAAGTGTGCGTTATTGATGCGAAGCCCGGAAGAGGAGAGGCTTTTTTGAGTGCATTTGCCGTTTTAATAGGCAGCGGCTGGCTGGTTGGCTGGCTGGAGTCGAATAGAGATGGGGGTGGGGGCTATGACCAGAGGGCCGCATTGCTAACATGTCCATGATGTTGTAAAGAAATGTATTAGCCATGTTACGCAGTGAGGCATGTGGTACGTGTGTGTGTGTGTGTGTTTTGGGTGCTTTGATTTTGATGTTGTGGCAGTAATTACAAAAGCATTTGATAGATTTTATTATGCAAATAAGGGTCATAAATATGGCAATATGTGTATGTATATAGCTAGAAATATATAAAATTTATTAGCAATTGTGGAGGGATTTATTTTTATAATGAAATGTATACAACGTTTTTTCTATCGTAGCATTTCCATTCCACATTCGGATCGAAGATTACCTTTTGGTAGCATACTTATTAGCGCACTCCCAGCAATCATTCACTGCAATCGGAAAATGCACAAATATAAGAAAAACAATCAAGAAAAAATTTTTCGCTCTTTAGCTTTTTTTATTTCAGGCATTATAAAAATAAAAATAAAACTTTTTGGAACAGTTTCACACACTATAATAAGTACCTATGTATGTGCCTTATTCTTGCATTCTCCATTCTTGTATTCAATTTTCGATTTATAAAAACAATAGTTAAAGTACGCTGGTCACAGCTATGTTTCAGATCATTTTCCCCTAGTTTGGGTATAAAATTTAAAAACTTTAAGTGAAAAATCAATGCTACTCTGTGTCGTCAGACAAATGATATTCCCTTCGTAATTCACCGAAAAACGACATTTATACGCCGGAGGCGAAACGCGCATATAAACCGTATTTAATAACCGGCTCATATTTCCATGTAGTTTATTTGACTTTTTCGCGGAAAATGCATTTCCGCGGCAGCCAGAACAGAGCGCAGAGTGAAGCCGGTGCGGCAGAGTCAGAGCCAGAGCCAGAGCCGTTGGCAGCGTGGAAGAGTGGCAAGGGTCTGCATGGGTAAATATCAATATTTACACCTTTAATTAAAAACGCTAACAAGGTTATTTAGTGTGTTGTAGAACAGGCAGGCAGGCAGCAGCTAGCAGGAGGCAGGTGGAGAGAGTGTAAAGCGGAAAGTGCCCAGGAAATCAGGCCGGAAGTCAGCCGTGGCCAAACAAGCGAAGCGTCGGTTAACAGAGCTTACACGCTCCTCTCTCTCTCTGCGCCGCACTCTACCCCGCACTCTGCACTGCACGAAAAATTTGGCTTAATAACTAGTCACATATTCTAGAAATTTTCTAGAAATTTTCTAAAATTATTTTGTCTAGCTAATGTATTTGCGAATACTTTCCTTATGCGCTTTTTCGAGAGTATATTCTTGACATTAGTTGGTGGTTTTTTCTCTACGTGTACTGCCTCTGTTGTGTTCATTCTTCCTTTGCATTTGGTGGGAAAAGCTTTTAAGCGAAAATGCCAAAATGAAAATGTGAAATGTATTCTGCATTCAGTTGTTTAACTTAACTTTACTTAATGCAGGTGCTGCACTGGAGAGAGGGAGTATAAGCAAGGGGGAAGACGCAGGACAGGAGCAGGTGTAAGTTATGTATCAATGGATGGAAATTCAACAAAAAGTATGAAGTATTTTCTTGTTAATTAAGTTGGGAAAAGTGCCTGAACTTCTTTGAACTTCTGTCTCTCATATCTAAGTAAAAGTATCTTAAATTTGTGTGGCATCGACTCCATAAGTAGTAAGTATTTCTTATTAAAAATTGTAATCTCAGAGTATTAAAAAGTTAAAAATTTAACTCGGCTTGTAGCAGCTTTCGAATGAATTAGTCATCCACTAGACTACATTCCCCTTTCCAATTCCAGGCTCTAATGCACTTTTGTGTGCCTAAAATATTTGTCATATTGCACGTGCCACACACAGCACACACAACACACCAAGGGGGCACAATGGTGCTGCTGCTCCTGCAACACCCACAGCGTCACTGCCACAGTGGGCGGTGGCAAGGTGGTGACACCAAAATCTAGCCTTTGGCTCGGCAGCATGTCGTTTAATTAAAAAATGCCCCAAAAGCATTTACCCAAACCATCCAAAAACCCAAATTCAAGGATGTAAAGGGCCAAACACTGATGCAACCATTGATGCAGCAGCGGCAGCAGCATAGGGGGCAAGAGAGGATGAGAGGGCTCGTGCATTTTAATGAAAACGGAAACCAAATAATCAGGAAGTGACAATCTGGCCAGCAGCCAGGGGAGGCCGAGTGGTCAATGGCCGAGGAGTGGAACGCCTCGGAACAAAGCCTCGACAAAATGCTCTGCAAAAGTGCAACCCGTGGTGCGTATGAATTTAATGATTTAATCGCAGCGAAGCCAGCAAGCAGCATCCCTGCCCCTGGTGGCACGCCCTGTTGACACTGCTGTTGCGTGTCGGGAGAATTTGTCAAAAAATGCAACCTCAAACGGCGAGATGGTCCGCCAGGTCGCCTCAAGGGAAATGGAACAAAGCAGAGCCAGCCAGCCAAGTGGACAAGGATGTGGGAGATTCCTAAGGCTCGTAACGCCTGCACTTGGCCAACTTATTGACTTTGCAGCTCACTCTCGCTCTCACACTCTGTGGCCTTTCGGGTGTACTCCTGTCACTGCTGCTGTCAAATCCTGGCATGTGGTCAACATTTAAGTGTAATTAATGCCCGCGGCCAGTTGGAAGTTGCATCTACCCAGTACTCTCCGCGCTCTCTCTGCCCTGTGGTGGCTGCTGAAATATGAAAACCAAATATTGCGCTTAATTTGATTAGCGTGTCTGTGGCTCTGTCTCCCGTATCCGTAACCCTGTGTATCCCCTGTCCGCGTGTGCACCGCAGAGATTCCAATTGCATTTTTCGGTTTTATTTGTGCATCCCCATGGCTGGCTGCTGGCCCGCGGCACTTTGCTACTTCTGCATCGCTGCAGTTGTCCTCTTCCTGTCTTTATTATTATTTGTGGCATGTACCCTAGCTTAAGAATGGCAAATGGTGTATATGAGGCTTTGGATTCTGTATGTTATCAGTCTGCATGCCAAAGAGAGTTAAATGTCGAATCAAGGTACCATTTTTGGACAGTTTTTTTTAGACATTGCCTCACGGCAATGGGTATCGTTTAGCCTCTAGGGTATCCTTCTCTGCTGTACAGTCTATGGTATCAATCTTTTTGTTGGTCGTTTCTAGACTCTCAATCGAATGGGTGGGCTGCTTTCTGCCATCAGCAATAATGGAAAAGACCCCCCCCCCCCGCAGGTGATTGACAAGGGAATTGCAGACATGGGCACACGCAGTAAAGCCCAATCTATGGCCGTTTTCCCCAGAGACCAAGCTGCCTTTTCTTTAAAATGGGTTTCCACATGTATGACTCCTCCTACCCCATCTCTTTGGCTAATCGAAAGTGTTGCTTCTTGGGTAATTAATAGTTTTCCATCCAGCAGAAACTTTGCAAACACTTTGAACTGTCAGCAAACTATATGCAAATGGGCCATCAATTTCAGTTTCTTTGCCCGCCTCGTCGTTTTCTTTTGGGGCCAACCAAGCTAATTGAATTTCCAATGGGTCTGTTAAAAAGGAAAAGCCAAAGCCTTTTCCTATCCTTTTCTTTAGGGTTTCCCCCACCGCCGCCTTGTGTGTGTGTGTTGCCTTTGACGCCTCGTGTGTGACGCATAATTATAGGAATTTGTGCCCCAAAGTTCTTCAATTAAAATTACATTTGGTTTACTTTACTTTACTTTACTTTTCCGTGTAGATTATTGTTACTGTTGCGGTTCTCTTTTAGCTTTTGATGTCCGATAACGAATAGTTTCCCGACTTGTCGCTCCGCTGCGGTTTCGTGTGCAATTTTTAATCCTTTGTGCCGCTGACAAGGCAATTAATAATATGATTTGTGTTCTGATCGCTTTGTGTAAATGTGTAATAAACATTCAGGAACTACATGTATATGTAATTGATTTTTAAAGCGCGGATTGTGGGAACTCAAAACGGTGGAACTCTCAAAATGATCAACCAAATACTACTTGCAGGAACACCCCAACTCCATTTGAGAAAAACCAATGCAAACACAAAAAAAAGGAGTACAAAAAACCCCCATGGCAGTCATAATGATGACACACTTACCACATAAACCGCACGCACACCACACATATAACCCTCCAACACCACGCCCCAACCCCCACACACACAGAAGCCAACCTTTAGCACAAACCCCACTCCAGCGCACAATACAGAGCCCAAAAACTGTTCAGAGAAATCCCAAAAAAAAAAGAAAGGGTTGGAAAGGCTTCAATCGCTGGCTGGCTTCAGCTGCCAGAATTGCCACTAAAATGCACGCTAATGAGTTTCAATTACGACCAAACTGACAGCAGTGGTGGGATACCAGGGGACACCCGGGGGGTAGACGCAACTGAAACAGTTTTTTTTATTTTTATTGAAATAGCGGCGGCGCTTTCAGCCAACCTCCTCCTTCTTCGTGCCCATTTGGACTGACTGACTGACTGACTGCTGTTCGTTCCTTCCCATGTTGTCGTCGCTTCTGTTGTCAATTTGCGTAACATTTTTGCCTCTTTTTATACCCGTACTCGAAGAGTAAAAGGGTATATTGTATTTGTGCTAAAAGTGGATGTGTGTAACATAGAGAAGGAGTAATTTCCGACCATATAAAGTATATATATTCTTGATCAGCATCAATAGCCGAGTCGATATAGCCCTGTCTGTCCGTCCGTCTGTCCGTCTGTCCGTCTGTCCGTCTGTCCGTCCGTCCGTCTTGTTTGTCGCCCATTGCTCGAAGGCTATAAGAGCTAGTGCAACCAAACTTTTTATCCAGTCTGATGTGGTATCTCACTCCTAGAAGAGTATTTCAAAATTCCGCCCCGCCCACTTCCGCCCCCACAAAGGGCGCACATCTGTGGCGTCCACAATTTTGAAGATAGCAGAAAACTAAAAATGCAGAATCATAGAGAAAGACCATATCTATCAGGGGCCCAAATCTGAATCGGATCGGATCATTAATATAGCCACAATAGACAAAAACATACGCAAAAACTTCGCTCCATCCCTTTCGCACTCACACAAAATCGAGTCGATTTGGTTTTTCGTAAATATGAACGCCTGGATCTCAGAGACTATAAGAGCTAGAGCAACCAAACTTTTGGCCAAGACTCCTGTGATACCAAACCTGAACAAGTGTATTTCAAAATTTCGCCCCGCCCCCTTCCGCCCCCACAAAAGACGAAAATCCACAATTTTGAAGATAGAAAAAACCAAAAATGCAGTATCATAGGAAATGATCATATCTACCAGATTCCCGAATTTGGTTCAGATCGGATTATTATTGTAGCCACAATGATCAAATGAATTTTCGTTCATTCAGTGTTTCCCCGCCGCTAGTGTTTCCCTCGCCCGATTGCTGTTTAAGTCATTTATTGGGGTTGATTGTCGCAGCAGATTTCTCACACACACACTCACGCTCAAACATGCTGCCTCGTGCAGTGTACGTGTGTCGTTGTGAGAACTGGATGTAGATGATGTAGATGTAGATGTCGATGACAGATGTAGCAAAAAAATGTAAAATGTAAAAACTGATAAAACATTTTAAAATTCCACATAAATCACTGAGTACGGGTATAAAACAAGAGTCGCGTTCGAAGCGACTCCGTACGTTCTCTCTCGTTTTTGTGTGTGTTTGTGTTTTTGTTTTTGTTGCTACTTTGATTGAAACTAAACGACGAGCTGAGCCGTCGCAGAAGGTGTGGTTGGCAGGGAGGGTTATGGTTATGGGTGGGAGGAAGTGCGAGTGCTTGATTTTAATTAAATTCCCATGCCCACAAAATGCGACACTAGCAGCTGAGCCCGTGGCAGGCAAGTGCTTCTGGGAGTGTCCTACTCCAGTGTTGTGGCATCAATGCCAATCCGCTCGTCACTTGTCGCCTAGACTTTAGCGGCAGGGTATATAAGAGTGTGTTCACTTCTCGATGTGCCAGCAGTCAGCACTCTACTCTCTTTCTGTGTGTGTTTGTTTTTTTAACCTCATAAACTTTTATGATTACAAGAGCCGCCAATGCCTCAATGGTGTTGCTGCCACTGCCACTGCTGTTGTCGCTTACTTTGTGGCCTGTATGCTGCTGCGGGTTGTGGCACATGTTACATAGAAGAGACTCTACTCTAAATGGTTATGGCGCCCGTGCATTTTAAATAATTAATGGCCGGTCTGAGGGCTGCCATTGGGCACACGGCAGCAGCGCCTCTCAACGGTGGGGGGATGGGGGCGCCGCAAATGCAATAAAAAATGTTGAGCCAAAAACTTTCGACCAAGATGAAAATAAAGAAAAGTTTTGCACTTCTCTGGGCAGACATTTGGCCGACGACTGTGGCCAAAAATCGACACTGAGTCTGACTCGGACACGGACACGGGACTCGACTGCATTTCAATTCCCAAACGATTATAAACTAGAGAGTGTCGAGGACGCAACCCTCCAGCTGCTGCTTGGCTTCCAAATTTAATTTACAACTACACAAAGTGCAACAAACCGCAACAAGCCAGGCCAGCAACTTGGTGAGAACTTTTTACTTTGTTAAAGTCTGAATGGCAGGGCAGGTCAGAGCAGGGACACGGGACCTAGGACCCTGGCAACTTGGGTCAGCTGCAGCTCCTGGAATTAGCTGCTAACTGGAGGGGGCCCAAACGATAGTTGGAGGTGTAGAAAACTCCTGCCGAAACAGGAAATTATGTTTATTATTACTCGTACTTTGGCACACACACACACAGAGGGTCTTTGGAGTGGCTACTCCCTGAGCAATATGCAAATGTGCAGCTCCAAAAAGGACTCCCCTGCCACTTGCTGCCAAAACTTCAAATTTAAATTAATAAGACAGCAACCAGGAGCCAGTATCGCCCGGTTCGACTGGATGAGCTTCGTTAGCTTTCAGTCGGGAATGCATTTGGAGAGCATCATCATCATCGGCATCGTCAGCAGGTCCTGGAGTGCACACTAAATTGCACTTTAATTGCACTTTAGGTGCTCCAAGTCTAAGAGAGCAAGTCGGAAAAACGGAAAACTTTTGTTTTCTTGGGCGGCCATTGTCTGAATTGGGCATTGCTGCTGCTGCTGCTGCTGCAGACAGGAAATTGGTAATCATCATAAATAAGTGATTCAAATTAATTAAATTCCGTTTTCGGGGACAAAGTTTTTTCACGCAAATGAAGATAAAAGCGTTCCTAGCGAGGGGTTTCCACTCAAACTTGAAGATTCAACAGATCAATTATGAATCATAGCTATATCTTTGATGCTCTTCGATTTCGTTGATTTTCTTACAAATATTTTATTGGAAAGTCCTGCAAAAAGATGCCTTAAGGGATCTCCAGCTTGGGGCTTGGAAAAAGTATGCCCAAAGGCATCTCTAGCTGGTGGGGTATCAAGAAAGTTGTACTTGGTGCAGTTCCAGCTTCTCCTCCATTGTGGCCACCTGATTACCATTGTGCTTGAGGCTCTTCAGCCACTTGACGTAGTCCTCGGGTATGCCCGTCTCCTGGGCACCCTTGACCAGCACCTTGAGGTACGTCTGCGAGGGCTGACGGTTCAGTGGAATACTTGGTGGAGGCACGCTCTGGCCGTGCACCTCTATGTGGGGCTGGTTAGTCAGATGATAGGCACGGCAGATAATATCACTGTTGCTGGTCAGTGAGAGAACGGGCACACTGATCGGAATATAAACGCCATCGGGCACACTCTCCTGGCTGCGGAAAAGAGTGAAATGTAACTTCTCTAGAGGGTGTTCTTGTGGCTGCTTGCATACTCATCTAAGTCCTTCAGATTGCACATGTCAATCTCCCAAATGGCGCCATAGACATGGGCTCCTGCTGTGGGCACAATCGTGGCAGGTGCGCCCTGCCAATTCTTCGATCCTGTGTGAAAGTCCAAGCGGTAATTCTGTGGCGAGTAAACGGAATATTTTCAGATATTTCCTAGTTTCTAGGAGTTCCATGATTACCTCTAGTTTGCCAGCTCCGATTCGCTTGGCAGTGGGATTCTGTATGTGGATGCGACGTGCCAGCATATTGCTGCCGAAACCAAAATAATAGAATTTGCAGGCCATGGCCAAGGAGGAGGAGTTGTAGTTGGCTTAATGCTGTAAAGGAAAGAGTTTTTTTTTAATTTTTATTTAATATTGGATAAGATACGATTGGGCCATAATTTCCAAAGATTTTTAATCTGGGCTGGGAACCATCTGGGAGGGTTCTGGTTGGATTTCTTTGAGGTATTTATTAAGAAAATATCTCCCCTTTAGTTCCATAAAATTTGGATTTATTAAATTGGATTTATTTCGCCAAGTGCATGAATTGGTTGTGAACTTGACTAACAAAGAGAAGCTTTTGGCAAGCTTTGTATTCCATATGCCACTAGAAAAAAGCACAGCAGCGCACAGCTGTTCGAAAAGCTTCTTTGTTTGTGTTGAGTTTATTGCTTAATTGCAAGCTCGCGTGTTATTAAATTCGCAATTTAATTATTATTTATGATTTTATTTTACCGTATACTTTACTTTATTTTATCACTATTTTTTACTATTTTTGGCAAATCACGTCCGCACCTTTTATCAAATTAAATTCAAGAAATTGTTTTTGTTTACACGCCACGCCACGCACTGCCTGTGCTGGGAATGAACTGGTTGAAAATGTGATAAGAAGAGTGTAAAATGGGAGGAGATAGTTTAGCGAGTAACTGTTCCCAAGATGGTGCCTGACTTGGCTAATGTATGGGAACAGTGCAGCAGCGCTTGTGCTTTCATAGTTCCACAAACGGGCGTAGTTTCTGTGATGGCGCCACTGAGAAAGAAACGAAATTCATGTGGAATTTATTTAATCTTTAGCTATAGGTATGAAAATATAAACCTTGAGATCAGATTAGGGTAGAATAACATCCTGCAATTTAAGCTTCTCCTCCAGATTGCTGGCCACCCTGCCATTGTGCTTGATGGCGCGCAAACGCAGGACATACTCCTCGGGTATCGAACTCTCGACGGCCCCCTTGATCAGGCACTGCAGATAGGTCTTTGACGGCTGCCGTCCCGCTGGCACTTCATCGGGCAACATGTGGTACAGATTGGTCTCCGGCTGGTATGCTTTGGTCAGCATATAGGCACGAGCCGGGGTAGCAGTCGCCTCATCCTGCAGCTTTACATACACGGTGAGTGCCTCGTAGATGCCCAGATGTACACCCTCCTGGCTGCACATGCGAAATTTATTACCAGAAATCTTTCCTTTATGATCTACTCACTTGTCTATGTCATCCAGATTGCTGACATCGATCTCCCAGAGTGCGCCCCATGTGTGTTCGCCTGGCGTTGGCACGATTGTGGCCACAGCTCCCCGCCAGCGTGGTCCCTCGCGCGCAAAGTCCAAGCGATAGTCGGTGAGGAGGGCTGCGCCCACCCTCTGGGCGGTGGGGTTTTGTATGTGTATCCTCTGGGCCAGCATATTGCTGCCGAAACCAAAGTAGAAGAACTTGCTGCCATGAACCTCTGGCAGCGCCTCCAGGCTGCCATTGCCGGCCAGGCCATTGTTGCTCCCGCTGCTGCCGATGCTATTGGTGGCTCCTATGTTGTAGCCGTTGGATATCCTCAGTGCTGCCAGCAGACAGAGCACTAAACTAATCAATGCCTTGGAGTTCATTGAAATTTATTTCGGTTTGAATTTTTGTCAGCTGTTCTATCTGCCTGCCAGTCTGTCTGCCTGCCTGCCTGCCTGCCTGCCTGCTGGTTCAATGGCTACTAAGCGCTGAGCCAAAGTTGATTGTGAGCTTTTTCTATGATTTATTTTGATTGTGCTTTAGATTGTGATCATATCTCTTATTCCCCACCTTCTAAACGTCCGGTTATGTTCAAATGTCATTGAACGACTCCAGCGCAAATAAATTAAAAATATTGTGACACAAAACGAGTATTCTATGTGTATTATAAGCGGTTATTAAACGAGTTTATTGCCAGTTATATTGCCAAATATTTTAACTAAATAAATTTCTAAAAACCCTTTCTTTTTGCAGCAAACCAACTACTACCCTTTTGGCCATGGCCCCTGCATTCATATATATAATTTCTTACGGGCAAGTGAAACGGAGCTGCAAAAAAAGCTTAAAATAAATATAAATATTTATATTTTAGTTTCATAATAGATTAAAGAGCATCTCGATATCGGCTCTGAGCCATAGCTATAGCTCTTGCACCTTACTTTGAGCTTTTTTGCTCTCATTTGTACTGATTTTTGCTCTCATTTTTACTGCTTTTTGCTCTCATTTGTACTGATTTTTGCTCTCATTTTAATGCATATTGTGCTCTAATCGGACTGAATTTGAATATTTTAATTGAAAGATTATTACAATGAATATAGATCAGTATTTACACATATATGTAGAAACGCCTCTGTCTGGCTGTCTGTCTGCCAGTCTAGCATTTGTATAATCACCTGCTGATAATGAGCAACATTTGAAAAAAAGGGAAATCCCCCACAAAAACTAGCTTTAAGAGTCACTTGACCTGTAGATAATTCCTTAGCAGAAGATATCCCAGTTTGATTGGGTACATTTTTTCCTTACTTTATTCCAAAAGGAAATTCTCAAATGGAAATGAACGGGCTGTAAGTGAAAACCGATTCGTTTGGCTTTCGATTTCAATATTTGGTGACGAAAAACAGCCAAAGGATGTGGATGGAAATGTGGATGTGAATGTAGATAGGGTTGGGTATTGGTTTTACGATTGTGGGTTTATTTGGTTAGCCGCACTGACAGGCGTTTGCTCTCACTCTCTGCGCGCGCGTTTATTTACAATGATTTTTCGCGATTTTATTATACGATTTGTTGCATGTTTCTGTTGAATGTTTGTGTGGCTTGTGGCGGCAACCATAACCATGGCCAGATCAGAACAGCACAGAGCACAGGCCTGGCCAGCTACAAGCGACAGGCGACATGCGACAGGAGTTGAGAGTGTCATCATGCCACCATGTCCTGCCTGACAGGCGGCTGCACTTTGTGGTGATTTATGGGTGTGGCTGCAAAGCGGAAGGAAGGTGGTTCAAATTATTTTGAGTGGCTTTGGCTGACAATCAGTAATGCAATATCCAACAGTTACGAGTTGCAAAAGGTAATTATGAGCTCTGCTATTACCATTCTTCGGGCTTCTGTTTCGTGGCAGTGAAATTTCTAATTGGAAGGTACAGTGCACTGCCAACAGCCACTCAAGTTTGTCCACTTAACTTGGTTAATTTATGGCACAGCTTTAGCTGCAAATCATTCAATTGAGAGGCACTCTCTCTCTCTCTGTCTACCGCTCTCTCTACTATATTGTGTAGAGAAATATAAGAACAGTCTGTGACATAAATATTCATACATGTGTAACCCACTTAACATGTTGGCTGGGAAGGGGGAGTGGCCTTGTCATTGTTGTCGTATCTTGGCTTTGAATTTTCACGCAGAAGTGAGCACATAAGCATAGCATAGAGATGATCCCAGAGCATAGTCATTCTCATCATCATCTGCGTGTATTATCAGCAATAATGAAGATAAAGCTTTCACGCACACATAGATACATATATACATACATACATATGTATATACTATGTGCACAGTTATCTCTTATATACCTCATATTCAGTGCATTCGATTCAATGGCCAGCTGAAATTCTGAAATCATTTGTTTTCACCTGATGCCTGATGTAAATTTTGTCATGTAAATATCGCACATCAAATGTCTTTGGTTACTTTTACAGCATACCCCCACACACACACACACACACACACACTCGCACATATCGAATGTATAAGTATGTGTGCATAGATATGATAAATGGATTTTCTGCCTTTACGAACTTTGAATGTTGTGTCCCAAACAGCACTTGGCTGGCTCTCCCTCCTGCCTTTTGCTCGTTTGCTCGTTTGCTGTTCTCATTTAAAGTTTACCGCGTAAAAACTTTTTGTCTGCTTTCATATGCAGACACACACACACACACACTCACACACTCTCGTATGTGTGTATTGGCATATCCTGAATATGTATCTAGAACTGTGTGCCAGAAGCATATTTTATATGCTCGCTACTTCCTTTCATGTTCTCTGATATCGCTCGCCCATAAGTTTGATGGCACAGACATACTATACTACATGATGAATAACGTTCATTTCAGGAATGGATTTTGATTAACACACACACACACACACATACATACCATATACACTATTTGTTGGAATTAAAAATGAATGAAATGAAATGAAATTGGATTTTGTTGCCATGATTAAAGGTAGCTCCAGGGTACTCCCCCCTCAGAAAGTGCAACACGACATTGTACTGGGTTCAACTTTGTTAGAATTATGAGATATTAACACTTAATATGTATATTTTTTTGTGCCTGTCAAATGGATGTCGAATGGATTAACACAGATACTTTGCAGGCTTAAGCAAATTAAAGATGCAACAAAGCGTAAATCGATCAATTTAATTAAATGCCCACAAGCGAACAAATACCAAAATGATTGCTTGTATTTTCTACGTTTTGGCTTGCAGTTGGTACACTTTTTTAATTAATTTTTTAATGCTCGACGCAAAGAAAAAACATTGCAAAAAAATAAAAATTCAAACAGAAATCGGCGTAATATTGCATGGGGATTTATGCATGGCCAGCCAAAGGATATTTGTGCTCACTCAACATTCGAGTATCTCTCTGTGTGTGTGTGTGTGGGGAGTATCTATGAAATGGATTTCCGAGCAGGCCTAACACAAGTCTGCCATTAAAATGATTGAGCCGCAAAACCAAAGAGTCCACAATCCACAATACACATCCAGCCCCCAAAAATGGCCAAGTAAACGGATTAAATTTTCGATTTTCAATAAGCAAAGCGGAGTGAATGATGCAAATGTGTGGTTGAATCATGATGGTTATCGAATACTCTGCAGTATATGTTCAGCCATATTTTCCACAGAGAGAAGCAAGCCTGAAATGACGACACACTCATTCCACTCATTCACAGCATAATTATTCCACCAATAAAACTGCAATTAAATGTGTGTGGGAGTCCTACCATCGTCTAGGGTATAATTATGACAGAACTGTCTGTCTGTTGAGGCTGAAACATTTCGTAATCAATTTAAGCGCTCCCAAAAATCAACAAAAGACTCTCTGGGCTCTGGCAGAGACTCTCTGGCAAGTCACGTTGTTTGATTTCTGCTGACACACGGTGTGTGCCCCCCCTCCATTGACATGGGTGTGCATGTGTGTGTTGAGTTTTTAAACTTGTTCGAAAGAGTGGAATGGCTGTTCAAATATTTGACTGAAAAATGTGCTAAAAATAAGCAAGGATAAGCCGGCGAATATACATTTCTTTGTGCGGGTTTGGATAAGATTTATAGGCAGGCAGGCAGGAGGAGTATGAGGTATTTGGGAAACTCGTAGATCAACGAAATTTACATTAATCATTGTGGGTTCACAGGGTACTACAGAATCCCAAGTAGAAGTACTGGCATAGGGGAAACCTACATCACACTCTGGTGTAAATATTACTCATACGCAGTGTGGGCCACCTGTATAATGGATCTCATTGTTTTACCATAATCAGGCTCTCGTGGGCAGCTCTCAAGGGTCAACTCTATACATTATTAGACTCGTTCGACAACAACAACAACAACAAAGTTATAAACAGCTCGACAGCAAAACATCAGAGAGTCAATTACCATCGCAGTCAATGGGGTGGGGTGGGGTGTTGGGTAAGTCAGTCGCCACGCCACCCCAACGCGATGGTCTGTCCGTCTGACAAGCTCGTTACAATTTATGTTTTGTTTGTATGTTGTCATGGTGCAAGGGACCGGCGAGGGGCTTTATCTGGACCTGGAGGCCACTCGCATGACGCACTAATTTGTGGCAGCTTGAAGGCTCCGCATTCAAGGGAGGAGCGGCGTGTGTTTTGGGTTGCTGCTGTCACAATAGCTGTCAATATTTGGACATTTGTCGATGACCATAAAACAGAAGTTTAAATATTAGATTGCCCGCTGAATGGGCAGCCCTTGAGGTGTGTCTACTATATTGAAATAAATACACATATATTTTCCGATAGACAAAAAAAAAATGGTAACCCACAATAAACAATGATCGACTATTTGTAATTGAAATTTAATCGAAAGCAAATACGGGAATAACCGAGATCCGCTTAAAAATTGTACACAACAAATATCAAATTGCTTTTGACCCACAAAATAATCAAGCAAAAAACTTACCCGCAGCTGGCAAGCAATTTTTTGTTATTTGTTTGATTTTTCCAAGCCAAACTGCAAACAGAAAAAACACTTTATTGGTTGTCCAAAAGATTGAACAAAGATAATAGTAAATATTTGGCATAAAAAATGTGTGTGTGTGTGTGTGTCAAGCTCAGGTTAACTGGCAGCAGAATTCACTGTAAAAAAAAGGAGAAAAATTAACCAGAACATTGTGGAAAAAGTGCAGGGAATTGGTGTATTTTTGCTCTGCTTTGAAGTCTCTTCTGTGTTGAGCGATTCCCTGGAACTCATTCTGGAAAGAACTACGAGTATTTCCATCAGTGTACGTGCATGCGACAGTCTTTTGTGTAGCATATTCAGAGCCCGCATTCAACCTCAATGAAATTCCCAGCAAGGAAGCTCTAATTTGCATTATGTAGCTGGGAGATGGGGCAGCTCTCACCCAGAAATAGCAGCAGCATCAGGAGCAGCAGGAGGAGGAGCAACAGCAACAGCAGCAGGCGCAGGAGGAGCATCAGCAGCAGGAGCAACATCAGCAGGAGCAACAGCAACATCATTTGACAGCAGTTGCAACATCATCGGCTTGTCGGCTCTGTGGCTGGGGTGTACAGTCTAAAGGCTGCGAGAAGTCTTCACATGTCTCCACATGTTGATGTTGGCTTGACTGCAGCCGCTGTGGCTGCTGTGGGTGCTATGGGTGCTATGGCTTCCTGCTGCCTGCAAATTTAATAAGCCGTAAAATGTTGTGGCAGGTCGCGGTACCGTCACCATCGTCTGCTGTAGAATCTCTGCTTGTTCAGGGCTAATTAATTAACAAGCTGAGAAAACAGACTGGAAAGTTCTTAAGAAACTGTTTGTTGTCTTTGCCATTGTATCAAGTGTACGTAAGTAGAACATTTGGTGGGCTTCTAGTAGGGAAAATACTTCCAAATACTAGCGATAAACCTTGAACGAAGTACTACTATTTCTGTTACCATTTGTTAACCTGAATCCGCAGTTTATACTTTTTCCTCGAGATTCATATAAGCCAGAAAAATCTGTTATGCTATGCCTGATTAACTCTAGCCGTTCTGCACTGATTCAAGTGACACAAACTCCTCACTCTCCCACAAAATGAATCAAATTTAGAGAATTTAGAGGACTCTTTCTGAGGAACAAAGTGAAAGAACACACACACAGTCTGGTGGTGATCCTGATGATCTACTCTTTACTGATTTTAATTTTGTATTTTATACATTTCTGTTAGACCTTTTTGTCCTACCATTGCATGCAAATTTGACGCACATTGTTGAAATAGTATCCTGGTCCGCAGGCAAGGTCCTTTTTGTCGGGTCGCTGGGCAATGGTGATAATTGCCAGAAATAGCCATAAGCTGCCTTGCACGAAGTTCATCTTTGCTGTTCGAAGGTGTGTATCGCTGATGGAACTAAAATCCGCTTTATATACACTATACATGATCCCAATCCACTCCAGATGTCACACGTTAGCCATGCAATTTACCGCATGCCAATTGATACGCTCTAATCAGGCTATCTGATTTGTTTTCAGCAGCGTCAAGGTTCTTCCGGCTCTCACTCACTCAAGGTGAGAAAATATTCCGAGACTTGGTTCGAGCTGCAAAGTGAACTTTAACCTTTGGATGAGGTTTCCCCTGTAGGTCTCGGGGCTTCCCTGTTCTTAGAGGATGCCTACTTTTTTGCCCTCTGTTCAGCTGATATCCGCGCCGACTCATTACACGGTGCTGCCCGGAGCCGTTGCGGTCCCTGCTCTTCCGTTGGCATATATGAGAACATAATTACCCGCCATGGCATAGCATAGACTCACCCCCATACCCCGTGTAAGCTGGCGGCCTGGAGGTGCGGTAAGCTCCCTGCTCCCTTTCTGTTTTCTTCTGGCCTTGAAAACTTAAACTTTAAGCTTAACTTTTTGCCCAAGTGAATAACATTTGTTCAGGCTGAAGAAGAGAAGTTTGGCGGCGCATTCGGGGGGTGGGGATGAACTTTTAGGGCTCCACCGCTTGAAATTCAATTAATTACGCGGCTCGCTGGATGATGGCTACACTGTCGATGGGAGGGGGGTATGGGGAAGGCGTACGTAAACGGAAGTTAGTGCTTTATTTCGGCACGGGATAAATTAATTAAAGCCAAAAAGCCACAGCCAAAGCCAAAGCGTTTGCTGAAAATATTTGCATACATTCCAATTGCCATTGCCAGGTGGACAAAGTGCTGTCTGGCCAAGAGCATGGGCTAGAGGGTGGGTGGCTGTGGGTGGGTGACTGGCTGGGAGTGCCAGCTGTGCCAATCGAAATGTGAATGGCCGTGGCAGCCAGCAGTTAGAAACAACTTAATTACGCAACGCACGGCAGCTAATTGAGTTCGGGGCATAGCGAATATAAAACGCCATTTTCCCCCCAGTAACTGAGGCGGAGTTTTCCGCATTTTCCGACAGCAATTACACGCAATTTTCATGGCCCCACAGGGCCCACACACACACACACACACTGTCGCAAGTGTCCACCAAAAAGGTAGCAAAGAGTGAGAAGGGATTGTACTAGCAGATTTCAGACCACTGTGGGGGCGCACCTTTTGAGGGCGTGGCTGTTGTTGTCTTGTTTGTGGCTAAAAATTGTTTCTCAATTTAAATGGCAAGCTCAAATCAATTTGTAGCGGCACACGAACCAGTCCTTAAGCTGACCCAGACCTTGACTCGGATTTGGAAGCAACTCGAACCAAAAGCGAAGCGAAGTGAACCCATCTCAAGGTCCTCTACTGACAGCTCAATTTACTTGGCTTGGCTACGCTTTGGGGTCTCTACTAATTATAACGAGTCCTCCGACTTGGCTGTAATCTCCGTATTAATCTCAGTCACACAAAAGTGGAAGGTTTTTGGCTCAGTTTTCAAATTTTTTTTCCCCCGTTGAACATGAAACAAATGCGAGAGTAGAATTCATTTGGTTTATTGGTGCGAATATTCTGGCGTTTGCTTTGTCTAATTTTCCACTTGACACGGAATATTATTAATTGGTCTAGACGCCAGAGCGAGACAGAACCCTCCAAAAAGATGGTAAATGAGCGTTACATGTAGATCCCTTCTTCCCTTTTTGCTAGAATTATTCATGACTAAATAAACAATAACAACTTTCACTTTTTTGCGTAGAATATTGAAATGAAATATTTACTCTAAAAACAATTTCACATTTAATTATTCAATTATTTATTACTGGGTTTAGTTTGAAGCGAAGTAATCGCTGGCTTAAATAGATGCTACATTTGGTGGCACGGATATATGTTGAATACTTAAATAATCTGCAGCTATCCTTCTAGAGTCTAGACTATGGACTTTATAGTAGACACGTGTCAGCATAGTCAAGTCGCTGCCTTACGGTTCACAGAGCAAAGTCAAAGCCAAAGTGCCATTGGCCAAGCACTTAATTAATAAACGAGGAGCCCTTGAATAGGCAACCCATTTGCACCCACCATAAACAAGTTGTCTGCCACGCGTTGCAAGCGTTTACTTATGCCACTTTGGGTGGCGGGGGTGGCCCACACCCTCTGACAGGTTGTTGAGGACCCTGGAACCTCGGCTTGTCAGAGACCTGCAGACTGCACCCATGTACATATAGTAGTACATTGTACATGGCAACGACAACAGCAGCAGCAACAGCTTGGGGCAGATGTCTCCTTAGCCTTGTATTTCCCTCCCGTTCCGCCCTCCCAACTGTCTATCAATGTCAGCTCGTGAAGGCACTTGACTTAAATTTCATTATAATAAAACTTAAAATGTTAAATGCTGTACATGTGACTGACTGATGGGGGGGCGACGGAGGGACAGGGCGACAGAAAAAGATGTCAGGCAAGCAGGCAGATTAAGTTTATATTTATCTCAGGGTTGTGTCAATATAAACACGTTACAGCAGCTATATACGTCGAATAAAGTTACATTTATATATCTGATATTATTGTGAATTCCGTCGCCTCAAAGCGTATCATTGAGTGCCACTCGACACAACAGGAGAGCCTCCTCCAATCTCGATTGGGGCGCAACTGGAGAGCTCTCACCTGTGTGTGTGTGTGTCAGGTGGTTGAATTTTGCGGTCTGTGGCTATTGTATCAGAGACAATTAAAAAGTTGCCACGCCGCTTTGCTGCCATCAAATTTAATGTTAAATTTTAGTGGAACAACTTTCCATGTAATTGTTGTTGTTGTTTGCTCCTGTGTGCTAATTTATGCCACACCAAAGGACTCGAAGCAGAAGTGGAGGCAGTACGGATGCTGTGGCACACAGATACATACAGACATGCACACTTGTGTACTCGTGTGCATTCGGTTGATTCCTAATTGCATTTTGCACTGTGTCCAAATTGTCCACACAAAAATATCTACATAAAACGTGCTGCGGGTTGACGCAACTTTTCGCCCACCAAGCTCTCCACTTTTAATGAGTTGAAGTTGCCGCAAATTTACGGTGCACGGTCAAGTGGCAGGTTGGCAAGGTGCGACACTGGCCTGGACTGTTACTGGGCACTGACTAGGTGGAGTGACCAAGGGGGAGTGACTAGTTTATGGCAGCAGAGTTTAGGCCACAAATTGGCTTGTGTGGTCTGCTTTGTTAAGGGGCAGCTCTCTGGAATCGAGGATGAACCTTTAATGGCTGTTTTTGCTGCGCAGTTCGAGTGAATTTAATTGCAGCTTATTTTGTGAATTTTTCTTTGGCATTCAGAAGCAACTGTACAGTAAGATGGATTTACGGTCTCTGTGGGAAATTCAAGCGAAAAATGATTTGTGGGAAGAACCACTCACATATATTTCTCCTTTTACTCTGATATATTTAAGTCGCTTGTGAAACTTATTTGGCCCCTAAAACATATCAATTTGCATCCACTCTCAACGTGCTCTCTCCATTGGCCACTCGACTATTTATTTTCAATTATTATTTGAAAAAAGTTGCCAGCACAATGAATGGATATACAGTATAGTAGTTGCTGCAAGTGCCATTCCCCTCTGCCTCTGCCTCTCTGTATGACTACTACTGACCATCCATTTAAGAGCTATAACTGCAGGCGAAAAACTAATAGAGCACCGCTGAGTGCTGAGTGTATTCGCACGCAGATTTGTGGGTTTTTTAGTTTTCAACTAGGAGTTTTATCTCTCACTCTCTGTCTGTCTCTCTGTGGGTCATTCTGTTGATTCAATAAAGCCAAAAGCTCATTAGCACTCAAACAACAAGCAACAGAGAGAAGCAGCAGCAAAGCAGCCTCCTCTGCCCATATTTCCTGTTTGTATTTCTGTTTCTGTTATATATATTTATTTTTTGTTCTTTATGTTGCAGATTTAATTCAAAAATGTTTACCTTTGTTCGAGTGGGAAATGTGCTGATGCCACTGGCAGACGCTGTGTTCACTCCTGCGTTTCCTTCTGGACGAGTATATCTGTGCCCCTTGAAAGTATCTCAGTGCCATCAACAAATATTTAACCAGCCCATTCATTCATTTATTCTGCCACAAGATGTGTATGTGTATGTGTGTGTGTGTGTGTGTGTGTGTGTGTGTAGAAGATGCCTGTGGTATTTGCATTTGATTCCTTTAGTTATTGTTCCTGGGCCCTGCCCCCACTTGAGCTCTTGGAAGCACTTCAAGCATGTCCCCCCCATCAGGCAGAGAGTACAAAACCAGAAGAAATTTTATTTCGAATCTCATATTTGTGGGCAGGCAGCCTTCAACCGTGCTCGAAATCTGATATGGGACAGCCATACCATCAGATGCACAGCATACGAGTATTATCATCGAGCAGTAGTATCTTTCAATCATAAATATTTCGACATACACAATGAAAAGCAATCCCTGCCAACCCTCTCTTCACCGGTCTGTTGTCAAATGCCACATAAAATTTCAATTATTCGGATTATACTCTTTTGGTTTCTTTTGGTATTCCAGTGAAATGAATATGGAAATGGGTATTACATTACATGCCTGACAATTTGTTGCATCCCCCGAATGGTTCGCATGGAAATGCCAATGGAATATGCATATCTGTGACAGAACTATGTCATTCCTCAGTGGTTTCAATGGTAACATAATCTTAAGGCACACATGGAGTAATACTTTAAGTAATTTCTGTTTGTTTTTCCTTGAGTTCAATGATGTAGTACGCGTAGTAAATAAATCCAAAGGATGTTTTCCCAGCTTCAGTACAGCTGGCACGTCTCCCGTTTGTGGACTTCCTCCCAACTTCCAACTTCCATTAAGTGGTTCCCCTATTAAACGGACTGCTCCTGTTCTGCCCAAAATCAATTGCTAACCAAAGAAATTAAAACGAATCTTTGCCAGCGTTGGCCTTTGGCACTTTGACGCCTTTACCCCCTTCCCCCCTCATATTTTCTAATTTTGCGCCCGGCAGATTCAATTAGGCCCAGCCTCTGCCCTGCCCTGCGCCTCAATCAATTTTCATTTGGCCAGGTAACAATGGAGTAGCAGTACTGGGGGTGGTGGGGTGCTGTCAGCTTAATTATTATTTTGACATTGCCAGATGTACATTTAATTACGTGAAAATATCTCCAACGAAACGTTGTTCTCTTTGAGTCCCTCCCCCCTACCCCCACTGAGATTTCCCTGACCTTTTCGTGGGCTCAGAAGTTTTTTTTTGCATCAGTTTTGTTGCTCCTTTAAATAAAGTTACCCGCTGGGCAGTTGTTTTACGAATTTCCATTGGTTTTGTTTTTCAGCACTTTTTTTTTTTTTTTTTTTGGGGTTTTCCTGTAGTTGTGTTTACTTGGCTTCTTTTGTGTTTCCCCCCTTTGATTTTGTTACACAATTTGTTGGAATTTCGTTGCCGTTTTGTTGTTGTTTTGCACAAGCCCCTTTTTTGGGTTGGTATTTATTTTAGATTTCCATGACTCTCTGGAGCTCAGTCGACTGGAATGCCACAACAACAACATGCAGGCACAGTTTTCTGAACAGAAACCAAGAAAAACTTTCAAAAAACATTTTATTTTGATTTTATTTACAGGGGGGAATTCAAAAAACAACAAAACAGTGGCAAATAGCATGCACACAATTTGATGGAAAATTTTAATTAAATCAGTGTAGGAGCAGTTACTACAGTAGTTAATAAATAAACACTATAAATAAATATACAAAATTATTTCATTGTAGGGAACTCAGCAAAGACTAAACACAGCCACAGCTGAGATATATGAAACAAGAATTTTAGTACTATTTCTGCCACCTGTACCTTATGCTAATATCTTTCCACTTGAGTTTTCTATGAGAAGTGGCATTCTTATAGTTTTCTTGACTCCCTGCCTCTATGACTCAGTATGCAGTCTGTTAATTAAACATCAAAAGGCTTGACCGTTCGTAAAGAACCCAAAGAAAAGTCTTCCCCTCCAACCTACTGTTTCTGTCCATCCATCTCGACAGTCATTTGCGGCTGTGGCTGTCTGCTGCTGTTGCTCCTCTGTTGTTTGGCAAATTAACAACATACATCATTGACCTGTAATCTAGACAGGGCCGCATCCGCACCCGCACCAGCCCCTATCCGTCTACTCGTATCCGTATCCTGCCATAGCCAAGCGGTCGGCTCGCGTCCGGTGGCTGGCTTTAGACTCCATTTTAGCTTTTAGCCGGCAATATCCGCCGAGACAAGCAGAATGCTGGCATACCCCTCACAGTGTTTTTGCTAAGGGGAGTCTTCTCAGCAGAAATATTTTCTTAATAGAAAAATTGTGTAGAATTTACGTATAGGAATTTAAAGTGGGAACAAAACATTGCTTTATCTCCCCAAAGTTGATGTCACATTCCCTGCCATCAATCGCATCTACCCAAACTTGTGCCAGGATGCCTACAAAAACAAAAACAACGGCTAACAATATGTTAACCGATGCGGAAATATCACTTGGGAGCAACACGGACATGAACAGTGAGACTGACTTTCGTTTCGATTTGTTGTGCAGAATAAACAAAACAGCGAACAAGCACGGAAAAAACATCTAACAAATGCGAAAACGACTCTGAGCCTTGGGAAGGCTGCTTTGGGGCTAGAAAAAGGCGGAAAGAATGTGTCAATAATGACTAATGGCCAAGCCGGAAAGTATGGCCCATCATCCCAGCTGGTCATTGGTCCCGTTCGGTCGGTCTCCACGGTCTCGGACGGTCTCAAACGGTCTCGGACGGTCTCGGCATCTGCCTATTGACAATAGGGGATATACATTTATTTTTGCATATTTTTTATACCCGTACTCGAAGAGTAATAGGGTATATTGTATTTGTGCTAAAAGTGGATGTGTGTAACATAGAGAAGGAGTAATTTCCGACCATATAAAGTATATATATTCTTGATCAGCATCAATAGCCGAGTCGATATAGCCCTGTCTGTCCGTCCGTCTGTCCGTCTGTCCGTCTGTCCGTCTGTCCGTCCGTCCGTCTTGTTTGTCGCCCATTGCTCGAAGGCTAAAAAAGATAGAGCAACCAAATTTTTTTTCCAGACTGATGTGTTCTCTCACTCCTAGAAAAAAGTTTAAAATTCCGCCCCGCCCACTTGCGCCCCCACAAAGGGCGCACATCTGTAACGTCCACAATTTTAAAGATAGCAGAAAACGAAAAAAATGCAGAATCATAGAGACAGCCTATATCAATCAGGGGCCCAAATCTGAATCGGATCGGATCATTAATATAGCCACAATAGAGGCAAATATACGAAAAACTTCGCTCCATCCTTTCGCACTCACACAAAATCGAGTCGATTTGGTTTTTGTATTTTGTGTAGCCTGGATCTCAGAGACTATAAGAGCTAGAGCAACCAAACTTTTGGCCAAGACTCCTGTGATACCAAACCTGAACAAGTGTATTTCAAAATTTCGCCCCGCCCCTTCCGCCCCCACAAAAGACGAAAAATCCACAATTTTGAAGATAGAAAAAAATAAAATGCAGTTTTTTGTAGATAATGACCATATCTACTAGATTCCCGAATTTGGTTCAGATCGGATCAATATTGTAGCCATAATGATCAAATGAATTTTCAGCTACGAGCTGTCCCCTTCCACTTGCGCCGTAAGTCATTTATTGGGGTTGATTGTCGCAGCAGATTCTCTCACACACACACTCACGCTCAAACATGCTGCCTCGTGCAGTGTACGTGTGTTGTTGTGAGAACTGATGTAGATGATGTAGATGTAGATGTCGATGACAGATGTAGCAAAAATGTAAAATGTAAAACTGATAAAACATTTTAAAATTCCACATAAATCACTGAGTACGGGTATAAAAGTAGAGTCGCGTTCGAAGCGACTCCGTACGTTCTCTCTCGTTTTCCATCTCAAAATGAGGCCTAACCTATCCTTCATTTCCATTTTTAATTTTATTTGTGGATGCATCATTCATATAGATCTTATTCAGTGTTGGGAATGGCTTATAATTGAAAAATTAGAGGAAACAAAAATGTAAGACAGAGTCTACCACTAACCAAAGTATTATATTAAATTACTATTACGCTAATCAGCATTCTTTCACATCTCGTAATACTTTAAAAATAAAAAACCTAAGGAACAATTTCACTTAACTTTTAACTTACTAACCTATAGTAAGTAGATTAGTGTTGGGTAAAGAGTGTTCACTTTAGTGAACTCAGTGCTCAGTAGCTCACTTTGAGTTATTCACCTCTTCACTCAGTTACTTACTGGCTCATTTATTCACTCAGTTGTCCCCTGTTTAGTATTTCACTCACTTGTTCCCTGTTCAGTATTTCACTCACTTTTTCCGTGTTCCCCAAGCAAAGTTCTGAATTGCAAAGCATCTTAATTATCCTTGTATCTTGTAGTATTGCCCGGAATGCTTGCTATTATTCACTCTCGACATATTCCTAAATTTATATATGTTGTATATATATATATAATATATCCCTAAACATTGTTGGACTTAATCTAACCATTCAAACATAACAAATAATTTTTTTTACACCAATCTCAAATGGAAACACTCTCGGGTGGAAGTTCTTAAAAAAAGGAAAACACGTGCCGTGCCTCAAGAGTTTTTCCCTTTGCAAAATGTTGACAAATCTTTGAGTTCTCTGACCAAGACCTTTGGCGCACCATTATGGCCAGCAAATGGAATGCTCGTCAGTTGTCAGACAAAAATGAAACGAAACGAGAAAGAACGTACGGAGTCGCTTCGAACGCGACTCTACTTTTATACCCGTACTCAGTCAGTACACATGTGATTTATGTGGAATTTTAAAAAGTTTTATCATTTTTACATTTTACATTTTTTGCTACATCTGTCATCGACATCTACATCTACATCATCTACATCAGTTCTCACAACAACACACGTACACTGCACGCGTGAGTGTGCGTGTGAGAGAAGCTGCAGCAACAATCAACCCCAATAATTGACATACGCCGCAAGAGGAGGTGGGGGATTGCTGCTGAAAATTCATTTCATCATTCTGGCTATAATAATGATCCGATCTGGACCAAATTCGGGAATCTGGTAGATATGCTCATTCTTTACAATACTGCATTTTTAGTTTTTGCTATCTTCAATATTGTGGATTTTCGTCTTTTGTGGGGGCGGGGCGAAATTTTGAAATACACTTGTTCAGGTTTGGTATCACAGGAGTCTTGGCCAAAAGTTTGGTTGCTCTAGCTCGTATAGTCTCTGAGATCCAGGCGTTCATTTTTACGAAAAACCAAATCGACTCGATTTTGTGTGAGTGCGAAAGGGAGGGAGCGAAGTTTTTTCGTATATTTTCCTCTATTGTGGCTATATTAATGATCCGATCCGATTCAGATTTGGGCCCCTGATAGATATAGGCTGTCTCTATGATTCTGCATTTTCGTTTTCTGCTATCTTTAAAATTGTGGACGCCACAGATGTGCGCCCTTTGTGGGGGCGCAAGTGGGCGGGGCGAAATTTTGAAACACTTTTCTAGGAGTGAGATATCACATCAGTCTGGAAAAAAATTTGATTGGTCTAGCTCTAATAGCCTTCGTGCAATGAGTGAAAAACAAGACGGACGGACAGACGTACAGACGGACGGACAGACATGGCTATATCGACTCGGCTATTGATGCTGATCAAGAATATATATACTTTATGGGGTCGGAAACGCCTCCTTCTGTGTGTTACACACATCCACTTTTACCACAAATACAACATACCCTTTTACTCTTCGAGTACGGGTATAAAAAGTAGCCCAAGGATCCCAAAAGATTGAATGCCAAAGAGAATAGAGAGAAAAAAAGAATGGAGAAGATGCGAATGAGGAGGCATAAATAAGGCACGAGTGTGCTGGCCACACAGAATAAACATAAATAAGAGCGGGGCAAACACCACAAACACAAATTACACTACGGTAGGCCGTGAGTGGGGAGGGGACACTCCCCAGCTGCGGCTGAGCCAAAAATAGGCGACTAATGTCCACAAATTTTGGTCCAGGTATTACTCTCTCTCAAGACTTTCAGGTGAGTCTTTCCCACTCTCTCTCTCTCTCTCTCTCTCTTCTCTCTTTCTCTCCTGTCCTTCTTCCTGTACTTTCATCCTTGTGTGTGTTTTGTGTAATTAATGTGGCTTGCCTGCTGCTTCTGGTGTAATGGCAGCAATGGCCAAGAGCAAGCGGAAGTGTGAGCCCAAGGAAGTTGACGTTAACAGGAAATTGTTATTGTTTTGTCGCCTTAAAAAAGCAAAGAACGAAGCAGGTTCAGCAATGCAAGAGGCCAAATGGGAGACGAATAAGGTTGTACCCTGCAAAAAACTCCCTAAAGGATATGTCACATAGCCAACCATGACAATGGCATACCCTTCAACGCAGAGGCATACCCATCGATGGGTGTCCTGCGTACAAAAACCCGAAAGCCGTTTGCGTTTGGTAAAATTGGGTAGCCAGCTGACCATTGCAATGCATTGTTGGGTTATACCGACGAGGTCATTGACTTTCCTTTCACTTCCTCTGTTCCTCCTCTCTCCTCGTGTGTGTGTGTGTGTGGCTCTGCTGATGTGGCTGGGCGTGTGTTTGTGTGTGTGTGTGCGGATGGGTAATTAAGATGCTATCTCAGGGCGTTGAAATTCGAGACGAGCAGCGATTCCTGGTTAGCGGCTAGGCTACACTTGCCTTTTACGGCTTAGCCTTGGCGGAAATTGGCCAACTTAAAGAGGCACCGCACCGTGTTGGGTGGCTGTGTGGGTGTGGGTGGGTGTCTTTAAAGCCTATTGCTGGTCCCTGCAGCGTGCTATATTTTTCAATAAGCACAATTGACACCCACTCAGAGAGGAAAGTAGTGCGAAGGAGGGGCTGACACTAGTGCTGGGGGATACTCTGACACTTGCCCGGAGGGGGGACGGAGGCTAATTTACGCCTTCAATTTGTACCGGCCAACAGGCAGCAGGAGCGGCGGCTTCCACTTGATATAATTGATGGTCAGTCCGAGTCACTGGGAGTGCTGGTAGTGGAGACTGGGTGCTGGAGCTGCGCCTCCTTACCGCACCCCCCTGGCTAGTTATTTACTCGTCCTTTCTGCGACGTTTCGTGTTTCCGGCTCATTCTTATGTGACGCCTCAAAAGCAGGTCATATATCGTCTCCATCCATACATACCATACATACATACACATACATATGTATATGAGCAGCATATTTCAAGAGTTTTTATGGCCAAAAGAGTCCAGAAGTATAGTAGAAGGAAACTCATCTCGTGGCATGTGGCGCTGTTTACGGAAACTGCCTGACCACGGGGGGCGTTGGGGGGAGGGGCTGGCTCCTCATCATCATCACCATCAGCATCACATCTGCGAAAAAATGCTACAAAAATGTTGATCGATTCGAGTTTGACTTTTATGCCCGCTGCGTGTTTGTCGTGGGGAGTTTTTCATTGGCACTTTCCATGAGGGTTAAACTCAGCAGATTGAGACGCTTAGACTTGCTGCCTAATCCAACAAAATAATAGAAAATATACAAAAATGTTTATTGAATCTATCGCTATTATTGGGCAGCAAACATCTCTTGATATGCTTACCAAAAGAGCATCCAGAAAGTAGCATGAAGAGAGCTCTGCCCTCTCTATCCATTGCTGTCAATACTTACCCGTTGCTGACTCAATCATCAATCACTCGACTGGGGAGGCCCCACCATTCTCCTGCCCTAATGCCAAGCTGCTTTAACCCCTGCCCGGATGGCTTATCAAATTCGTTTTCTAAAATCCACAGCAATCGGCTACATTCTGGTCTTAAATCGAAGCCAAAGATTCGAAAGGAAACGGCTCTTTTTGTGGCCCAATTACGGCGAGTAAACTACAGAAACAACTCCTTACAAAATTTACTGTCCGACTCGATGACTTTCGACTTTTGAGCAATTTTCTATGCTATATAGCTACGAGGGCTATGCAGGGGCTGCAGCAGCGATAAGAGCTCTATGGAAATAGTTTAGATCCACCGCATGCAGAAATGCCAAACGCTCGAGTGGCCGCAAAACAAAAATTGTTGGGCCAAAAACTTTCAATTTGCTCAGAGCCTCGACTGCCTCTGGAATCGTGGCGAGAAAAGGAATAAAAAAATCATCAAATACGAGTATTCCACAGCGCCCAATTGGAGGAAGTGGCACGGAATGCTCAAGAACTTTTCAATTTGGTGGCGAAATTTGCGCCATTTCCCTGTTTGCTTTTGCTTTTCGCCAATTTTCGTTCAAAAAAGTTGAAAAAAAAGGGTTTAATGTTCCGTACCTTCCGTCCGTACCCTCCTTTTGCGAAGCACTTCAAAAACTGCAAGTGTCAATGGGGAAATTATGGATTGCTCAAAGTTGTTTCAACGCCGCTGACACAGAAGGATTTCAGCACGAACCAAAATATAGTCCTTATATATTTATTCCGTTGATTCGATTATTTCTTTTTAAAACGCAAAATGTAAAACTGGAGGAAGTCCCTTTGCTTGGTTAGTCCTACATCAAAGTGTAATGTGCCGGACGAATCAACATTTTGACGGACTTTAGCGTATGATAACCCATCCAGGGGTACCACCAGATGCCGGTCCAGTCGTTACTCTGGTAATCGAAGTATTGACCCATCAGATTGCTGTGAATGAGATGAGCAAACCCCAATTATGGAATGTTGTGTAGCAGGTGTAGCAGGAACACTCACCTATTGGCGTCCCAGCCGTACCACCAGGCTCCTTTGTAGTACCTGGCACAGCTACCTTGGCCCCATCCATCGTTGTCCATATCGTAGGTTGTGAACGCATTGTTCAGATGGTAGCTCATTGCATCCCCGGCATTTCCCGAGTACTCACCCAACGATCTCAGTTTATATCGTTCCTCCTCATTGCCAATCCGTAGATTACTGTACAGAGCGTAACGCTCCCTGCCGCTGAAATCTTCCAGCTGTATGAGCAGCTCGTACGGCACGGATCTGGTCAGACTGTGCAGATACTCGAGGCCCAAAAAGTGATCATCGGACAGGTCCCCGAAGCCATTGCGATAGCTTGTCCAGTTCCTGTAGAAGTCCAGCCGATCGCCATGGGTGCGCTTCAGTACGACAATCCAGGCGGGTTCGTTCATCTCCAGCATTTCGCAGTACACAGGGAATGGCTCGGTGCCGGGAACTTGAATTTCATGTATTCCGGACTGCTCGTACGACCCACACTTGGTGGGTGGTGAGGCATTCGCGGGAGTTGTGGTGCAGCTGGAACTGATAGGAGTTGTGGTGCTGCTCGGAGTGGAATCCTCCCCAATTGGGGTCTGGTTGCTCTTCAGCTCAACGATCTCTTGCTTCTGCCGGTCCACCATGCCGACAAGTTCCACCAACTGCTGATTTAATGTCTCGATCTGTGCCCCATACGCATCGCAGCGTTCCTTCATATCCACGGCATTATCGAGCAGTGGCTTTAGCTGCGCAAAGCACTCTGGCCCACAAAGATCAAACGAATTTACTTCGTTGTTGTATTCGAACAATTGTGCGGCAGAAAATCCTGCCAAAAGCAGAATAATTGAAGTGACTTTCATCGCTACCGAGAAACTGGTCCTACTGCTCGCGAAATTCAATAAAAACTGAAGGCAAATCGAGCGAAATGCTTGCAAAGAGAACTATACTCAGTTCAGTTCTTATCTTTTGGAATTCATTCGCGACACAAAAGGGTCACCGAATGTCAAATCGAATATTATCAATAACGAATGTCTGAAAGCGAATCGATTCCACACAAAAGGCACGATTGAAATGCAGCTCTCTACATTGTAATTCAGCAACAATAATATCACGTACATATAATGTTTTTAATTAGTTTATTCATTTCTTATGCCATTTATATTCAAATTAAATTTTGGTGTGTTTTTTTCACTACTTTATTTGTACAGCTGTAGAGCCTCCAAATTGGCCAAATTTGTGGCTTCTTTTTGTGTGCATTTGTTTGGCCATTATCCGTCGTATTGAGGTGCTAATGTATTTATAAAGCGACTCGAAGGTATTTTTAGTTTTAGTTGAAAGAAAAGCGTTGCCGTTGGTTGGGCGGGCGCCTTTTTATCTGTTCATTTTCATTGGCCGATTTATGAAGTGCGAAGCATTAATTTGATTTCTCGTATAGCTGGAAATAAATTAGGTCAAAATATCCACAAAATGGGCAGTGGGGCAGCGCTTTGAAGTCTGTGCATACTATATATACCTGCTCGTATATCTGTTGCTCGTTTGACTTTGAAAATTTCCAGAGAGCGCTGGAACACAAATCGGGGGATGAGCGCAGAAGGGGCACAGGCAACCTTGCCTCGTACTGTATTCATAATTCAACTGACAGCTGAGTTTTTTCCATCAATATGGCTATAAGTTGTCCGCCTGGCCCCGTCTTGCACACGTACACGGACTTCTAAGTGCCTTCTCTGCTCTGCGCTGCGCTGCTCTGCCCTGACCTTAAACTTCAACTTGATGGAAATGGAAACTCGCCTGCAGTTTCCTATTAAAACTCTCAAAGCTCCCTGGCATATGGCGGAGTGCATCAGCATGCAGTAGCGATGCCCATAATATCCCCCAGACTACCCCAGACAATCAATATGCCCCGCCGTAGTAGTCACGACACTCTTAAAGTGCGAATGAAATCGAGTAGGAAAACTACACACTAGCACAGGCACTTCTCTGTCCTTTTGGGCTGGTCAACTGGATTTACAATTTGCCCGGAATGTCATTGTTCTTAGGTCGTCTCCCTTACTCGCCACCAAATACTGTTGCAGTTTGTGTTTAGCTTTTCCTTATATGTTCTCTAGTTTTTCCATCCCAGTCCATTGCTGTCTGGAGACTTGACTGCTTGGACATCCTGTGGATGTTACATTAGCCAAAGCATGAGAAATGTTTTCTTATTGCTGTCTTGCCACTTTTCCTGTTGTTTCTGACTGCTACAAAAGGGATTCCTTAGTTTACTCACTTTTAACTGGGGTTGTGCCAAGGCATTTATATGAGTCCTAAGTGAACAATTAAAATCAATATAAACAAAATGAAATTGTACATAAAACATCATTTGAAGTAGGCACAAAGAAAAAAAAAGTTAATCAGTTTCGAGAGTTCATTTAAAATTATGTTTATTTTATTTGATCATTTTTTTTGAAGCACTCAAATTCCAGCTAATGTATTTTATTAGCAACATTTGTTTGCCTTCAATTAAGTTACACTTAAAATTCAAAAAATGTATCCATATAGTAGATATATTTATCCTTTTTTTGTTTGGTTTACATTTTTTCTTTACCTGTAGCGTTTTTTTTTTTTTTTTTGTTGTGGACAATTAATAAATGTATATTTGTGTGTGTATCATAATTTGCATTTTAGATTAGATTTCTTTATTTTCAAAAGTACAAATATTCGTGATGGGGAGGTGGTGGGTAGGGGAGGGTCGAAATGTTCTCCCAACAATGCCTAAAAGATTAACAATATCCAAGTCAATGATAATTTCTGGCATAGGTTTATTTGTTATGTATTGTTTAAAAAACATTTAAGAAACACACCTACTTTTTTGTGTGTTTTTTGGGGGGAGTGAATTTATAATTATTCGTTTGTTCTGTTTGTCAGTTGATTTAATATTTATTTATTGTAACTATTGTTTCTTTTTTTTTTTAAATATATTCATTTAAGTCGCTTATTGAATGCAGCCGCTTAAAAAACATTTAGTTACAATGTTAATTAAAATGCACTCGGTTAATTAGGCTTCATTAGAGATTATCGTCATGAATTGTAATGTCAAAAATTTTCTACATTGTTTGCTTTACCTTTTTTTTTCCCCCTTTTTCATTTACATTTTTCGTTTTTTGTTTATTTTTACCATCACATTACAATTTAATTCGAATTGAAAACGGTTTTTTTTCTTTCGTTTTTTATTATGATTATTTTATTTGTTTTTTGTTTCAGCGAATACTTTTTGTTCGTTTTATTTCCAATGGAATTATTTGCCTTTTTGGAATTCTTTTTGGGTTCGAGTTTGGTTTTTTTTTTGGCTTTTTCATGGTGCGTTTTTCCTCAGTTGTTCCTTTCGTACTACCTTCAAAGTCGTTCCTTCAAATTTAAGATCAAATCTTTGGTTTTTTTTTCCCATTATTTCACTTTTCCGATGCTGCACAACCAGCTCCCTGCACACTCATCAGCTAATTGTTTAAAGATTTTTAACCTTATTCTAGCAGAGTATGTAAATTGGAAAACGACATTAAAAGTACACACACACATACACAAACACACACACACATGCACACCTATGCAAAACTTATTTGATTGGCAAACCGATGCGACTGCGAATCGGTACTGAATATTTTAGTACTGAAGGAATCTCTGAGTGATGGCTAACTGGTTGTTAACTGGGTTCTGTTAAGCATTAAGAAATTATAATCGATTCATTTTTGTTTAGAAATCTTTGGCATAATCTTTAACAATCGCAGATTTCGCATCGTTTTGCTTTATCAATGTAAAATATCAATATCCATCGAGAACAAACGCCTTAATCTAAAGCAAAAACTCAGACTGCCTTGTTAGCTGTCTATCGGGTTCCAGTTCCACTTCCATTCCCATTCCACTCCCACTTCGATGTCGGCTTGCCCTCATCTTCTGGCTATAAACACAACCGTCTCCAGCGGCATAGCCTGGGCCCGCTCTTATAAGTCCGTATGGAGCACGGGCGGCTTACAGTTGTTGGTCTCGGCATTGACCACAAGGAGAGTGGCAGGATTGCCGCTGCCGCTGATGGATGGCGCTGGCAGCTCGGCAGGAGCATAATGGACTGCCGGTTGGATAGAGGTCACCGCATCCGTTCCCGCCGCTGTTGTGGTCGTTGTGGTGGTGGCCATCGGTGCATTGTTGTTTCTCGCTGCAGCCTGGGCTCTCTTTTTGGCCGTGCCACCGGGCTTGGCCCCTTTGTTGCCACCGATAAGCCGCTCCGATTGCCGCCCCTTGCCGAACTTGGGAAAGAAACTGTTCTCCAGCTGGAGCTGGGCATTGACGTCCTTGCGGGCCGCACAGGTGCAGGCCTTCATGAAGCTCTTCTTGAAGTTGTCGCTGAGGAAGGCGTAGAGGATGGGGTTCATGGCCGAGTTCGAGTAGCTGAGGCAGCCGCAGACCAGAAAGACCGCCAGCTCCAGTCGCGAGGCGCCGCACGGATTCGGCACCGAGCTGATCAGAGCCACCTGCGAGATCCAGTGGGGCAGCCAGCACATGATGTACACAGTTATCACGGTCAGCACCAGCTTGGTGACCTTCCTGTGGGAGCGCTTCTTCTCCTTGCTCTTGTGCTTGGGCCCCACCGTGTGCAGCTTCCGGATGACCAGGCAGTAGAACACCAGAATGAAGGTCAGCGGCGTGGCAAAGCCCAGCACCAGCGAGTACAGTATGAATGTGGAGTCGGAGTCCAGGTTCTGGGTGTCGGGCCACTCGATGTTGCAGGTCAGCAGCCCGTTCTCCGCCGGCACGGTGCTGGCGAACAGAATGACGGGCAGCATCAGCAGCACCGAGGTCATCCAGGCGAAGGCCGACACCAGCTTGGACACGAACGGGGTGCGGTAGCGGGGCGAGGATATCGGATGACAGACAGCTATGTACCGGTCCGCGGACATGATCAGCAGGAAGATCGACGAGGTGAACGATGTGATGGAGCTGCTCACCATGTACGCCTTGCACATGTAGTCGCCGAAGGACCAGTTGCCCACCTGCATCGTGTAGATAAGGAAGGGTATGCCGATCAGGAAGAACTCGTCGGCTATGGCCAGATTCAGTATGTAAATATTGGTCACCGTCTGCATCTTGGAGAACCGCATCACCACATAGATCACCAGGGTGTTGCCAAAGAGCCCCACAATGCACACCATCGCGTACAGTATCATTGCGATGAGCTTCAGTATGAAGTTGCTGCTGCTGCTGTTGTTGCTGCTTTTGCTGCAATCGACGCGCGGAAAAAGCCCCCCGCTACCATTGCGGTACTGGTGGGGTGGCTGCTGCTTTGGCCGTCCAAAGGTCAGGTCACCAGTTCCATTGATGTCGACTGCTGCCACCAGATTGCCATTCATGTGCTTGTGGTCCAGCTCCAGTTGCAATTGCTGTTGCAGTTCTTGTTGCTGTTGCAGTTCTTGTTGCTGTTGCTGTAGCAGTTGCTGCTGCTGCTGTTGCTGCTGTTGCAGTTGCTGCTGATGCTGCTGTGAGGTTCCATTTGGCGCCACTGTCAACTGCTCTGTGGGCGTTATTAAGCTCGTTAGTGTCAGCGCTGTCAGCACAAATAACAGTATGCCCCTGCCATGGTCTAGGCCCAGGACATGAACGTGGACGTGGACAGGGACATGGACATGAACATGGCTGTTGTCGCTGTCCACGATGCGGCGACCATTGCGGTCAGCAGCTGCCCCATTTGGTTTCGAATGTCCTTTCATGTTGGCTTTTGTGCCTGTACCCTGTACCCCAGTATCCCCGTACCACTCCTAGCCTCCTGGTAATTGCCTATACCCTGGTCGTCAGCCTATTAGTGGAAGCCTGGACCAGCTGCTGAATCGCAAATGTTTTGATATGTTTTCCATACTTTATGCGTGCCACAGCCGGCGGCATCACATGGTCCTGTTTCCGTTTGGGGTGGCTGCAATGCTGCCGCTGCTGCTGCTGCAATAGTAGAATAAAGAAATGCGAGATTGATTAGTGGCTGGTCGATGTGGAACGTATCCCCTTATTATTAGCTGGTTATATAGATATGGCCTGCCTGGATGGCTGTCGGCAGCTGCTCCAAACAAGCGAGCGCATTATTTACCGACAATATTGAGCGCAGGGTATCAGTATTTCCAGCAGCTACAGTGCGCCCTCGATACAGCAGTACACTCCACTTGCCAGGCAGCCAACTATGGTCTTTTTTGCTGCCTTTAGGGATGTGTATCCGTATTGTCCCAGCCATCATCTACCAGCAGACAACAATGCAATCAACTATATGAAATTTTGCCCCATTTGCTGGTGTTGCTGCCTCCTTTTCAGCTCGCGAGCGTAACAAAAAAAATGAATTTCTATCAGGAAAGTGAAAAATGAATCGCAACACGAGAATGGCAAGGAAAGTAAAGTAAGGAAAAGAAAAGAAAACAGAAAGAAGGAAGGAAACAAAAGAAAACAACACCAACAAGCAATTAACTTGGCCATAACATAGCTGAGCTGTGCCAAAGGAGGGTTGGGTAGAGGGAGGAAACAGCGAACCCAGAGCTTATATAAAACCCAATCTATTTGTTGTGCCAAAAGCAGAACTACTACGATTGTAATTAAAATGAATTTCAAATGACTCATCAAGGCTGCAAAAGAAAAACAAAACTGCATTGGAAATGTGTCAAATGTCATATGGACAGATTTCTGCAAGGATTCGATTAAAATAATTTTATAAAATAAATGAAGAAAATAATACCACAAACTGTATTAAATATCGGAACAGAATATGTTCCACTGATCACTCCTTGTATTTCTCACTCCTTATAATTAATAAGAAAATTGTTGGGAAACGCTTTCGGGTATCTATCTCTGGGAATGCCCTACAAGTTGTCTGGGTGGGGAGCTCACCTCCATGTGAGCGAAAAGTTTGAATCCAGCAGCAAGCACCACAAAAAACATACTAAACAACCCAAAGAAAACCCGTAAACTTCTCGGTCCGCAGACAACGAAGTAGCCAATAAGAAGTGAAGTCAAGTCAAGACTTTTGGGGGCAAAACTTATTTGCCAGGCGGACATGCCAAGGCCGAGTGGAAGTTTTTTTGGTAGGTCATGTGGGCCTGGATGGAGGCGGGCAACCGCCATCCCGCACTCCCGAGCGACCGCACGCAGATAGAATTTCCTCTGATTAATTAATTGGCGTAATCCTAGTTAGATAAACTACTGCATGAATTGCCAACGAATTTATGACTCTGAGCAGCAACAAGAACAGCTGTTCCTAATGACCTTTGTCCGGATCGGGTTTAAGCTGAAGTCAGCCCCCTTCGCAGCATTTCTCCTAGCCATAGCCATAGCCATTCCACTTAATTAGGAACATGGAGAGGCACTTGCCCATACGAGTACGACAGCCACATCATAATTGCCAGCAATCCGCTGACTTTTGTACGGCATACACCTTGATTAGTCAGACGATAATTATGCCAGGACCAGGTCTATCAGTCTGCCAGTCTGCCTGACTTGTGCCTGTGTCTGTCAGCCAATTGGAGAATAGTGTCCATTCAGTTCGCTTCCAATGTTCGGCTTCTGGCTAGGACAAACAAGGCTAGCAATCAATTGGTAAACATGTTGCCATTGACGATGACGGCACCTCACATTCTCCTCTGCTCTGTCGACCAAAATTTCAATCAAAGTCCATAAAACGCTTGACTACCGACTATCGACGCTCTGGCCGCTAGAGCAGAAGATATGTGTTTTCGACTATCCCACGAATTCGAGGCAAAATAATGAGAAAAGGTGGCTTTATGGATGGCTTGACTGATGAAACTATAATTGGCAATTGGCGTTATGGTAGCACTATCGCGACTTTAAATCGTGAATATGGTTAGGTTTCCAAATATTCTTATCAATATTAATACTTATTTTGTTGCCTACTTTTTAGGGCAACCGAAATAAACAAAGAAAAGTTTGCTAAATTTAACACAGAAACTAAATTTGAAAAAGGAACCTAACGAAATTCTATGGTATTCTTTTTCCCGTCTTTTGTTTTCAGCGGCTTTTGTTCACCTGAGCACACACCATGCCATGCCATGCCAAGCCATGCAAAACTTGGCGCTCTTATCTTTCACACTCATTGGCCAAAGTCATTGTCATGCATAGAGTTTGGTGCTGTCCTCCTCCTCGTTTCGCCTTTGTTTTCATCCTCCTCGCTGGCATACATACATACATACATTCTGTTTATTTTCATCGCTGTCGCTCTCGAAGAGAATGAGATTCGCGTGGATTATTCTGGTTGCTCTGGCGACTTTCACCTTTCAGTTAATTTGTTTATCCCAAGTTTGCTTTGCCTAATTTCATGATTTTAGCCAGTAGGCGGGCACTGGCTAAAAGCTGATTGATTCTCAATTTGGTGGATTGCCATTTGGTTAATTAAAATCATTTTGGACCTGTTGTGCAACCCATATGAATCCCCTGAATGTCAAATCGGCTTATGTCAACCAATTTAATTGGTAAATGTACGAAAATATCTCACATTTCACATTTACCATTCTCCACGGGTGGGCTGCGGTGGTGTAGGCGTAGGGGTAGGAGGTGGGAGGTAGAGCAGTCAAATCATATCCCCATTTGGTTATGAGCAAATCAAGCAGATTGGCATTGGCTGACTAATGCGAGCACTCATATATGTATGTATGTACGTGGGGTTAAGCTTCTAGCATGATTGAATTTCATGGATGAAAATGTGATTAAAAGCTGAATGCAATCAATAAGCAGAGTTTTAGTTCAAAATTTATTTGAATGAATGGTGCTTATTCGTTTATTTTACGAAAATGAATGTTGATTCATTGCTTTGAATTGGTCTATGGATAGCTGCACTACCGATACTTCAACAATGGGTTATCATTGAGGTAATGATGGTTTACTTGATTCTTAATCAAAGCTAATGGCTGGACCCCCATTGATGTTTTATTTTGTGCGAAACTTCTTTGACTTCAATTATATTTAATTTTACTTTTAAATTGATTTCTTGGCGTCATTAATTATGTGAATTATCCACTCGTTACCTCTTAATGAGGTTGACTGTACATTTATTACAGATTCCACATTTAATGCGTCACTTCCTGTACGCTCTCTGCCCACTCCTCCCACTCGTTTCGAACACATTGTTTCTTTTTTCTAATAATTTCTACTCATGCTGTGGGTGGGGTGTGTGTGCACCCACCTTAAGCCTGAAGGCTGGCAAAATATGTTTGCCATTATTTATGTATTTACACTTTTGGTCCCCGTAGCTTCCACACGATTCTGGATAAATTATGTGCTCATCCGTGCAACGACGACATTCGCACGTTTTTCCTCTCGACGCATCGGTCGATGGTAAACGTATATTCGCAAACATATGTACTATACATACATACATATATGGTACATAGTCATGATTTAGAAATAATTAAATATTTATTTTCGCACATCGTAAATGACGTTGCCAGCCATCGATGAGGTTTCCCCACACCACACCACCCCCTACAGCCAACCCAACCCAACCCAACCATATGCTCATTAATATTAATAAGGCGACTTTTGCCGAGTGCCGTGCTCCGTTGTCCCCGTGTCTGTTCCCTCTAATCTCAACAGGTGTTTGTGCCACACACGTGTCTGCCCTGCCCTGCCCTGCCCTACCCTGTCCTTGTCCTTGTCCTTGTCCCTGCCAGTGCTTGCCACATAATCAAGTCAAGTGTCACTGCCTCGGCCACAGACGATAGAAAGTTTCATCTGAGCGTGGCCCGAAGCGAAGTTTGTTTTCGTTTAGACCGAAACTCTCGTTCGAATCCAATTTCCATTATCCAATTTAAACGCCGCCTCTGCGGATAGAGCCCTGGATAGAAACCATCAGGAGTAGGCATAGTAGGAATAGGGACCACTACGCAGGACGATCCCTAGACCATCCAAAATAGCTCTCTCTGTCTATCTCTGTTATGCAAATCTCAGCGAAAATGAAAAGGGAATAATATCAATCTTCTACTTAGCCAAGACAGAACATATATTTTATAGGCCCCAACAAAACCCCACCCCAATCCTGGACCTCATACATCACTTTGAGGCTGCCGCAAAATGTTGCCTCAAAAATTTCGTTTTCCTTTAAAGTCAGTTAAAGTGAAAAATTCTAAGAAATTTTATGACGCAGCTGCCTCAATCCTGTTTCGGATGGCCCCCAGAGAGGCGGATTGCAAAATATATAATCTATTATTTATGCTTAAGCAGAAGGGAAAATGAATGAAAGGCAGCCAAAAGCCAAAAGAGACACAAGCGACAGTTTAAAAAAATACAACAGGAAAAACCAAAACAAAATAAAGTGAAACAAAGACAAAGACGAAAAGTACAACTCCACTGTGGAAGTGTCTTTGTTTGGATTGTTGAGAGGTTTGCCACTTGCCACGCGCCCTGAAGCATCCATTACGAAGAATAAAGATTTTTCAGGTGTACATACATAGTGTACATATGAATGTGGGTTTATGTGAGTTTGAGTGTGTGTGTGTGTGTGGCTGGGTAATCGAAAAAGCTTCACATCATAGTGGAAAAGTAGCAGAGAAAAATGATTGCAGAGAGTCGAAACTTGAAGTATCCTCTAAGTAAAAGTTCATTTAATCACATTTTCATCAAGATAAATGTACAAAATATATATACAATAATTGACATCATAATCAAAAGATTTATCTATATAAAATAAGCTTAAGATGCTTTATTTGTTGCAGCAATAACGCATTTAAATTAGTTTCCATTCAACCTTTACTTGGCAACTTTTTAGCAAATATTTATTCCATAATTCTGCCGTTCATATTCTTAAATATTCTTCCATTACCTAACCAATATGCCCCAAATACCCATTGCTTTTACGTACAAAGTGTCTGCCCGAAAACCTTTATAAAATCCAAATAGAAGGACAATTTCGTGCTCAACGTTTAAGAGTAGATTTTGTATGATATTTTACGTTTTCTTTCTTTCTCTTTTTTTTTGTGTCCTCCGGCCTTTAATGGCAACTCTGTTGCGTATCAGAAGGTGAGCGAGGATTTTTTTTTTTTTTTTTTTTGTTATCTCTATAACTTGATTTATGCCCCCATTGTCGCAACCGCCGTCGCCACCGTCGCCACCGTCGCCGAAAAACCCACACAACTTTTATCGATTATAAACAGTTTTGTTGTATGGCATGGCGGGAGCTCCCTTTATGGGGGGGTGTAGAGAATTGAATGAAAATGGGCCACGCGCGCGCTTTCAGCAACATTTAATGTTGCGGCGTCAACTGTGTCACGCCCATAGTTCGCCCGCCCGCCTCTCGTTTTAGCCCCTCCAGCAGCTAGACAATAAATTAATTTCAGCCACGAAGTGAGAGTACAACAACAAGAAGAACAACAGCAAAATCAACTGAAATCAGTGTCTGGACAAAGACAGAGTGGCAACCAAAAAGGCAAAGAATAAGATGGAAGAGAGAGTGAGAGAGAGATTGCCGCAAAAAAAAGGCGCGTGTTGCATTTAAAGAGAGCTTTGGAGAGGAGTGGAGTGGAGAACAGGCATAGACCTGTGACTGGAACTGAGACTGAGACTGAGACTTTGACTGCTTACTGGGTTCCTCATCCACTGCTTTGGGAGCTTATTTGCTTACGGGATTCGGTCTTGATTTTCATATTCATCCTCCACCTAATGGCCTCCATGGCTCGTGCGTGAGCGGAATTGTGCCACGGAACTAATGGCTGTGCTGCTGTGCTGTGCTGTTTGTGGTGTGTGCCGCAAAGCACTCAAACAAAAATGAGGCACAAAACCACTGAAATACGCGCACTCGTAATTTAAAATAAATTTGCACTTTAAGAGCCTTGTTCTGGCAATTTATTCGCCAGAGAAACGAATGAGATGACGAACAAATTTCCATAGGAATGGCAGCTTAAATTGCATCGCAAATGTATTACTTTCCATTCGGCATTAAGGAAGGAAATTTAGAGTTTAAAACAAGGAAGAAAGTGTTCATATGAAAAGGCAAAGCATTTAATGCTCTAACACAATTTTATTGTAGCGAATTCTCTGTGATTTCTATGTGAAAAACAAGTATTTAATGGAACTTCAGGAAGAGTGGGGAATATGTGAACGGAAACAACCATTAAAATGGGAAATATATAATTTGGAATGCACCTACTACAATGCCAATGGAATGGGACAAAGTTTCAAGTCATATCCCACACCTCCACAGTCCTTTCTTTGCTCAACATCGAGACTTGCTGTCAAAATATGTACAGAAAAGGATTGTTTGACATAAATTTATGGACACGCTTTTTCCACTCGGCTCCTTGAACATCGACATGTAGCATGGAACATGTAACATGTAACAGAACGTGATGGTGCGATAAACGGACACTGTCCTGTCCGCATAAATCGTATCGCCATAAAACATTCGAGTATAAACAAGCCAAAAGTGGAAGGGCGACATCGTAAAAAAAGCAATGGTCGAAATAAGAACACAAAATGGGCAAAAAGTAGAAAGAGTGGAGGGTGGGGCACAGAACAAACTATAACCAGATATGCAGATCATTGAAATTGTCACACACACACACACACACAAAATATATATATTTTCGAACATGACCAAGCCTAACGAAGTTGATATCCAAATTTATGACTCCAGCAACCGTCCAAATGTTTGGCTAAGTGAAACATGAGCCTATAAAAATGATGACTGTGCCACACAGACATTCCAACCGTAGTGGAGTAGGATTTTCCGCCTAGGGAAGTCCATAAATACTCCGAGGTCGATGGCCATAAACACGCAAAATGGTCGCATTCGCTCTTGATGGGATGAAGAACTTTTCAAATAGATACTAAAATATGGTTCTACAGGATCATTTGTACGCATAAAGTATAGTCAAAGTACTCAACTAGATAGATTTCAATTAAGATATACGAAATACTTGAGTGCATTTATTCTGCTACTTTCAACTAAAACAATCGATTTACAAATGTGACAATATTGACGTTTTTCCTTATAAGCGAACTTCATTTTTACTTGAGAAAACCCTTAACTTATCCATGTAATCGGTTTGTAATCTCCTACACAGCAATACACTTGCTTTTCTATTCGTTTCTGATTAATTAAAGCAGCTATCAAAGTGCTCAGCTATACCTAAGTACTGCATAAGACTTTTCCTTTATTTCTGACATTTTTTCTTAGTTTTTCAATTAGTTTAACCAAGCATTGAAGACTACTTGAAGTACTCTATTCACATGAACCTTTTAAGCATAATTAATCCCAGTAAATCGTGTAATCAAATCAATAGTTTTCCTTCCTTTCCCATTGTTTTTATCGCCATGGTTTTCTTCTGGTTGTCGTGCGATAAGGTGCAGCAAGGCGGGGCAAACAAGACAATCAACTTTCATCAGCAATTTATCAGCGCTTTATTCCCGACTGCTAAGTTTTTCCTATTTTCGTCATTCAAGTTGAAACTTTTCAATTAGTCACACGACTGCACAATTAAATCTTTGTGCCACTCTCCGTCGGACATAGACCGCCCTTGACTGCCATCCATGGCCATGAGATGCCGCGACGCGCCGTGTGCCTCTTGTGCCACCTACGTATGCGCCAGGCAGCGCGGACAACTTGCAGACATTTATCTTCCATTCGACGCTCCACTCTCTCCAGGGTTTTGGTACCCATAAAAAAAAGAGAGTGGTGTAGCAGAGTCAGAAGGATGCTACTCCTGGGGGTTGAGCAGGGAGCCAAACTTGTCGTAATTCACTCTGAGGGCAAATTCTGAAATCGATAAATTTTCTGCGTCCAAACACTTGTTGCACTTTGAAGTTTACCAACAGTTGAATGGACCATTCATGGGTAGAATGGCTGAATGGGTGGAAGTACTAACTTGCCAGCTCGCCCACAGGCAAAGTGTCAAAGTAAATCACTTTCCTAGTGAACAACGATTTATTTTTTTGGCCATTGATTGTTAAATTCTATAAATTCACTGCCGAAATGGTGAGTGGGAGCTGAAAATATTCTAATTTTTAGATAAAAAAGCCCCCCTTTGAACTTTGCTATTTATTGTACACGTATTTTATGCTAAAAATCACAAAATACTCGCATTGCAGTGACAGAATGCCTGATTAGTTATTTAATAGATTACCATACAGTTTATGCAACTGATTTTCTATATATATTTTCGCATATATGCACAAAATTGTACATATTGTATGTTAAGCTCCTTTTGGGCAAATTTACGCATAACTCAGGCCCACCCACACAACCAAATGGTTTACAGTTGTGTGTAGGTGTCTGTGTGGGAGGCCGGAAAATGTGGGGAAATTTGCATGAGGCATGGCACACCATGACGTGGCAGATGTGTCCGGGGGAAACTAAACCAGCAAAATGTTGTAGAAAAACCCAATTGAAATGACAGGGCCAGTGAAATGGCTAATACCATAGATTTGGGTCTTTAATGGTGGTGGGGACAATATTTTTTAAGGGCAGTATTAAACTCTTAGAGTGTGCCTAAGGCCTCAGAGAGGTTGGACAGAAGTGGCAGAAGGCAGCCCAACATATATCTCTAACCAACTCTAGCCAACAATTGATGAACTGCCAACTAACTGCCTACCAATTTTCGAGTCCGTATCTGTATGATTTCACTGAGAGAAGGGAAACGACACGAGGGGCAGGGGATGCAGATGCTGATGCAGATGCAGATGCAGATGCAGATACAGAACAAGATGAACTCAACTGAATTATGCAATGGACAGAAGCAGCAGCAGCAAAGTGTGCTTGAAAAAGGAAAGAGATCACACATACACACTGAGGTGGCTACCTGTCAGATATATTCATTTTCCAAGAGAGAGATAGAGAGCAAAGGCGTTTTTTTTCTGGCACTATACAGATGTGTGTGTGGTGTAATTGTAAAATGTAATTGAAGTGCTCACTCATTGAGGTTCGTCCTTGTTCACGTCACTCTGTCCAATTGAAATAGTCTGCCGCAAAATTAAAGGCCGAATAAGGATTATTCAAGGGCCTAAGTACGGTTAGATAATGTGAATAATAGTTTAATAGGCATCCAAATTGAGGTGAAAGTAAAGAGGAGCTACTATATATGTATTTTATATCCTACTTTTAAGGATGTACCTTTTTTTTATTGCCAGAGAAGAATGTTAGGCAAAGGTTTGGAGAGCCCTTGCCATGGGATAAGCACCTACTTTTGGGACCTCTCGTCCCAGCTCTGTTGCAACTTGGCAAAGTATCAATTATCCAATTTCTCACCTGCTGCCGGGTAATACACGCCTTTGCATTGCTCATACAAAACTTTTAATTTAATTTCAACTCATTTAGGCCATCTTTGCGCTCTCCTCGCATTTCATTTAACCCTTTTTTTTGTGCGTTATCGTCCCTCTGTACCAAGTGAACCTTTGGCAGAAATTTCAATTAAAAGCGTTCGGGTAAAAAGGCCAAGAGATAGGCACTTGATGAATTTCAATGGTCCCAGGCCCCCGACAAAAATTGTAAATCAAAGAAGAGCAAGAAGCAGCGACAAAAAGAGATACGAATAAAGGTGGGAGTGGCAATGGGATTGGCAATGCGAGTGGAAGTTAAAGTGCTGGGGCGGGGGCAGTGGCTGGGGCAGGTCAAGTGGCGATAAACAACTTAAAAGGTCGAGAATTAAATTTGAATAAAGAGCACACAACTTGACCGACTTTATGCGGGAGAGGTAGTGGAGAGGTATGGAATTTCCGACTTTATTTGCGTTTTACCCAACTATTTGGGTGGTTCGAAACCTACGAAACCCACCCTCCCCCCAGAACTCCTCCAGAAACTTTTCACAATTTGTTACATTTTTTTCGCCAGTTTTTTATGGATCCCAAAATTTATTTCCTCGATTGACGAATCTACTGGGAAATTAATTTGATTTTAGCTGTGTGCCTTTGCCCCGAAAACTTTTCCATTTTGCATTTTAGCTAAATTTTTGAGCTCATTATCTGCTGCCGAGTCCTTTTTAAAGTGAAAAGTTTGTCGTGGGAATTTTTGTATGTGTGTGGGTTTTTTGCGGTACGGAAAAACTTTTAATAGATTTATAAGTGCTCCAAAGAGCAGGGCCTTTTATTGCAATTTATTTGAATTTTATTTGAGGTTTTTCGATTGCATTGCACTCAAGAAATTCCATTTTACTGGTAAGGTAAAGTCTCAAAATTTGAGTTCCCTAGAGCTTTCAACAATTAAATTTCATTTTCTATATTCAATTTAAATTTCACCCACACTTTCGGCTGGGATGGGCGGCCATAAGGCCATGAAGTAGGCCAAAACGGTCAACAAAGAAATTTGCAAATTTTATTTATTTTAACAGCAGCCACACAAAAACACAGCAATCGCCTCTCGAACACACACATAGCACCCACACGAGAGGGGGGTTAACAATGTTATTTCAGCTCAATTGTTTCACAACAAAGATAACAACAATTACACCAACGAAAATACAACAAATACCAGCGAAAAAAGTACCCGAATTCGTCAAATGAACCCAAGCGAATGTCTCGCTTAGATGGACTTGTTTTGGTATAAGGGTATCTTGTGTGAGTCGGTGTTTACATATGTAACAGGAAGGAGGAAAAGCTACACTCTGCAGCCATAAAGTGGATGATCTACAGAAAGTCAAAGGAAATTCTTATAGGCAGGATGGACAATGGTTTGGTAGTAGTGTCTCCCTGTGAGTGGAAGTATTGTTTAATGGGTATCTAATACTTCGAATATCTGTTACATTTTTGGGAATTATTTTGTATTGAAATTACGGAACAGAACACAGATAGTGTCATTGTTTTAGTGCTGTTCGCCATGTGTTTCTGTGTGTGCAGTGCTGATAACAATGTCGATTTAATTACATTTTATTGACTCCTCCACATGGAGCAGGAAGCTCTGCCTATGAGTGTGGCACAGGCACCCGCCCCCTGCCTAACGTATGCGTCATTATCATAAGCTCTTATCAAATAACAGAAGCACACACTATGCCCCAATATATGTAGATATATTTATGCAGACACCAAGAGAAAGAGAGATAGAGAGAGAAATACGAAACTTGTAAGTTTTTCCCTCATGTTGTTTGTGGTTGTTGCAATTTAATTACAATTTTATTCTTTGCTTCTGTATCAGATAAAATCTCACTCTGGCTTTCACTCTCGCTTCCTTGTCGAGTATTACTGCTTTCTGATTGCAGTTGATATTGGATATTTTTAATTAAATGTCCGAGATTTCATTGCCAATATATTTGAAATAAATATTTCTATTTTGAAGGCATAAGTTAGCCTCAATATCCGTACAATCGTTAGAGCATTTGTATCTCGTCTTAACAACATTTTCTTTGGCTCATGGTTGATGGTGTTTGTGCTTATTTGTGTGAGGCTACTCCCAGTTGTTGATGCTGGCAATAAGCACGTCATTACTCACACAAACACAACAGCAAGTGCAGGAATACACCCACCCAACACCGGACAACAGACACCGCTGACGGACACGGGCACGTACTACATATAGATGGCAGAAGAGAAGGGTCTCCAAATACAAACACATTATGTAATTACATTTAATTATCTGCATTGAGTTTGCGGTCTCTCTAACCAAACACCAAGGACTATTTCTCACAAATTAAGTCTATTTCGCACTCTCTCTCTCTCTATCTCTCTCTCTGCCCCCCTCTTCTGCTGTCTCTGTCTATTCCACTTTTCTGCCTCCCTCTCTCTCGCCCCTTGGCTGTTTATTAATTTAACTTTTTGTCTTTCAGGTTTCTCTGCTCCATTGTGGGACCAGAGGAAGAGCTGCCTCGCAGCATTTCCAACTGTGTCCCCCCCCCAACCCACAAAACTGGTTCACAATGAAATATTTTGGCCCAGTGCCCGGGGAGGTACGTATACGACGTGTATGCTGAATTTCATTCCGCGAGTCCAGGAGAGCTACATATGGCAGGAGATGGAGAAGGAGCAGCAGTTGGAGGTCTTCCCGCTCGACTCTTTGACAAATTCAGCAAACTGTATTTCGGTGGCACACTCAGCTTTAGGCTGCCAATATGCATATGGCAGCTGCCTACGTAGTGCATATGGATACAGTGCGTTTCAAAGCCATCAGAATATTTTATCTTGTTCGCTGCTTTTATTCGATTAATTTTATTCGAGATTTTACTCAGTAAAATAAAGTTCTGTGACCCACAGCACTACTGTAAGTATTGTATGACATTTATATGCTGGTATCTACATTCTCCACATTCCCCTATGCCCCTCCCCTGGGGAACGACAAAAGCAACAAATGCCACTTGGCCTGGACATTGAGGTTTCGTTTTTCCTTCTCGGAAAAGTTCTTTGAGGCAATTGTGGAACATTTTTGATTTAATATTATAAAAGATTTCATATTTAATAAAAGACTTTTTCTTAGACTTGTGGCTTAAGCGGGGCAGCGCTTGAAACCGTTTGATATATCAAATCAGTTAAATGAAAATTTAGTTAATGAAGTGGAATAATTTAGGCACTGATTTGGGTCAATTTATTCAATTTTCTGCATCATTATTTATTCCGATTCACGTCTTTAACTTTGAAGGCGTAATAGTAAACCATTTTCCAAACTTTAAACGCACTTTGAATAAAATTCTCTGACATTTTTGTATGCAAAGAAAACGGAATGCTAAATTTCCTTGATATTATGTACCTCCATTAACCTTTGAGGAACTGGTATTTGAATGTCTATCTAGCAGGCACTTTGCATTTTTATGAGTTTCTTAAAAAATATACGAGTGTGTATTCAATAAACTCACGGAGTATAATAAAGGTTGATGTCCTGCCATAATAGTTAACGCTTTGATAACTGACATTCGACCATCATTTTACACTTTTCCGGCAACACATTAAAGTACCAAATGAATGTGGGAAAATGGAATATATAAGTGCTCTGTATGAGTACATTAAATTTATATTTATCTCTAGTTTGGCCATAAAGAACTGAACAGCGATATAAAATATTCGGCAGAAAAAATCTACTTCGTTGCCTCATCTGCAACCAAGAGACATCATTTCTCTGTGGAGTAAATTTCTTCTAAAAAAACACTGAATATAAATCTCCACGCCAACTTATCTTTATTATGTAATGAGTAATTTAATAAAGTTACAACATTCCACAGAGTTTCGGTAGTTTGACAACGAAAACGTTCCCTATGATTACCATAACTTTTCAAATATTATTTCGGTTGTAAAAACCTTGAGAATTCCAGAATTTATTAGGCCCAATGGAAGAGGAGGCCAAAATGTGAAACCATACAAAAAATATGTTAACAACACAATTACAAGAACAAACAAGTTGACACCCACAAAAATAACACAAGGATTCCCCACAATTTGGATGCTGTGTACCCAGCAGAGGGGCTGCTACCACCCCTTCGCTAACATTCCCTTGAAGCATTAGAGAAGGCAAATAAAAAATCTTCGAGGTTTCTGGTGGGGACAGATGGAAAGGTTTCCATCTTTCAGCTCAACTCAACTCAACTCGTCTCGTCTCGACTCGACTCATAAGCCATATAAATTTCCGGCTGTCGCCTTTTACCGCTTCGCATAAATTTGACACTTTTTTTCATTGCTGTTTTTCCCTTTTATTTTTGGATTTTTTTTTGTTTTGTTCCTTTTGCTGGCTTAGGCGAACCATTTCTTTTGTTTATGCACTGAGAGCTGGTTTTGGGGAGTTCATTTTAAGGGAGATTTATGGAATGATATTGCAAAAATAATATTTACCTTGTGAAAATTGAGTTTCCGTGAAGTTTGTTTGTCTTTTATTTTGTAAGAAAACACTTTAGACAGTTTTTATGCACACAATTCTAAATGTTTTTGCATGTCTATTTCAAAATATTTAAAAGCTTCTCGTGCCCATCTTTGATATCGGGCATTTGGTTTTTTTTTTTGCCAGCACTTTCTTCGCACACAACACTTTGCAGAACACTTTGGGTAGGAATATTCTTCAATTCAATTCTATGAAATTCATTTCGCGTTCGAATTGGAATATAATTGAGATATTTTGCGGAGCAGGTTCTTCAGACACGTTCGCAGCGCTTTGTTGACAGGCAACGACTGAAGCCGCTCAGGAAAATTGTGGGTCTAACATCAACGATGACGACCATGCTGCTGATGATGATGATGATGATGTTGATGATGGGGCCATTTATGGCGGGCCATGGTAAGGCCAGCGGCACCACCGACAGAACAGCTGTTACTCCGAACAGGCTCTTCGTGCGCGCTCGTCGGGCTCGTGGCATACTCGATTCCGAAACGTGCTTCCAGTCAGGGGGAGCCAGCCTGTTAACGAACAGGCCTCTGTTAGCGCCTGCGTGGGTGGTCAGGTCTACCTGTTTGCTTTCCTCTGTTAACTTAACATTCTACATTCGAGCTGATTTTATCGTTTAAGAGGCGCCGCCGCGACCACCAACTGTGTTTATTTCTTCGAATAATGTTTATATTATTTAATATTAGTTTTTATTTTAATGGCTTTTGAATGCCTGCCATTCCGCACGTTTCATGTTCATTTTACTTTTGGTTTTTTCTCTGCGCTTAAATTGGAATTGGTTTCATTTCGATACCCTTGCCAAAGGTATTATGATTTTGGGCATCTGTTTGCGAAGACCAAAAGGAATCAGAGTCGACTGGTTTTTCCTATGGTATTAAATGTTTCTCTTTATTTTTGAGTTTTGAATTTTTCCTTTCGGATTTGGCTTTTATGTCTGCTGCGCATTCGTTTCGTTTATAAACAAATTGTGGGCGTGTGTTTGTATCTTTGTTGGCGGCGGGGGCGGAGCTGCCGGGGGCAGACGATCGAATATAAATAAATACACGGTGGGGCCATAACAATCAAAAGCAATTATCGATAATAAATCAGCCGTCGATTTATGAAAGTGTCAATGCAATTTTTTTCCCATGAATTCGAAATTCTCGTGACGTCAACGGACAATATCCATATCTCTATCTCTCTCTCTCTCTCTTGCTCTCTCTTTGTCTGCCTGGTATATGGGTTTGTTTGAATTTCGTTTTTCAAATAAATAATTAACCAAAAGGCATTTGGAGGCGTCTTCATCTTTGTCTTGGCCTTTGTTTTCCACATTTCTTTTGGCTAAATGGGATATGCATATATGAATGGGAATTTTATTATTGAAGGCGTAATAGGGAAATAAAGGCGCGACAGAGCAACGAATTTGGTTATGGCAAGAACGAATGAAAGTCCTAGAAATATTATTTCAGGGGAAGATAATTAGGGATACCTAGGGAGAGCTTTTGCTTCTTAGAATTTATCAAATCAGTTTTATTCCTGAATTTTTTTCTTCTACTTTTTACATGAGGTTTTATTCGTTACTATTCCATTAATGTCACCATAACAGTTTCACGATTACATTGCTTCCTGTTACTATTCAGCTAATCATACAATGGGTTCTAATTCCTGGAAGTGCAATGCAATTCCGAAAGCCAAGAGCCCAACAAAACTCCATTATTTGTGAAAATTTTAGCTCAATTCATATGCCAAATCACGTGGCCGTTAATCTATTTTGTACGTGTATGTGCGGATAATACTCGTATGTAGTATATATCCTCCTTCTCCTCGCTGTCCATCCAAATGGCCATTAATCGTATTCTATATCCTCTCAACACAAATGCTTTAATCCCGCTAATGCTATTAATTAACTACTGAGTGTATTTTCTTTTTCATTTCCAGCTTAGTGCAGCTTTTCACAGTTTATTAATGTAGTTAATTTTTAAAGCCACTTTCGCTCACGATATTCCTCATAAATTTCGCATCGTGTAAGAGTATGCTCGGTTTAAATGTTTTTAACGGCAGAACACGAAAACTGCTGCTGCAGAAAGCGGAAGTTGCATTAAAAAAACCAGACGAAGAACACGTTGAATGCTGTGGGGAGGTGGTGACAGGGCGAAGAGGCAAAGGTGGAGTGTGTGCAGCGGAGAAAGAAATGGCGGAGCTGGAGGTGAAGTCGAGATACGACGTTGACTGTTGGCTGGGATTGCATTTATGCTGCAGACTGTTAGTCCTTCGCTGTTAGTCTGATGAAGTGGAAGTGGAAGTGAATGATGGACGTTGTAAATGACCTGCAAAAGAAGTCGAAGCAGTGCCAAAACATCGTATTTAAAATCGTAATTGAGCTGCACGTATAATCAGACAAATTGCACAACTTTTCGCATAAATAACTTCATTAATACCCTGTAATTATTTCACTGCAGGGTATACCCTATTCGGAATATTCACCCTCATTTGTTTCGTTCTTTATTTGCATTCATTTACAGCATAATAAACCGTAAACAGTAAATGCTGTGCATGCTTTTTGTCAACGGTATGCGAGAACCTTCACAGGATACCCCACACGCGATCCAGTCCTGCCAGACACACGCCCCCTCATTTAACGCCTCTACAGGGGGGAGGTCTGGCATGGGTTGGGGTATTGCTCGGGCACCTCTTAATAAAAAGCAAATTAGCTGAAGCACATTAAATTGATGTGGCAGAAGCAGAAGCATCCGTGGCATCCACTCGCTGCAGCTTCTTCTTCTCTTCTCTTCTTTCCGTTCCGCTCACTCGTCTACCCCTGCCACTGCCTCTGTTCTCTATTTTCCATGAGAAAATTAATATTTTTCTTCCTTTCCCACTTCGTCCCTTGCTCTGTCTCTCTAGCCAACATTTGGCGTCAATTTTATGCCAAGCCATAAAATTTGAAAGGCTAAAAAATTCGCTAGATCTGCCCGGGTCCCGGGTCTGTTCATATGTGCATGAAAATGCTGTCATAAATGTTGGCTGGCCTAAACCTCCCCCCAATCCCCTCAACAGCAGTCTCCATCATCAGTTTTTATAGCCATTAGAGCTGGACAGTAAAAAGTTTTAATGTTTGGTCAGCCGTCCGCTGTTGAAGGCTGAAAGGAGTGAACCGACAATTATGGGACCGACTAAAAGCAGTTCCAGAGAATGGAGAATCTGAGAAAGTAAGCTACTTTCCATGGGTCTAAGAAGCATCTAAAGATTCAATGAATAAATGAATATCGTAAGGTGAAATCTTTTTAATGCGAATGCTAATAAATTCCATTTTGCATGCAACTAAAGACTTTGCCTCACACTTTCATGGTTGGGCTGCTGTTTCCGTTGCCGTTGCCTTGGTCTCAAGTGCAACATCCTTCCTGTAATTTATGTGTCAAATATAAACGGTCTTTTGCTACCATCATTCCACCTTCCTTCCATCTTTACTTTGCCTTTTCCTCTTCCATTTTCAGAATTCCGGCCATTTTGTGTTTGTTTCCTTTGTAAATTTGCTCGGTTCATTAATTCATTTTAAATTACATGCACGCTCGGGATGCAAATTACAAGGACGATACGACCTTCTCTTCACACCCTTTAAAACCCTCTCATATGCTACCCTTTTCCTCTTGCCCTTTCCTTCCGTTTCGCCTTCCCCTTCCCCACTATTAAGTTTTTGCAAAATCAGCCGATAAAATGTGTTTTAAATGGACTTCCGTTGCATTAAAAGAGAAATTTCAGAGACAAAAGAATTCTCCTTGCAGAGTGTACAGCATTCTGCATGAGCCCCGTACCGAATGCATTTACTATGCAAATTTTGCCACCCTATTAAATGAATTTTAATTCATTATTATTACGCCTGAAAGTCAAACAAGGCAACAAGAACATGTTAATTAACATTTAATTGGGTAGAGAAATCCGCATTAAAATGGGTTAAGCAAATATTTAATGTCACATAATTGTTAAATGAATCAAAAGGGTGGTTGCAGAGGGCGGGCAGGAAATGTAGAACGGAGAGCAAATGGAGAGCACTTGCTCATAGGATAATTACGATTACGAAAACATTTGCCAGTTTATTTGCTTGATTTATGTCTTGTAAAGCGATAGAAAGGTGTCCAAATTGTATTCAAAGAGGGAGAGAGAGAGTGAGAGATGAATGAGTAAGGTAGAATAAATCTGAAGGCGCACAAGATAAGTTTTCTACTCGAGCCAGGAATTTTCATTACACAAATCTTTTTTGCGTTGGCAGAAAATGGCAAAACAATTTGCCAAAAATTCAGTGAACGAAGAGAAAACGTGAGAAAAGCCAAAGAGAGAAACGAATGGGTATGAAATTATGGAAATATTTACATAAAATGATGTGTGTGAAAAAATATATCAAACAACAAAAATATTCAAAGTATAATCTAAAAATTCTCAATAAAAAAAACTCCCAATGTTAACACACTTTCCACACAAGTTTATGCATGCAAAATCCTGAATCCAGTATGCAAACTAGTACACGTATAGCTATCAGTTAGTTAATCAAGTCATTTACCCCCACCTCGCAGTTCAATTCTGATGGTGAATTCAGGCATTTAAAGTATTCCACTCGATGTTCGCCCAGCCACATCCTTTTGGGTGTTTTCGTGGATTCGCACTGGTTTACGATCGAAATCTGTGAAAGAAATCACGTAATAGATTTGCATATTTATGGTACTTTTGGCTGCTGCCCCGAAAAAAAAAAGTTCAGCTCCCACGTGTATAAGGGGGACTGCTGTCTGGGACTGAGACTGATTCTGACTGCTGTCTGGTGGCTGCGTGTTGTGGAGTGGGGCCTGGGAGTATGAGTACTGCTCTCCCGGTTCCGCTTGAGTAAATTCATTGAAGAGTGATATCTGCCACGGAATGTCTACTGGGTTTTGAGTGAAGTAAAGCTTTCAATTTAAATGCTAGATTTTCGAGTATTCCCAGTATTTCGAGTACATCTAAATCAATGCAAACAAAAGCCCAAACCAGTCCAAACAGTACCCCATCGCACTCCAAACAAAACCAATTCCCAGCAGCTTGGCCAATGCATTGACCCACATTCAAGAGGCGCCTCCGCCTCCTCCTCCATGGGGAAGAGGCTTGTCTTCGATGTACAATTAACCCAATTGCAAAGTGTTGTCAACATGCCGCAAGTCAACTCGAGCATCCACTGCGTATACGTAATGTGTGAGTGGTGTGGCATGTCTTCGAGTGTGTTTGTGCGTGTAATCGAGTGTGTGTGTGTGTTAGAGTGTGCAACATTTCCTGCTATTGTTGAGCAATTTCCGTTGGCATGGGTGCTTCCCTCTTCTTTTCTGTTTTTCCTGCGTTGCTTATTTGATCTTCTTTGCTGCTCTTTTCCCGCTAAAAAGTCTAAGGGAGCACAGGAAACACTTCCCATTTGACTTGAGGTTGGGCGACTTGGCCTGGAAGTTCGTGAGACTTTTGGCTTTTGGCTGGGGTGCTTGAGCTATGCTTAAATTGGATGCCACAACAGCCCCATCCCAGTTGCAATCGGAACATGTCACAGCACCGGCACGGGGCAACCCTCCGATGCACGCTGCTGTTGACATTTGTCCGCGGTACCGCTGGATGATGGCTGCTGCCGGAGCTGTTGGCGGTTGCCATCACAAAGATTGACACAGCACCTGGCACGGCACCTGGGGTCAGTACATGGCACATGCACAATTTCCATATCCTTACGATATTAAGAGGACATCTCTGCACACATCTCTGGGGTTGTTGCCTCGGCACGTGCCCTGCCGAGGCTCTCAACACCTTCCGTCGGAAGGGTGGGGAGGGATGCCATTGTGGGTCAAGGACAAAAAGCAGAATGGCGGAGCCATGTTACAGATAGTTTTACGAGTGGAATTATCATGATTCAGTTATCACATGTAGCAAAGTAATTGCTAATTAATTCCTAATGAGTGCTGCGAGAGTGCTCTAATGGGCCGCAGGGGACAGACAGCTCAAGGAGTCATTCCAGAGGAGCAGCAAACTTGTTGATGGGAAGCAATTTAAAAGTTTATTTGCTGAAATCTGTGCATGGCAGCGGTTGCTCCTCTATGTGAGTTGGTTACGTAGAAACTTGAAGTATTTCTTCTTTTAAATACAGACAGACAGACAGTTTACATTTGTCTCTATCATTCATTATTTAGTTTATGAGTACTTGAATGGATTGTTCCTTTGCCACATAATCATCGTGTTACCCACACACACCCAACACCATCGAGCATATTTCATTCGTTGCCATATTTCACTTTCTGCCGCAGCCCTTATTCTCGCTCCGATTCTCCTTTGTTGGAAGTCCATTGAGCATTGACACATGGCCCATGACTGCCATAAGTCCCGGGGCCCCAGAATGCACTCCCTCTTAATGGTCGGTCCTAACTGCATTTCCCCAGATGATGAATGGCCTCCAGGCGATATCTTAGATGGTTCTCCTGCTGCTGCTTTGCCTTCTTTTTGGGTGCCCAGTCGCTCTACAATGTTATTTATGTGCAGGAAAATGTGTGCGAAGTGCTCAATATAACACTCCCCAGTGTAGGTACGTCTGTATATATATGTACATCGGGAATTCAGTGACCTGTTTCCAACTTTACAAGCCATTTCCAAATGTAAAAAAAAAAAAAAAATTGAATTTAAATTTGATTCGCGAAACTTTTACATCCATCGCTCTGTCGACTGCCTAATTTCAATCGCTCAACGCTCGAACATCATTTAATTTATATGCTTGGCCAACTCCTTTGGACGCGGCAACGTGGCGTGAATAAAAAAAGGTAAAAAAAAACACGCGAAAAGAGGGAATTCTTCCATGCACGCTGCTCCCTCCCTCTCTTTGCTGACCGCCGAGGGGTACACAAAAAAGCCACACAACCACGCCGCCCCGCCACGCCCCGCCCGCAAGCAACCAACCATCCGCTCACATGGCGGGAAATTTTTGTGCCCGGCCTCGTTGGTATTCTTCTATTTTGGTTTCTTTTTTCATACCCTGTAAACGCAGAATGTTAGGGATTCTGCTTTCAAAAGAATTCTACATTTTTCGGTGATCCTTCTCATGTTTTCTCTCTTAAAAAAATCTATGCTATTGAAATTTTATGCTCAAACTTTTAAATCTATCGAATGAGCATCTCATAGTTGCAAGGACGATTACAAGCTTTTTTAGCCTGTTCTCTTTTAGCTGGGCACAGTGGGTACTCGAACTCGTATTTGTTAAATTGAAAAGCGTTGCGCTGGCGACCGCTGAAAAGGCAAAACGGCATTCCAACTGCTATCCGCACCAGTGGCCCCTCCTCCTCCTCCTCCGCCTCCTCGTTCACCTACTCGCAAAAAGCCATCAAAGTAATTGATGTTACCCCGCTGAAGGGTCCAGCCCCAAAATGTTTTCCCCCATTGGATGTTGTTTGTTTTTTTTTTGTGCGGAGGGGTAGCAGCTCTTCTCCATCCGCACTCGACGGTTAGTTCTCAGTCGTGCTGCTGATATATCGTCAGAGAGGGGATGCGAAAGTGCAATGGGTACATGGAGTGCTTTCTGCATAAATACCCAACGGTCAACGTTCAATGGTGTGTCAAAGGCTTTGGGCTGCAATCTCCACTCTCCACTTTCCAATCCTTCGCCTTTGCAGTCAATCTTTGGCGCAATTCCCGCGCAAAACTTCAATTTCAATGCATCTCAATCTCAATTGGTATCTCTGTATCTCTGTCTCTCTGTGTGGCGCTTCGTTTCAATGATTACAAATCGCTTGAGCGAGTCGAAAATGAATCGAAGGATGGGGAAACTGTCAAAGGTGGATATTGGCAGCAAACAAGCTACACGTGGAACAGGATTACACGGCGGATACGCTCACAAAGGTAACTGCAAAGTTCAAAAACTATGGAGACAGCCCAAACAACAACTTTAATATGAGTGAAATGTAATTTTAATGCCATAATTATAATCGTTTCATAATTGTTTAAAAGCCTTTGCATTACTCTCTGCCAATATTTGATTAATAATCTCAAATGGAAACGACTTACCCGCACGATAATTTGTTGAACATTTATATTTAACCACAAAATTCACATCACGAATTCTGCTCACGTGTAAACAAACAACTCTGCCTTCCACGCACCCTGCTGACTGTTTGTCTGGTGTGCTGCATATGTATGTATGTATGTATGTATGTATGTGTGTGAGTGTTACTCTGCACTGCGCGTGCCATCATTTTAAGTTCAAGTGCAAATAGAGCCATGGCATGGCTTCGGCAAAAGGCGAACGTGAGCGAACAACAAAAATTGCAATTACCCAAAGGAGCAAACAGCTCTACCTTTCACACTCCCCTCGCCCAACCCTACCCTACCCACTCGTTCAGCTGACTCTGTTGCCCCCTTTCGCTCTGCGTTTATCCTTCTTCGTACTCGCTCTGTTGCGCACCGACAAATATAAAGGGAAAGTAAAACAAGAAGGAATGAATAGCAAAGGGGTTCAGTACGTATCCGGTTATCCCAGATAGATCAAAGATTGCACAGGTATATATATTTTTTATTAAACCTGATCTAGAGATGATTTCTTTTCCTCACCTGCAAACTTTATGTGAAAATCATTATACCCTTTTTCAAGAGTATAACAATGGGAGCGACAAATAGAGAGTGAGAGCGAGAGAGAACTAAGCTCACGCAAAGATGAATTGTAAGAGTGGTAAATAGATAGAGAAAAGAGAGAGATAGAGAGAGAGGGAACATGGATTGGCATCATTTGACTGCATTTATTGGCCACTTGGCCCGGCCAGCCAGCCAGCAGAGAAAGTTTACGGGCAACAATTGGGATCAATTTTCTGTGTGTTTTGCCTCTGCTGCATATTCATTTCACTTATTAAATTTCCACAGCATGCACAATTTGCATCTCAATTGTTCTAACCACAGCACTTCAAAGAATTCCCATGGCTAAAATAAAACTCAAATTTACTGATTGACTTGCCACCAAAAATATATAGATATACTATACCAGATGTACCGCGACTGGGAAAACTATTTCACGCAAAACACACTTGCCAATTATTGTTCAAATAGAAATGCAACACATGTATGTACATATCTATATATTTATTTTTTATGTTTTAGTCCTCTTCCACGCCCCCCCCCCAAATACATTGAAAATAAATACAATTTTGTGGGATTGGGATTATAGTATATTGGAAAGTGGCAGCGTGGCACGTGGCAGGCGGCCTCTAGTTTCACGTACTCAACATTCGCGGCACGCACTAATAATTTCTTTAGTTATTGTTTTATAAATACAAATTGTATCGAATGATTAGAGATATTAATTATTCGATTGCTTTGAAGCTTTCTATAATTAGTGGGAATTAATGTAGATTTTTATGCCAACAACTTTAGGCTGGAACACAGCCTATCTCCAGACTTCTCTAAAATAAATATTATACAACAGATATTCATTCTTGAATTTACATCTTAAAATATCGTTCTTTGAATTATCCCATCCCTAACTATCATTTCCAAAAGGCTCCTCTCTAACACACAAAAAAAACTTCTCACAATTAAAAATGCATAAAAACGGAAAATTGAAATGCATTTCGGTGTTTGAGTTTCAATTGCATTGGCAAATATTTATGGACAGAGCTTTTTATGCAAAATCATTTAATTAAATTTCTATGAATATTTCATACCACAATGGACGCGGAAAGTGTTGATGCTGTTGCTTAAGCGTGGGATTGGGATTCAGCGAAGGCCTTGAAGCTGCATTTAGCATTGCTTTAAGACGAATTTCTGTGAATCCCAACTACTGTAGTTCCTAGCCATCTGGCAGAAGCACTTAGCCTTAGCCAGCCCTAACCGCTTTCGATTACTTTCAGATTTTACCCCTGTAACATAATTAATTCGTTCTTCAAAGTCAAGTAATTTGTGTCCTTTGCTAAATGCTTTCACTTTTACTTAGGGCATGTCCTGGCTGGCAACACATGTACGAGTTTGCGTTATGAATTAGTGTTAGCTTCAGCTGAAATAGATCCCCTTAGAGCCCGGCCCATGAATATTCATGCACGCGTGCCAAGGCCCCCCGCTCTGCTGCGACTGTGTGTCATCCATCATCATCATTCGGATGGAGAATGGAGAACGCTGCAGGGGGGTGGACGAAAGTGTTACCTACTTTCGGGACTGCCTGACGGTTCCCTCTCAGTCTCTTTTATTTTGAAGCCATCTTCACACCTGAGCCAACTGTCACTCAACTTCAGAGAACCCATCCCCAACCCGGACCTCTGTCCGTACGTCTGTGTGTGTGATGTACGAGTTAGCTTTCCATCATTATGTACATCATTCACTGCCCCCACCCCACCTACGGACGAACCTTTTATCATCATTTTAATTTAACTAATTTCCCAGCCAGCCTTAAATAGAAGTTTTTCTGGGCGTGACATGTGGATGCGTACAGTTTTTGTTCTCTGCCAGAACGAGGCACAAATTAATCGCTCTCCATTAACTTTGATTTATGACTTTCCTTCGTTTCGCTTCGTCCGATGGCGAGAGGTTAAAGTGGGCGTGGCAGGCATTTAGCTTGCCATATTTTGTACATATTATTTATAGTTTTGATACCATACCCATACCATACCCCACATTCCCCCCCTCCATGCAGCACTCGCCGAGAGACTGATGGGCTCTCGGGGGTTAACAAATGTTACATCGGGTTAATAGACGGTCAAAGTATTCTTGTGCGTTTTTTTCTATTTGCCTTTAGTTGGGTGCGGCTTGTATTGCCTGGCCATTAATGGATAAAAGAGAATGGTGCAGGATGAAAAATAAAGTCTTCATTATGGGTTCTTATAGTTGAATATTTATCTGCGAGAGGTTGAAAATAATTCAGAGAGGGAATGCCAATCATTTCTCCATTCCATGATTTGTGATTGCATAAATAAATCATTCATCAAGTGGCAAAAAAAATATATTTTCTTATTGTAGCATTGTATAAATAAAACATAGATCTATGTAGATTTCAAATTAGCATATACTATATGTATGTACAAATGATGTAAACGAACGTATCTAGGAACCCAAACCATTTATACGAGATTTGGTCAGCTCTCTTTGCCCTCAAAAGGCTTCTTTTTTTTTTTTTGGCAGCCATTACCAGTGCTGTCGCAGCTTGTTAGAATTACAGCAATTTATGGGAATTTATGTAAGCCCCCTTAAACCCCCTCCCTATCCAACCCTTTTTTGCTAACGGTTCCATTCACATTAATTTGCTAAGCGAACCATTTCTTGTTGGCCAAATGCTGCTGTGGCGTTGCTTTGCTCATTATATTTAATATCATTTGCTGCACCATCGATGTGGATGAGATTCGCGATGGGGTAGAGGAGAAATTCGGGGCAGTGAAGGGGTATTTTATAAACAATAGTCAGCGCCACCACACAAGCGTCATAAATTGGTGGCTGATATTTCACACATGCTGGCCACGATTTCGGTGGGTCTACAGAGGCTAAGCGATTCACAAGGGATATGTGTATGTGTGTACACACTGTACACTGTACACTGTACATACATATATACGTATATACGAGTAATCATATATACAAATTCAACAGACCCACCGCCCAAGTGGCGTTAATAAAATGCTTAATTTACCAGATTCCAGATTCCAATCCGAAAGCAGAGAGCAACCTTTTTACCAAAAATATTCTGCAAATGTTTTTGGGTTGCTTTTACACACGTTTCTCACGTTTTTCACCCCTCCCCTCTCTGTCCCCCTCTCAGCATGTTTGTGGATTTTTATGATATTTTATTGCTCTCCCAATCTCCCATCCCGAACTACCATTTCTGCCCTCTGCCGGCAATATTCAATTGATTTTTGTGGCCAATGAATTCTTTGTTTATTTAACAATTTCTCAAGTGATTGACTTGCATGTAATTTACATCAACACCACACGCTTCAAAATGAACAAACTGCCACAGCGTAATTTCCATGGAATTGAGTTGAGTATATACGAATAATGTAATTGGTCTTTACATGCCTTTAAATTAATAAATAAAATTAAATTAAGCAAATTGGAAGACTTACTTATAGAAGATACTGCAAATCGAGTTTAAATATTTATCATTTAAAGCTGTGAAAACACACAGCAAATGCTCCTCCTGTAAGCAGTTCAATAACTTTTCTTTTCACTTCAAAAGTAAATGATTAAGCAAATAATTTAATATTTATTTTGCTTACTCCTTGTAATCTTCTATAACCCACCCAAATCTCTATACCATCGATGGCCATTACAAAAGTCTCAACTTTTCACATACTCATTCGAGTAAAATGATTTGTTCAGCTCTGACAGAACTTTCCCCATCGCTTTTCATGCAAAGTTAAACCAAAGCCAAACATATCAATGGCCAAACTCGTATTGGGTTTCCTGTTACCTTCTACTTCTTTTTTGTCTGTCTGCTGCTCAGCTTTTGCTGCATTAAAATGCCATTCAAATTACGCAAATGTAGCCAAAAGAAGGGCGAAAGGAAGGACTCCGCCGCATATCACTTTGCATTACATTTGCCACAGATGCATGAACCCTCCTGAGCTCAGCACAATAATCAAACTTACAGATACAACAAAAATACACACAGATACACCAAGCAGATATAACGATATATATATATATTTCTATGGTCATTGGCTTTTGCATAAATTCCAAAGAAGGCAACAACGCAGGGGGATGGCGAAATAAAATCAAATAAAATAAACTAAAATTCAAATATATTTATTTTTATATGCAATGAACCTGCCTGCCCTGCCACACATGGAAATACTACACACATGCCACATTTAAGCCGCCATTGAGGCCATTGAGAGGGTCGGGCATTCCTTGTCTATTTCCGGTTCCTGCGCGCAACATTATTGCGCCCGCCCGCTGCTTCCATTTCGCCCGGCTCCTCCTCCTCCTCCCACGCTATCATTGTTGTGCTCTTGCGGTTATCTAAACGCTTTGTTTTCCTTTCTTTTTGCATTTCAATTTCGGCAATTTTTACCGCCCCTTTACGTCCTTGAGAATGAGACTATGAGAAGGCTTCCCTCCTCCTTTTTTCTGCCCCGCTGCCTGCAGTTGTGTGGCAGCCCTTGCCCCATCTTTCCCGCTCCCTGACCATTTTCCATTCGGTCCGTTATGCCCTCTTTTTTTATGATGATTTTGTTGATTTTGCTTTTCCGGGAACCGGAAATTACCTTTGCGCAAGACGAGAACTTGATGCTCTTACAATTTTTTCTTTTTCTAGTTTTCTTATATTCTTTTTCAATGTTTTTTCTAGTATTCAATGGCTTTTCTTTCTTTTTTTCTAATTACCTGCAGTCAGATCTCTGTAAAAGCACCGTCAAAGCTTTGGTACCCCAACAGCTTGTTAGAGTAAAACTCAAATAGAAGCCAGAAACGGCCAGTATTGGTGGTCCTTGAACGCGTGTTATTTGGTCCGTAGTGCGACTTACTATACAGTCAGTGGATGACGATGATGATGTCGAGAGGTGAGGAACATCAAAATGATACGCACCATTTGGCCGTTTACATTGGGACCAAAATTTAATTTGAATAGTGGGCACAGCCCCTTCCCCCCGAACTCCATGAACTTTTACAGTAATCAAATAATTTAGTGCCAAGTGCCGAAGGGACAGTGTTCTGTTCTGTCACACAGGTTTTGTTGATCTGATTTGTAATTCGATTTCTTATTGACTCAAATCAATGGAAATCAACTTACTTGCAAATCAATTTTTGCAAGGCCCAGGACCCTTATTAAAGGAGCCAGCAAACAGCATAATAGAACAAGGATGCTAAGCGTCAAACGATGCTAGAGAGGAGGGATCCTTTGCCCTCCCCTTCTTCTTTTATAGAAATTCATGATGGGCCAACACAAAAATTAAAACCATAAAAAAGAAGAGAAGCCCCTCAGCCTGCATCTGAAGTAGGAGGCAGAGGTCGGTCCAGTGGGTTTCCCTTTTGGGTTGTTCTTTGGTGGCTCTGGCTCTAGAGGATTGTGTTGCCAGTCAGCCAGCCAGACAGACAGACAGAAGCAGGCAAGCATACTTAATGAGAAGGGAATGTGCTGGGTATGGTATTCATGAGTGGGTGGAGTCAGAGCATCCAGGGGTTTTCTTAATATATATATTGTCTTAGCAACAAGCATAACATTAACTTTTGTTTATATATTGAGAGTCATGTGGTATGTATGTACACATCAGCCTTTGGGTTGCAACCCACAACCTTTTTTGAAGAACAAAAGTTTGCTTGAAGCAAGGCATCTGAAGGAGCTCTCTCCCCTGGCAACGTTTCGCTTTGAGTGAATTTCTGTGAATTTCTTTTAGCAGCAGCATAAAAAATCTCATATGTGTACCTACAATAATCTATGAAAATATTACAATGAAATCAGCTCTGGGACACCTTCAACTCTTCGACTGATACCCAAAAAAATGGGATCCCCAGCCAGAGTGTAAAAGCAACAGCCTGGGGTGTGTCATGTCGTCGTGTCCTGGCACCCACTACTACATATCCCATGCAAATATTTAGTACCCGTGCCAGACAGTAAGTCCATGGATATGAGATATGAAATGGTATTATTTTGTTGTTGTTTTGTTGTTGCTGCTGTTGTTGTTGTCCTGACATTCTGGCAGTGTCATGCTGTGACATGCATAACGCGATTTGCCTCTGCTTTTTGCGCCCCGGCATCAAAATACTATTGTTTGCTCTCGTTGTGTACTACTATATGTAAGCAAATCAGTCAAGGGATGTTGGCAAAAAGTGCACAAACATTCGAGCAACTTGATGGAGCAAAAAATAACTAAAACAACAAAACAAAATAGGTCAAAACACACACACACACACACAGAGAGAGAGTGCTTTTGTAAGCTGCCTCGAGGCGAAGTTTTCTACACAAACAAAACACAAACAGGATTTAAATCTAATGGGAAATTGTCCTACACAAATAGATTTTACAGTTGAAGGCCAGGCAGTTCTCGGAAAACATTCAATTTTCTGTGCAACTCTTTTTTATTCCATGGATCTCATCATGATTCATTAAGGTTCCATTAGAAATTAAATTGAAATTAAACCGAAGGATTTCTGCTTGTTAAAGTTGGAATTTCGCTGGAATTCTATCCATTATTATTTTCATCCAACCACGCCAACCACATTTCTTTAGCCATCTCTAGCATATATCCTTTTGGATCTCCTTCGTGGCATTCGTGGTATTAGTTTGTTGAGGGGCAGCATTTATCTGCCTGTCCGATGCCTCATTGAGTTCTAGACATAAACTTTGTCAGTTTTGCTGCTTTTTTTTGTGGACACAAACATATTGACAGTGGCAGCGAGAACAGTGGGCAGACATCATAGACAAGCATTTAACGTGCGGTGGCGGGGGGTGAATGGTTTCCAGGGTTACGGGCTTGGGGTTTCGAGAGACACAGACATGCTAACTATGGCCATGAATCAAGAGACAAGAACAACACAGCACACAGCGAAAGTATAAGGATTTAGAGAAGAAGGAAAGGGTAGGCAGACGAGACTGAGGATTGAGACTTAGACCAGAGACCAATACACAGACCAAGGCCCAGACCAAAGACCAAGACCCAGACCAAGACCCAGACTCAGACCAACACTCGTGTCTCAACGTTGAGCCTTAATAAAACTCAAACTTCGAGTAATTGCCAGAGGTCTGAGGGATAAGTTCAGTTCATAAAAATGCCATAACTTGACTGGTTTCCCCCACATCCCACACCACTCCTTACTTAACCCCTTTTTTTATCCCAATGTTCTAGCCAAAAGGTGCAGGGTGTGAAGGGTGTGTGCAGGGGTAAAGGTCGGATATAAATTTACCAATTTGCCGTGGCATTTGTTTTTACGACTCCAGACGCTGACGACGACGATGCATGGATGAGGTTTATGCAAATTACTGCGTTTGATGGCGTGCGATTTTTACATGTCTCATAGTTAACCACCCCTCCCCCCTTCGGAAGAGTGTTGGGAGGGGGCTCCGCTACACAAAATGGCTAAATGTCATACAAAACGGTAATTAACCCAATTTGCGTGGCAGTGTTAATGTTTTGTTGCCTACAATGATGATGTCTTGATGGAGTTTCCCCCCTCCCCACCCCCGTTCAGGCAAACCAGCAGCAAAAACATTTTCTATGGAAATTAACGAAGGGGGTAAGAAACCCTGCTGTTGTGTCGAGCAAATTACCATGATGTGTTCTGTGCGGGGCAGGGAGGCGGAGTGGAGTCCCGCCTTCAATTGCAGTGGGCAACTCCCCTGACTGCGTCGTAGATGCCACTTGGCCTCAATTGTTGCCTGGCTTTTGCTCTGCGCCATGCAATTGGCAGATTATGAGATACTTAGAGCAGTTCACGGGGTGTGTGCGTGGGTGTGGGTGTGCCGCAAGAAGTTGCAAAAGCAACATGTAGGCTGTAACCGAACAAGAGTTTTAAAGTATCATTAGGTGGGGATTATGGAATGCTGAAACAAAGTAAAAGTCTAACCATGGTGGGGGATACAGATACGCACATTTATCCCAGCAGGATACACCTTTCTGCATCATAGCAGGGTTGGAACTTTAAGGAGAATTTAATGCCAAAGGTAAAATCAAATCAAAGCAAAGGAAAAACACTTTTCGCACAGATAGAAGAAAATAGAAACAAACTGGTGGCCCAGCCATCGACCGCATCATTGTCACTCAATTTGCAGGCTTTTGACTCTGACATTTGAACTGAGCCTGAACCTCAGAGCGATGGGGAGGGAGGGTAAGAGACAGACATTCGGCCCAAAAGAAATACTCCAGCCAGTCAGTAGAAAATAAGCTAAAAGAAGGATATGTGAGTGTCCAGTGCGAGGGTCGGGCATAATTTGTAAATGTCTCAGCATGAAATCAAGACACACAAGAAAAAAAAAACTTCATTCATGGAAAGCAGCTGACTTTCTCCGCCCTCTCTCTCTCTCGCCCAGCCATGACACTTGAATCTTGGCGACAGAATTGGGCCAAACGCTTGAAAGCTGTTGACAATTTGAATTTTTGGCCATCACGGCGATAGAGCAGCACGGAAGGGGGGATAGAGCGCTGAAACCAAAGACAAAAACTTACCCAAAAATATCAAAAAGGGTAAATTTACGAAAAGCTGCCACGTGCTGCTAAAAAACAAAAGATGTTTGGGGCCAAGTTTTATTTTTTTTTTTTTGGGTATACTGCATGTAAAATATTAAAACACAAAATGTTTTGTTTACTTTCCTCCCTCCCTTGCCACTCACACACACTTTCATTATATTTGAACATGAAATGTGCCAAGGGCCAGGCCAGGCCAGGCCAGGACATGGCCCAGGGACCTCTTCTCTCTCTGCTTTGGATGTTGCCGGAGCTGGCTGAAAAATAATGAGCGTCATGCGGCGTCGTCTGATAAATAAAGCATACAACAACAAATGGTTGTTGTATGTATATGTGATGGAGGGGGTGGGGGGCAACAGTTGTTGGTGCCATAAGCGATAAATATTTGCCAACTCATGGCAAATTGTGACCATAGCCAGGGGGGGTATACGATACGAAATAGTATTATATTATTTATAAGGAATGAGGCTGCAAATCATGTCCCAAATGAGTGTCGTTAAGGTGTTTAGCCCGTTTTGGCAACGTCTTGAGATTTGGGGAACTCACACAAAATATCAAGCACTTTTATTAGGATCTCAATATATGTAGTTTTCTAGACGCTCCATCCATTCAAGTGCTATGCATTTATTATGAGTCACAACCGCTGGAATTCAAGCACTGCGGTACCATTCTGAGTACCTTCCAGCACTAGCCTCAAAAGCCTTTTGTAAAGCCTCCCCACCCCCCACACCGAGCTGCAGGTAGCTCTCCTTTCATCAAGTGCAAGGCAATTTAATCAGGCATCTAGGTGTGTGTGCTTATTAGAAATTAATTTACCCTCAGTGCCGAATACCACAAAACACGATTAGACTCGGCCTAGCTGCATGCCCCTGCCTTCGTATTGTGCTTAGCCCGGAGACCCGGAGACGAGTCCGCATTGTGCTTAGCCCGGAGACCCGGACAGACGAGTCTCAGGGTCTCAGGGTCTCAGGAATTCCTTTCATACCCCCACACTGTTTGTGCACCAAATGAGTAGGAAGCCAAGACACTGCAGCTGCTGCCGGCCTGGGTCCTTGCTGGTCCCTGCTGTTGCCCCCCCATTAGCCCATTCAGCGACGCAAAATTGGCCAAGGACATTGCAAAGTTTTTTTCTTTGGGCAGCAAAGTGCAAATTTAATTTCACACAAACTCGTGCTAAAAATTACCAGAATAAATGGCATCTCTTAAATTCCATTGACTGCCGCAAATTGATGCGGATATGTGTACGATTTTTCAATGCCATTCAATTGCAGTTGGAGGATTTTAATACGAGAGAGAGAGAGAGCATTTTAAATGTTTCCATTTGATGGGGATTCATTTATTCCACTCCCCCTTGTACATTCGTGCATAAATAAAAACAGCGAACGCAGGTTGACTTTTCCATGGAATAATCAAATGAACGATGGCTCTGTTGGCTCTGCCAAAAGTGACTCAAATAATTCCTGTTCCTGTCATACAAATTGGGATTTCCGCTTGGATCGGTTTGCCAAAAAAACAGGCCAGCACTTGGTTTGTTGGGCAATTAAAATGCGTTTCAATTGGACCAATCCCCCACATGTACAGGGAGTAAAACAGAATTCCACTTCCAGTTGGCATCGAATTTTATTAAAATATACGCTACGCTCGCCCTCGCCAATGATGGGGGCTGATGGTGACAATTGCATATCGAATACAATTTGTCGGTATAAAATATTTATCTTTGCCATTTTCCTCCATTATCCTCTATGCTGAATGGCATTCTTGTTCCGATAAAATTAATTATAAATTTATTTATAGCACCACCCACCTGCTTAACTCACTGACTGACTGATTGACTTGACTGACGGACTGGCAGGGTGACAGATGTCGAGAGAATTGCAAAATCCGATTGTCTCTGGACTGTTGCTGCCTGCGGCATCTTTTGCTTATGCAAGGTAAGCCACACCCGCACTCGCCCCCGCCTTCGCCAGGTAAATAACGTCACTTGGTTCAACCTGAACGTATTCCTTTGCATCCTGCCTACTGCCTCCTACCTCCTACCTCCTGCCCACTACATTTGCACCCTGATTATGAGGGGGCGAGTACGCCTGACACAGACACGGATCTCAGTAGCAGTTTGCCATTTGCCCATTTGCCCACTTGCCTGTCGACGTCATCCTGAGTTTTATATAAACTTTTTGGTTGCCAGAGACGTCAGGCAAAGCTGCAGCTGTATGCGTAATTATAGAACACAAGAAGCGAGAGAGAGCACACACAGACACGTGTCCGAGAGCCAAGAGCTCCGCTCCCATTGAGGTCATAATGAGTACGCAGTATATTGGATTATGCAGAGGTGTGGACAACTTGCATAAGTTGACTGCCCCCGGACTTCTCCGCACTGCCATGGCCCATGCTCGTTTCTAATTGTTATCATCTCAAGGGACAAGGAACAATTGCAGCTGGTTTTAGTAAAAGATAAACTTATGACAACATGACAGGCAGCCATTGTATTGCAGAATGTTGTCAGAGCCAAAGAACAGATATCCATAAATAGCATAGACTGGCAATGGCAGTCAATGAATGAATGAAATTTTATTTATGGAAGATTAAGACGGAAAATCCCATATATATTTTTATAACAACTGTCAATCGATGATCAGTTTGGAAAGCAGATTCTAGCAGAATCAATATGAGAATCGAAATGTCGTCCTAAGGGAAATTCAATTTAATTTGTCAACAGTTAATAGATTTACTCTTAAATGAGGCTTTGTCTACAACTAACTAATTAAAAAATGAACATCTGACCCCCCCCCTCTTCATTCCATCTACAATGTGGTTCAAACCAACAGCTGGCTCTTACATTTCATCGGTCTATGTATTTACAATCCCATTAGCCTCAAAAGTCTTGACAAACAAACAAACTGATTTGTCCCAAAAAACCGAACCCTTTTCAACGCCCAGACAGACTGTCAAACATTTCACAAAAGTCTTTTTGCCGGCGCTAGAGGTAAATTCCATATGAAATGTAATTTTTGAACGGTTTCGAGAGGGCTCTACAAAAAAAAAAACTAAGCTCTCCAGATATTAAATTCAGAGATAAAAAGGCAATGAAATCTCCTCTGCGATAACCCACAAAGGAGGAGTCCATCTAAAAGCCGCCTTTCAGCCAATACATTTAGTAACATTTCGAGTTCCGAATAGACTGTTTACAGCTCTCTGTTATCCTGTTAACAGTCAGCGATAAGAGCCGCTCTGTTGCTCTCGCACTCCGAAAGTTTTTCTCGCGCGCTCTCTTGGTTCTTGCGTTCGGCTTTCCACTGCCAGAGAGCCTGGAAAAGCCGCCAAAAAATCAGCTGTTTGCGACTATACCATCTTGTTCTTTAATTTGCTAAAAACCCCCCTGAGGCATGACCAGCCATAACACAAATATTGTAAGAATAAGTATATCCCATGCCATACCCCGCCACCACATCACACACTCCTCCGTCGGACATTTATCGCGTCCGAGTCGCTTGAACCAATTTAATTGTGTTTAATTTATGTGACAATCTAAAGGCCGTGGAACGTCCATCCATATGGCGATTGAGCCGATGGAGAAATGGAGTTAGGGGGCCAGGGGCCTCATGTCCACTCCGGCAAATGGTGCGTGTCCAAATCGCATATCGAGGGCGAGGCGTGGCGTGGCGCGTCGCTAAGTAAATAAAACGCAAAATGAAATGAAATAAAACAAAATAGAAATGGAAATGGAAATCGACATAAATAATTTGCTGGGAAAACGTTTTTATCGCTGGCACAGCCTTTGACACTTTTGCCTAATGGTAGGTCCAACCCACCGTCTAACGTCTAACGTCCATTGTCCCTCCGCTCCAACCGCCAAACCTTGTAGAATGATTTAGGTTCAGGGCCCTTGATCCTGGGTCAGCGCCAGCCCATATGGCGTATGCGCAATTAAAATTGTTTACCCTCCCTCACTCCCCATTTTGTGTGCGTGCAATCACAAAAACCTTCACAATTTATTTTCCCACAATTTTTTCGGGACTTCTTTCTTATCTCTCCGCTTATCAGAGTCCTCTTTGGGTACATAAATTGTACTTTGGCAGCCTCTCGCAGAACAAAAACAAGAACAACTAATTTGACAATTGGTTTGTCTGAGAATTTCAATATGTTTCTCAAGAGAGACACCACATTATCATAATTTGCTTTTTTGGCATGTATAAATTTTTGACTTTCTTTTGGCAGCATGTGGAAAAAGTTGGCCAACAAGAGAGCGAAAGAATCTTTCGGCAAATTAAGTTTTTGCCATTCTGTGTTTGTCCCACAAAAGTTGATTTATGAACAGTTTTATTTTACTCTGGGGTTGTTTGTTTTCAAGGTTCTGCGGCTTAAGAGTAGTTTTAATTAAGAGTGGGATAAAATTGTTGGAGTGTTGGAATTTATGCAGGGTACTTATGAAAACCGTCTAGCAGGTGTTTGTTTTTTTTTTAGATATTTATTCAATCTAATACTAGAAACTATTTATAAAAAGACTCAGACCATTTATAAAGGGCGATCAAATAAACCCCAAGGTTTAAAGACTTTTTCCCACGCATCGCTTTGTCGGAACAGCAATGTTGAAATTTAAAACCATCTGTTAAAACTTTCATTCATTTCATACTTAACTCCATTTCTTTCACTTATTGATTATTATTATTATATGGGTGACAAAAAGCCTTTGTCTCATTTCCCCACTGGGAACAGGAAAATAAAACCATCAGTTAAATCTTTCTTCCTTTATTATCTTTTTTGCACCAATTCTTGAAAAATGTTTTCCCCTGGCTAATATTATCTTTTCCCTTTTTTTTTCCAGTGGCTTTTTCCAGTTGCTCTCCCCAATCTAATTGCTCCCACCAGAGGCCCGGCAAACTTTAGTTATTAATTTTTATTGTTTTCTCTCTCTTTTTCCCTCTGTTTTATTTGGTTGTTTTTGGATTTTTGGATCCGATTCACTAAAACGTTTTCATCCCATGTCCATTGGCTCCATTTTGCATGCAAATGAAAATGCTTGCGGCTTTTCCCCGACACTTTTCGCCCGCCACTCCCACTTTAACTGAGTCCGCCCCAGTGCCAGTCCCTGCGCCAATCCCTGCCGCTCCCCTACATGCCACATACTCGTATTCCCGTATATAGTCGCCGCTTAATGCCCCGCAGTCGGTAGAACATTGTTTTTCCATTTGTGTGTGTCGCGTTTTAATTGCAAAGTGAAAGCAGAAAAGCAGCAAAGCGAAAAAGCACAGCAAAATGGCCCCAGAGTTCACGCTGGCCAGCTAGTTGGCCTACTTTCGGCCGCCTTTCTGCCCAAAAAAAAATGTTGCAAAATGGGCCCGCAAATTGTCGACAGACGGTCGTCGGAACAAATCTCTTTGTCCGTGTGTCGAATCGCAGCACAAATTCGAATGATGCCACATGTTGTGCCAAAAATTAGCGAGCAATTTGCGTATACGCAAGTTTTAGCCGATTTGTTTTATTATTCGACTAAACTGTGATCCGGAAAATTGTGAAAGATTTCGGATATACTCTGGCGGCACAAATTAAGGCTTGTGATTTGTAGTGGCATATAGATTTTTCTATGCAGTGTGTCGTTGCTTTCTCTTGTTTCTAATAATCCATAAAATATAAAGAATATTTTCTGGATATTGGGGGTAGGGGAAACCTAATCGTTGATCAAGCAAATAGTATTCTGAACACATTTCTAGTAGAAAATTAAATTTTAAGTTGAGTTTATGCAAATTTTCCAGGCAGTCAAACGCACGCACCGGCTGAAGAGGGATTCTCAACCCTACGTTCTCTTACGTGGACAGAAAAGGAGATGCAAAGACTAGGAATAAAATATGTGGTAAGGCACATAAGGCACTACGCAGATTTCGTTCTAGTTATTACTGAAAACAAGATAAATACGGCTAGAAATTTTACTCTAAAATACTAAACAACAAATTGGTAGGGGAGTGGAACTTCCTGAAATAATAGTTGTATTTTTGCATTTTCTTGGAAAATTAATCTACTTCGTTTACCAATACAATTTCTCTCTCAAACTAAATTATTTTTCCCAGCTAACTAAAAATTCTTAGAACAATTTTTAAAATGTGTCCTCCAATTAGAGTCTCTAAATTCTCCTTTCATTACCAGTGAACAATACACCAAAAAATGTTTTACAGATAAACCGAATTATGGGTATTAGCTAATGCCAATCAATTTTAATTATCGATGTGTGTGTGTGCCACGCGTCGCAAAGATAAAAGGCCTCAATGGGAGTCATTCGAAATGTCAAGTAATTCAATTATTCAAAGCAAAACGAACGACTTTGTCAAAGTACAATACGAACTTAAAGCAGAAAACTGCCTCCAGAAAAAGGCCAAATCAGGCAAAAAGAAACCCGTAGAGAAGAGCCAAAGAAAGGAGGAGTAAAAATCAGAAACCAATAGCACGCGCAGGAGCCACAAAAATCTGGGCAAATATTAAGCGACAGCCTTGAGGGCGTGTTGAAAGGCGGCCTTCAAAAGTCCCAAAATCCGAGAAAAACATCAACTTAAATTTCATGGGAAACAGAGAGCAAGAGTGAGGCGGGGCAGAGAGTGGTAGACTAAAGAAATGGATATAAATGAAAAAGATAAACCCACTTTATGAATGAATTTTTTATGCGACGCCTTGTCCTTTTTTTTTTTTTGGGTATGATTGGCCTTTTTCCTCTCTCAGATATCCTATTCTTTGCTCTTCTAACTTTTTTGTTTAAGTACAGGAAGATGGGGACAAACAACAGGCGCTAATTCCCGGCAGACACCCAAAGGAGTAGTTAGCCTTTGAGATAAACGGCATTTAGGGGGGGAGACGGGGAGACGCCGCCCAGACACTTCTATTGTGGGTATTGGCCAGGTCTAGAACGCGAGAGACGATGAACGCCCATGACCGCAGACCGCTGGCAACAGCCTTGGCCAGCAAAATGGTCATAAATCAGCGCCTTTCAGCCTGCAAATTGTAAACCTAATCTGAATCGGTTCATCCCCTGCAACGATCCCAGCAACCAGAGCCATTTCATCTATTCCAGCCATTCAAATGATCATCATACCACCCAGTCATTTGCACCAGCAGAGACCCCCGAAGCACACAGAGAGACGTGTTGTGAATTTCAAATCTTAGATGGACAAAAGTTCATAAGTCCTTATATCCAATCCCACTCCCCTCAGTTTAGGTTGTCCAGCAATTAGGGGTAGCGTGTCGTATCATTTCAATTTGCTTAAATCAACATTTGGTTAGGTTTTTCTGGTCAAATGCTCACTTCTGGTGTATCCCCTCAGCGTATGTGTAAATGAAAATTGGTCAATAAAATAAGCTAACTGCATTTGCGTGACACTCATGTTGATTGGGAGTCACTCAGGGTTTATGCAAGGTGTTGGAAAAATATTGAAAGAGAAAGAGAGAGAGAAGCTCAATGCTTCAATGCACCAGAGTTTAGTTGAGTGGAGGGTGAGAGGTATCGTGATTAAAGGGTATAGTAATAAAGAAAGTTAGATACATAATCGAGTGGGTATTCATTTTTGTGTTAGTCAAACACTTAAATATATCATTAAGTTTCAATTCAAGCGGGTCTACAAGGCAATTTAAACAAACCACATCAAGGCATTTTTCGGTCTTACAACATAACCAACATTAAAACAATATCAATTAGCATGGCAGTCACTTAATTTAATTTATTAATACACAGCACACTCCTTCAATCATCCATCATTGAGCCCCCCCCCTTCCTGCAAGTCCTCCCTTTTCAATTCAAACTATTGCCTGGCAACCCAAAGACGCCTTTTGTCGCACATTCCACTTATGGTACTCGTCGTAAACCGCCCACAGAAAACTTAATCAAGTTTTGCTTACAAAAGATTCCCACAAACTTTTCGCACTCATTTCATTTGTTTGGATTCTGTTTGCCGATATGCCTCCTCCTGCCCCTGATCATGCCTCTTCCTCTATTCCTGTTGCCACACGCATATCCATGGATGATTAGGGGGGGGGCCCTGTCCCTTCGCCTTCGCTCTATTTATTTTGCATATCATTTGAGTTGAAATTTCAATTTAGAAGGAAATTTTCCTATGCTCCCGCCCATTTTCCTCACATGAAAATTCCAATTTTGTCAAGGATTTCCCACTCACACACACACATACACACATACTTATAAATTTTCAAAATTGCTTGTATCACATTGATTGAATTCCAACGGCCCAAAGAATGTTGCGAAGGAGGTTAGGAGGGAGGCTCAGGTTATTGTCAAAGCCTTTGATTGATGGCTTAGTAGTTGTGGCCTTCACGCCGTCGTTAGATTTCATGGCAGGCGTTTACCTGTCGCCCTGATTGATGGCCAGTGGTCAGATTTGCACTTCAAGATCAATAAACTGTCCGAAAGTGGCTGAGCCACTTCGTTAGCTCGTCAGTGCTCCAAGTATCTTCAAGTGGGGGGGAAACACCTTGATGGATTTTCAAATTCGAGTTCACTGAACTGGCAGAAACGTCTTCGGAGACAGCTGCACGTGGGGTATAGTAAATTGGGTTGAAGGTGCCACTGCCCAGCCACTGCCGCAGCCACCACCAGACAAAGCCAAATCAGACCAGACCAGACGACACCGACGACGGAAAGAACATCGTCCTCTGTCTGCTAATTAACCAAAAAGAAAGGTTCAACTTCCAACAGTTGTGTCGTCCCTCGTTTTTGGGTCTCGGATCTCAGGTCTCTCCCCTATCCCCTTGTCATGTGTAACAGGTGTGAAATGTCTCCGCATTTTGTTGGTATGTATTTGGGTTCTGAATTTTGATGAATGCATTAGCAATTAGAGGGAAAGGGAACTTCAGAGCTTCGGTCCACAATCGTTAACCAAGTTCAGTGATTTGGAAATGTATGATATGGGTTCTGACGGACTATTCCCCGTGAGTGGAGAGGTACTACATAGATGGCAAATACTCGCAAATTGGAAAATATATTTGATTCGATTGCATTTGATTTTTTCGATGGAAAGAATCACTGTGGACTTGAATGAACATGTTCGAGTCCTAATGTTATTTATTACATTTCTAGAATTCACATTTCCAGTTCATCTATTGCTGAAGGGGACAATAATAATGGTAGGAAACTAATATTCTGAACTTTGAGTTCCCTTTTACTATTCTTTTTGCATGAAAGTATTTGCCAAAAAGTCTTAAAATTTAATTAAACGAACTTTATTTATTTGTTACTCGAGAAGTAGTGCTAATTTATGTGGATATTTTCTTGTCAAAGCTTTATAATTTGACAACGATTTGAAGCTGGATTCAATGCTCCATTTTCCACAGTTCAATTGCTAAGCCAAGGAGATCCCATGCCAGGCCTTGCCATTATAATTTCCAAATTACCCTTGGAGTGCAAAGCAAAGCTCGTTCGCATTCAGGTTAATTGTACCATCTCATCCTATCCTGTCATCCCATTCATTCATTGCTATAGAACACAAAAATACAAAAACAACAAAAAATTCTCCAAATTTATTTGAGCGGAAATGAAATCGAGCTGAATTCAAATAGGAGGCAAGGCGATAAAGGCAAGACACCGACGCCAGTCCAAAGTCTTGGGGCTGGGGGCCACGGCGCGTGTTGTAAAATCTACGAAGAAGAGGAATTTTTTTACTTTTATTACAAATATTAAAATGTTTACACTTGAATGGGTGCCGGCAAACAGAAAAAGCAACAATAGCAGCACCAATCACTCGATTATGATAACAAGGTCGTGTTGCCAGGCATCGGCATTGGCATCTGGAACCAGACTCAGATCCACACCCAGACCCAGGCCCAGACCTGAGTCTTGTACTCGTACTCGACTTCCTTTGTGGGGAGCTAAAGGAGACTTTGGTCGAGTGTAGGCATAGGACTTTGTTGAGTCTGTGGCACGTGCAACGGATGTGCCCACTTATACGAGTACTCGCATGATGGGTAGCACCTCCCGACTTACTGTCTGCTCTTTTTCTCTCCTTTTCTGTCTCTCTTTCTCTTGGTGTTTTTTTTCGTGGCCTATTTTGGGGGGAACCTTTTTCTGGGACCCAACGCAAGCAGAAAATTTGACAAAATATTCAAAATAGAATTATTCTAGCCTCTAGGACACACGCACACCCACACCCACAGGCGCACCCACACGTGTGGCAAATGATTTAAAATTCTTGCCTAATTAGATTATGGGTAGCCAGCTTGTCTTATTCAGTTTCAGTTTTCATTTTTGGGTCATGGCTATTTTCAGCCTAATGTTGGGGAATTTTTAGGCACTTGCTGAGAACATCTTTACTTTGATTTACTCGCAATCACAGAAGAAGATGCAAGGAAGCGCTTTCCTAGCATCATATAACATAACTGTCTGACTAAAATTCAATCAAAATCATTCTTCAGCCATCATTAAAGCTAGTTCCTTTGATTCCATTTAGTTTTTGGCCATTCAATTGAGTGAGAGACAAGCCCCAAAAGACACAAACAATGCCGCCAATAATCACTCACGAGCCAGCCCCCTTTCTGGGGGAAATGAAAGGCCTGTTAATCACGCTCAAATCAAACCCCGACACAGTTCCTCCACCCACCCATCTTCGAGGAATACAAAGGACCGCCGCATTGTTTGCTAATTAATCAAAACAAACGCATTATCGTTCAATGTGTGTGTTCACTGTACAGTGCACGGAGGAGGGAACACAGCAGACACCAGGGAAGGGGAGGGTTTTCTTTAACCACTTGAGATGTTTGCTTCTCCTTCGGTGTCCCTCAGCTTTTGTGGATTCTACAGGCGCCGTGGCTGTGGTCACAGTCGCTGTCTCTGCCACAGTTCAATGAGCTGGCGGCGGTCAGGCATTCATTAGGAGGCTGGCCCCAAAAAATTCTATAGCCTTGTCTTGGGTGGTTGTGGGCGTGGTCGCATTCAAAATCTGACATGTGAAGGAGAGAGACCAAGGCATCGGCATTGCTAGATAAATCGGTTGTAAGTAGAAGGATGGAGGACGCAGGCTCGTAATTTTGAACGCCTCAATGGCAGCGAATTGGATTGAGAATTTAATGGCACTTTGATTAGAAGATGGAGGCTAAGCGTGGAGAGTACAGTTGTTTTTGAAGTTGGCTTTGAGGATACAAAGCGTGGAAAGAAATTTAAATGAAGTTGGAAAAAGTATTAAAGAATTTAAGACACGTTAACATCGATTTCTGTGAGTAGCAAAAGAAGATAACAAAAAACCCCTCGAATCAAATCAGTTGCGTGTCAATCAATGAACTTTAGGCATCAGCCCAGAAGCCTTTCAGCATTCGAGTCCATTGATTCCCATCGACATCAGCTCTGAAGGACCCGCAAGATGAAGTAGAAGCACCTTCATCTTTTCCCATTTTTTCCATTTTCCCATCACACTTGTTTCTGTTCCACTTTAATTGCTTTCTTCCCCCCTGTAATTGCCTAATGTCCATCAATGTAAGCCCCACAAACTCAAGAGGAAGCAACATCAGCAGCAGCACAAAAAAAAGAGGGAATACACTCAGGGCCAAATAATTACAAACGAAAGCAGACAGACCCGAATTGAGTGTCACTCAAAAGGGAATTACCTTTGATTGGATTTGGTTTTAGCAGAGGAGAAGCAGCGGGGGAAAGGGCAGGCAGGCAGGAAGGCCGGAAGGCAGGATCACCGCAACACACAAAATTCAAATCCAAGACATAAAACTGTATTTCGCAAATTAATAAACCGAAAATAGCAGCGAGCAGCATAGAATTTAATTTAATCTTAACTTGAGCCATGCTAAAATGTTCCATCCGCTTTTGAAGAAAACAAAAAATACCCCAACGTGACTCCTTTGAAAAAGTTCCTTCGCCGAGGTGAGTTATCCTTCCTTGTGGTGGTGCTGGCTGGCTGCCATGGCAGCATCCTCTCTCATACGAGTACAACATTACCATACCGCGCCCCCGCGACTAAGCCATCAACCTAGGAAAAAGACGTGCGGGCGTTCCACATAACAAAAGAAAAGCTGCTTATGTAGAACGCCCTATAGCCCTCGCTCGCTCTATCTCTGGGTATCCCAAAGATATTGCCCTTTTCTTTTTTTGGTTCTTTTGTGAGTGAATCTCAATGGGAAAAACCTGACCTTGAGACACAGCAGCAACATCAGCTCGAAGGTGTTTATCAAAGCGATTGCTCACTGCTTTGTGTGTGTGTTTTGAAGGAATCTACATATATCTGAGAATCTGAATCAGAATTGGAATATATTTGCATTTATTTGCCCTGATCATCCTCCTGCTATCATACCCCAGCTGAATTCCGGGCCAAAAATTGTAGCCCATACAAATTTCCAGTTGGCATTGCACAATTTCCTTAATTGGCTTTATATAATTCTACTTTCTACTCTACACTGTTTGACTGGCACTGGCCAACATTGCCAACATTTTTGCGGTGTGCAACAAAAAACAGAAACCTATTTATTGAATCGATTTCAAATTGCTGCCGCTGCAACTGCAACAGCATTCCGATGCACAAGTAAAACCAATTAAACGCATTCAAATGTGAAATAGTAGAAGCGGAAAAAAACAGGAAACAGAGTCAACAATTGCCAGTAATTTAGGGACCTTTCAGTTGACTGTTTTTTTTTTTTGTATTGCTATAGCATTCGCTATATATAGTATATAGTTCCATGGTTAACCGCAAAATGGTTTGCCGCTTTTTGTTTTGTATTTGCCCATGGAGCCCATTGAATGCCTGGTCAGGAGAGATGTCATTGTTTGGCAATACATTAAATGGTTTGGCATAAATAAACCAAAAAAAAAACAAAACAAAACAAAAACGAGAGAGAACGTACGGAGTCGCTTCGAACGCGACTCTACTTTTATACCCGTACTCAATGATTTATGTGAAATTTTAAAATGTTTTATCAGTTTTTACATTTTACATTTTTGCTACATCTGTCATCGACATCTACATCATCTACATCAGCTCTCACAACAACACACGTACACTGCACGAGGCAGCATGTTTGAGCGTGAGTGTGTGTGTGAGAGAATCAGCAGCAGCCGCTTCTGCCATCAACCCTAATAAAAAATGTATATTTTGTTTTGGTTTGCAGGGGCGGGGCAGCTCGCTGCCGAAAATTCATTTGATCATTGTGGCTACAATAATGATCCGATCTGAACCAAATTCGGGAATCTGGTAGATATGGTCATTCTCTACAATACTGCATTTTTTTATTTTTTCTATCTTCAAAATTGTGGATTTTTTGTCTTTTGGGGGCGGGAGTGGGCGTGGCAAAAATTTTGAAATAAACTTGCACTGAAGCGATATCACAGGAGTCTAGGCAAAAAATTTGGTTGTTCTAGCTCTTATAGTCTCTGAGATCGAGGCGCTCATTTATACGAAAAACCAAAAATACTCGATTTTGTGTGAGTGCGAAAGGGATGGAGCGAAGTTTTTGCGTATGTTTTTGTCTATTGTGGCTATTATAATGATCCGATCCAATTCAGATTTGGGCCCCTGATAGATATGGGCTGTCTCTATGATTCTGCATTTTTAGTTTTTGTTATTTTCAAAATTGTGGCCGCCACAGATGTGCGCCCTTTGTGGGGGCGGAAGTGGGCGGGGCGAAATTTTGAAAAACTTTTCTAGGAGTGAGATATCACATCAGACTGGATAAAAGTTTGGTTGCTCTAGCTCTTATGGCCTTCGAGCAATGGGCGACAAACAAGACGGACGGACGGACGGACGGACAGACGGACAGACGGACAGACGGACAGACGGACGGACAGACAGGGCTATATCGACTCGGCTATTGATGCTGATCAAGAATATATATACTTTATATGGTCGGAAATTACTCCTTCTCTATGTTACACACATCCACTTTTAGCACAAATACAATATACCCTTTTACTCTTCGAGTACGGGTATAAAAAATATAGCAAAGCTTGACAGGTTGGGGGAGGGCAAAGATACGCTCACAAATGTGGTTCATATTTTAACTTTCTTGGCCTAAATTCTATTTATTATTGGGGAGCTGACCTTCCAGCTGCTTTGCCACTATAAAATTCACACAATCTACCTGAGAATTATATTTGTATTTAATTATATAAAAAATATAAACAAATGGCAAGCGGTGTTCTTTTCACTTGAAACAAAAATGTATTTATACAATTTGTAGAATAAACATTTTTCTATAATTAAAATTAACACAGAGTGCTGGCAGCACAGAGACAATCGCATTGGGGGCAGCTGGGGGGCATGCACGTGTTTGCTTTCAACTTCCTTTTGCCACTGCCCCAACAGGCACCACCACAGGAGGGGGCAGCAGCAGGAGTTGAGTGGCTGGGGCTGGGTAGGTGGAGACTGTGGACTGCAGTCAGAGTGCCAAGGGGTAAACCACACGCGTAAAAACAATCAAGTCGTTGGTGACCCACGAACCCCCCACATACTCAATGCCGCAGTCACACACACACACACAAACACCCCAGAGGGGTCTAAAGGCCAGGGGGAATGTTGAAGCGAACTGTTTATCAGTAAATATCAACTGCATATGCACAATATACACAGATACATTTACAGATACAAAGGCAACACTGCGGAGACACGGCTGCAGATACAATATGAGAGAAATGCGGGACTGGGAACATGGCAGTACGGGACTACGGAAAACAAATACAATTGCACTTATCCTCGAGGCTTACGCGTACAGGAGGGGGTGGAGGAGGGGGGCAATGCGCGTTTCCTTTTCGTTTAATTGCGCTTGCAACATGATGGCAGACCTGCCGGAAACAGCCACACACACACACACAGAAGTACACACAGAGAAGAACAGAGATATCGAAATGTATATGTTAAATTTTCATTTTAATTTCGTTTTCATTTCCGCGCACAATCTGTGTGGTGTAAAGGGTGGGAGTGGGGGGGAGTGCGGTGAATGCGGAAGGAGCAACAGAAAAAAGAAGACACCGAAAGATGGAAGAATCTGCAAACAGTTTGCCTGCAACACATGTTAACTTGGGGGCACAGGCCCACGGGGGGCACGCACAGATAACAGCGGCAGCAGCCAATCAATTCGACATTTACAAAAAAATGAAAGAAAAAATAAAGGAGAAAAATTTTAGGGTAGAGTAGAGTCGACTTTTAGATATCCTAAGGATCAAGAAAATTATGGAGAAATAAATAATTATTCTCTGTAGATAAATATATCTGTATTCCGTATACATTTTCAGATCTAAGTGTTCCTCTAACGAAATTAAAGAATCTTGAGGGCTGAACTTGGGCTTGAGCCATGCACCCATTATAAAGCTCTCCCTCTCACAACGCTAGCCATTCCTTAAGGCTCTGTCTATCGTACAAGGGGCATACATTTGGTTCATATCCTTTTGGCACTGCTATCGAGCAACTCTTCACGCATCCGCCATTTATTATGCAACGGAAATGAGCACAAAGTGTATTCCCGTCTGTCTCTTACTTACCCTCCTTAACCACGCACTTTATCCACTTTCTTTAGCGGTTTACCCCACCCAAACCCCTCACGAATATTGTTGCCTGCGGGCGCGTTTCGCTTATGTTGAGAATTAAAAGAAACTTAACTCTTCCGCCATGCTATCTCTCTCTCTTTTGTCGACATTCTGCGGAAGTTGCAATGAAATTGCCAACATCCGCCAGCAGAAGCAGCAGCAACATCAGCAACAATGTGTGCCATGCAACAACAGCAAGTGTGCGTATGCCAGAATATCCGACTCGAGCCCAGACAAGGCGTAACGAGTATGAGAGATGACTGAGGAGCGAAGAGTGTGAGAAGGAGTGTGAGAAGGGCCTGCATTTGTCAGTCTAGGCAGCCAATATGGCTGCTTGCTAATTTCCTGTGCGCACAGCGGAAGTGATTTGAGCTCGAAATGAGTGCAGTAGGCACTTATGTACCTCTTTTTACCTGCCCCCCAGTAGCAGGAGTTGCAATTTAGCGCCGGCTGCTTCATGAATATTTAGGGAAACTTTACGGCAGCAGATTTATGGTCACAGCTTGTCTCATGTGAAGGTCAATGTCAGCTTTTAGAACCCAAAACACACACTCACACATAACTAACATTTAGCTTTTCATTTGAGGAGTTAGAGTAGTCTTTCCACTGCATCATCTCTAACAAGAGGTAGGAAAGAGCTTGGCCTTTACATCTCGGCTCTCATAATTATAATTTCATGTAATTCCCCGCCCATATATGTATCTGTCTCACCTCTTCCCTAGAACATGTATGTACAATCGTTGTCCCTCTTTTTCTATGGAAACACTGCATGCAACACCTAAGTGCCTCAATCCGGATTAAACGTTTTCGAGGTCGATGCCGGTGCCAGTGCCGGTGCCAGGGCCACGCTTATTAAAAATCAAGCCCAAGTCGCGGCGTGCACTCATCCATACAGTCAGAGATATTTTGCTGCAGATGGGAACATATGCACTGGAGATGGATATGCAAGATGGATATGGAAAATAAATAAATGGGGAGATGGAAATGCCAAGTGAAATGTAAATTTGACTTTGATTCCTTTTCGCTGACGCACAAGAGCAGTCTGGATGCCTGTGCCTGGGTTTTCCATATTTGGAATGGCATTTTGCTGGCTGCACAAAGTGCAAAAAGGAGCAAAAAGGAGCAAGGCTGAAGTGCTGGCTGGTTGCTTCCTTTAACCCTGGCATTTACCTGCTGCTTGGCAATGCAAATGTTAGACAATTTTTCATTTGCATAATGTGCTCAGCTCTGCTGAAAGTCTGGCAACTTTGTCACTACTTGAAGACAAGTCGGATTATGCCCGCCCGGCACCCACTGAGGAGAAGAAACTTTCTTTGACAAATTAGCGCGGCCCACAAAGAAGTATACAAGTTGAAGTTCAAAAACTCCAGCAAAGAGATAAACTTGTGTACCCCCATCCCACATGTGTGTAATGGTTCTCCTATAGGGTGTTGTTCGTCTTTCTGATTGGGTCAGAACTGCAGTCAGTTATCGGCATTTATTGCCACCTTTTTAGAGCTCTTCTACTTGTTACAGGAAGTATTCCTCCTGCTTTCCTCCTTCTCCACACTTCTTGTACACTTTTATTGCAAATTGAATTGGCTGTACTGTGACACGTCCGTTGGCCACTTTGTCAATATATTTTGCACTGCAAACTGCCGCGCCATAGAAAAAGTTCCTACATATGGAATATGGCTATGGGAATGCGCATGGGATACAGGGTGATTGTATACACGAGATGCATGCTTACAAGTTCTTAAAATCTAGAAGTTTCCCCTCCTTAAACTTCCTTTAGGGAAACCCTGTCTCAGGGCGAAAGTTTACACAGTTCGAAGCAGTTCGGACATAAAATGCAGCTGCAAGTGCGGCAAGGCTGGTGCTGCAACAAAGAACTTTCTGATGCCATTGTTATTCCTGCCCTGGTCGTTGCCCTTTCCACTGCCATTTCAGTGGCGATCTGAGCGATGTGTTGACCCACTGAGTTCACAAATATTCGCATCATCTTTCCCCTTGCCCGTATCAGCACATTGTTCGGAATCGGGGAGCGGGTCTGGTGCGAATTTCTCGGTGTGTGTAGTATGCTCCATGGCCAGGCATCATTTGTCAATGTCGTCGTCCGCGCCCTGGGGCGCTGAGCACACGCAACCTCCATATCCTCCATATCCATATCCATATCCGCACCTCCTCCTGTGGCATGTTTGGTCCGCGTAAGTCCTACGAATCGCCGGTTTTCCATGGCATTCCATAACATTTATACACATCTGCCACCTGTCGTGGCTGTCCTGAGACCCGACTGCTTTTGTGGGAATTCCAACAGACGTCAGCCATAGGAATATTCTGCTCCTCCATTATGCTGAGCTCCTGGCCATCGTCACATTTGGTTTTGTGTTTTGCAGCACACTGGGAGCTGGCCCTGTTCCTGCCCCCCCACCCCTGGGCCAGCCTTGGGGCAACCGCAGTGGCAGCCCAGCTGGCAGCCCAGCTGGCAGCTCTGCCTTGCCTCTAATTAAACGCCTTTGAAATTTGCTCCTCTCATTGAGGGTCGACTTTGAATGCATTCAACCATTTAATTGATGCTGTTCTTTGGCATCTAATTGCCTTGATGATTGCCTTAGATGATTGTCGGCGGAGATGCAATTCCCAATGCAATGCGGTTACCCCGCCATCCCCCTCGTTTTCCCTTTGTGCTGCAAGTGAAATTAGCTTTCAATATTTGTGCTTGTGCAAGCATTTTTACCATGGATGTTTACCATGGTCATTATAAGTTCCCCAGAGCCAATAGTTTTTTCTGAACTTCTGGAATTATGAATAACATTTTAAAGGGCAACTAAATCGCTTGTTTGGGCTTTTGGACACATCGTTTAATTGGTGGTGATAAAAGTTGTATTTGAGACGCCTGCCTTTAGCCCAAAAACTCAGTGAGTTGTACAAACCACAGTGAAAATGCTAGGAGCGAAGCAAATCTAACCGAAACACTCAAGAAAGGCCAAAAATATTTTAATGGTCATTATGTCGGAGCCAGCTGAAAACCGCAAAACCAAGAGACGAGAGCCAAGAGACGAAAGCCAAAGATACGAGAGCCAACAGCAGGCAAATGAACTGGAGAAGAGACTGGGCCAGAAACCGCTCAATTATTATGGCTAGAAGGAGCCCGCAAAAAGTCATTATCTAAAATATTTGACATTCCTCCCAGACACACAGATACATAGAAATAAAATGCAATTAACAATAAGGTAAAGGCCAAGTCCAGGCCATTAAGTTCAAGGGTTCAAATATCTACTCGCGTATGCCGAAAAGTATGCAGCAGGCAAATGCTTAACCAGCGGCGGGGAAAGTGAAAAGTGAAAAGCTAACGCTGAAAAGCTTTCTTTGCCAGGGCGTGTGTGAATAATCAATGACATATGAGGCACCAAAATACCATTCAACAGCAGACAAACGCAATCTGCCATCAGCAGAAGAGCAACAGAAGAGCAGCAGCAGAGGGAGAGGCAGAGCCCCCACCGCTATGTGGCAGAAGATCTGAAAATTATGAAATGAAAACTTTTCTACCATCCTCCACACACACACACACATACATATGTGCGTGCATATCTCGAGGACAACTTTTGGAAATGAATGAATTTTTTATGGCGCTAGAGGGGAGTGCCAGCATATTTGCATGGCTTGGCATTTTTTTTTTGGGATTCTTCAAGAGAGTGTTGCAACTTGCAACTTATGCCACACACTGCCCCAGATAAGAGGGGACAGTGACTGTGTCCCCGAGGACTGCAGGAATGGTGAGTGGCAGCAGCAGCTTGAGAGATGTTTGGGAATGTTCCTACACACACACAAAAAAAGGAGAACTATCTGTCATGGAACTAAATGGGATAGGTAGGTAGATTCTTCATTCAAGGTGGAGATCTCATTAATCCTTCTGTACCCAAGACATTTCTTGAAACAAATGGAAGTGTATCTAAAGCTTCAGAAAGTGTAGAAATTATATGCGCCCCTAACCTTGACAAATTGCTTTTGGCACACTCAACACTCAAAACAAAACTTTTGGGGGGCTAAACACACAAAAATCAGTTGAGGTTTTAAGTTCAGCAAATGGTATCATGGGTTTTCCATCGATTTTGCAAGCTTTGATGCCATTCACTGCCTTTTTTGGTGGCAGTAAGTCAGCGAATAAAACTCACACTGAAACCATTGACCCCATGCCCAATTCCATATGCAGAGTGTGGTAAATTTCAGAAGAAAGTGAAGGAGAGTTCGCACCTTTTGCTCTCGTACAAGTGCATTTGCAAGGACGGCTATGTGAGGAGCGGTAAAAACAAATGCGTTGCAATGTACATTCCACCGTACAGCAGTAGGAAACGCAAGAAGCTAACCACACAAATGAACACAGAGGGAAGTACCACGGAGAGAAGCACAACCAAAAAAAAAACCACAGCGACCAGCACCACACCACAAAACGAACCACGCTGTCCAGCACCACAGAAAAAAGCACCACAAAACGAACCACGCTGTCCAGCACCACAGCAAAAAGCACCACAAAACGAACCACACTGTCCACTAGTGGCACCACCAGCAAGCCCACAACATTGAGCGAAACAACTGGTTGGTGGCCAACTGGGCCAATCGAAACGATTCGAAAGAATGATCATGTAGAACCTAAATCCAGTTTCATATCTGATGAGTATGATAACTGGAGCACATCTGAAACATCCTATCATTTGGAGAAGGCTGATTTCGCCACTTCCGAGGCCACCACAGTGTCGTTACCAATCCGTAAGCCAACTCCAGTCAATTTTAAAGCAAATACTCAACACTCCATGCTTTTTATTCAGCAGATATTATGAACCTGGTAACTGCCAGGACTATGACTACGGCATTTACTGGGCAATGGTCAAATCTTCCAGCCACCAGTCATTAATTTTGTCATCACAAACTCTGTGGACTGCATTTTCCCACTGCTTGCAGAGTGCTCCGCTGAAACCTGAAGCCTTGCAATGATCATTTGCTAAACCTGAAGCTAGTGGACTCCATTAAAAATCCAATAAAATGTCTACCCTTCCATTCCTAAAAGTAGAGTGTGCAATTAGCAGACAGCTCTCCCATAGCCGGACAATCCTCTGCCCCCAAGCCATAGATCTCCATCCACTCGCCATTCCTGGCGAGAAATGTGAAATAAAATAAATATTGACAGGCGAGAGTTGAGTTCCAGCAGCAGAGACGTCTGTCGGTTGATTTATGTGGCATGACTCATGAGCGTGAAAGTGTAACTGGAACTGAGACCGGTCTAGATTTATATGGTGCCGGTGCTGACCAATCTGTCCCGACCAACTGAAGACCCCCGACAGTTCCCAGACACGAGGGCAAACAAGCCAAAAGAAAAATTGAAAACTTTTTTTATACGAATTGGCAGGGAGAGCCGGAGCACTGGGTAGTGGCTGCCAATATTCTGCAGGCACTTGGCCCATTCATAGAATATAATATGGGCAAAGTACCCGAGTTGAGGGTACGTTGAACCCTCACTCTGACCAAAAAAAAGAAGAGAAATGCACATACAAGTATCGTAATTCCCTCCTCCCATGGTGCGAATGCAAATGAGTGGGTGGGTGGGCCATAGATTTCTGCTTTGCTTTGCCGTTCACTTTTTTTTTTGGCCAGATATGAGTGCGCATATGAGTGCGGATAGTACTCGTATTTCGGTCACAGTTCGGGTGGTGGGGACGGGGACGTGGAACCCCTCCATTCACTTGTGCCTGTCAATCATTCTCTCTGTCTGACAGACAAAACGGCAGAGGCAGAGGCATAGGCATATAGCACACGTAGTGCGACCAGTACACCCAGCCGCATCCATCCATCCTCATCCATCCACATCCATCCTCATACTCATACTCCTCTGGCTGCCAACGATGCGACGATGAGACAAACATTCCCACATTTGATTGACAGACTAAAACGCTACTCCAACGTCTGGCAAAACGCAATGAAAGCGAAATACTAGACCACTCTTTATGCATACATGTTTATAGAGTATTTCTTTATAATTAAATTTAGCAGAATTCTCAATTATTTATGCCCAATTAAATTGTATTCAGCGTACAGCAAAAAAAGAGGGAAACACACAAAATTAATGACTCAATTATTAATTGGCGTCATTAAATGCTAGAAATACCCGGGCTAAACACCTACTAAATATGCCAAATGCATATTTCATGTCATGTGCCAACGCTCCAGACTCCACCACCCTCCCCACTCGCCCACAGAACAAATGTGCACACAATTCTGTCCAAATTATTAATTAATGTGCCGCTGTGCATGATTATTATTTTTAAATGGCATGAATTTATTCTAGTCTACGCTCAGATCATTTGCATTTGCCATAATCCATGCTGGCAAGAATGGGGCACAAATTTAATCTAACATTAATTTCAAGTGTCCAAATTGTCCATCTTTTTGGCTGGCCAAAAGAGTGGAAAATGCAAAAGATATTTTGTTCTTTTGCTGTGGGTAGGATGAGCATAACTAGAGCTAGAAGGCAAAAGATTTGTCAACAGAAATATTTATGTATCCAAAGTGGAGCAGGAGTGGAAAGCTGTAAAGTATGTCGGAGTATGGCAGAAAGAAAGCAACTGTATTCCTCGGAAAAGAAGTGTTCATTGTTCCTGAGATAGTAAAAGAAAATTCAGAATTGCGCAAAGTCCTGAAATTTTCTATCTATACAAAATTTATATTTAAAACGATAATACATTATAATTCGATTTAAAATACATTCACGGATATCTATGTACTTTCGATGGTTTAATTATCTCTGAAAATAATTATATTTCTGCCACGCAATCAAAAAATATTAAAAAAAATATTTTATATGTGTAAATAAAATACCTTTAGGATAATGCATACGCAAAATATTTCCCCCCAAAATGCAATCAATTTAACTACATTGTTATTTCGTGCGCAATTATATTTTCTAGCCGATAATCAACTAATTCGTTGTGGAATTCATTATCAATATCCGACACCATTTCCCTGTACTATAATAATTTTCACTCTGTAATCGCTTGGAAGTCATTTCATTTTGCATAATGTTTCCCCTGTTTTCAGATACTGCTGAATGCGTAAATTAAACAAAAAAATTACCATTTCGTTATTAATTAGCCTGTGGTAGTGGCTTTTATAATTCCCAAATTACATCAAATTATTAGCAGAGTGTTGGAAGGTACATATCTCTATCTGTATATTAATGTTCGAATGTGAAACGATAAGTACTATGTATAGTTCATTAAAAATTCATTCGAGGTCCCGACTTTGTCAACTCTGTTTATTTTCGCTCAGTTTATGGAGTTGCTGAAAGTCAATTTTGGTGAAAATTGAATTTATTTCTATGGAATATTGAGTGGAAAAAATATATGAAAACTATTCGGATTACACTGAATTTTTATGCACTCTTTTATTCAAAGATAATACGAAGATAAGATACGAAGATAATACCAAGATAATCGACTCAATTTTATGCTCAGATGGATGCATCTTTTCATCGATCCAAAGATATACAGGATCATTTCCTAATATATAGTATTGTTTATATATTCATTACTACCTTCTGATAGTGTATAGAAATTAACAGAATTTATAAGAAAAGTTTTCAGCAACGAAAAACTTTCCCAAAACAAAGACAACCACAAGAAGGGACAACCCATGGGCTGGGCTGAAGGTTTTGAAAATGATAAAATGACCTTCATATATGAACAATGGGTGTTGTTCGCCTCATGTGTCTGCATTCCCAGACGCCTTGGCTGCAAAACCATGGAAAACTTTGGCCGCCTGCTGCGTCTGTTTTGGTCTGTTGGTTAACCAAATTCTTTCGTAATTGAATCAGCAGAGATATGCTTTAAAGTCGATACTGATTTAATATTCTATGGGGGTGGGCGATATCTAAAAGCAATATTTAATAATCTGCTAAAGGCACTAATTGCTCTGGACATGCGAAAATGGCTTGGCCGTAATTGAATTACGAACATTAGGCTTAAGATTCCTTCTTGGCTGCTGCATAAATAAAGACATTTGGCGAAACCAGAGCGAACTTTGTTCCTGTGGTTGATCATTTAATTTAAAGTTTTTCTCGGCTACAAGTTTCGGAATTTGAGCAATGGTAAACAATAAACAGCTTTCTTTTACGTTGCGATTTTGAGCACTTTTCAGTGTCAACGGAAAGGGAGCAAAAAGTGACGGAAGTTCAACCCGAGGGATTAAAAGTTTTGCTCAAAAGGCGATACTAAAGCCTGACTCAAAAGGAGACGACAGTTGCCGTATTTTCCCTGCTACCCTTTTCCATTTTTCCGACTTTTCCTCCCTCCTTCTGGTTCTCTCTCTCTGTCTCTTCGACTATGATTGAATATGTTTTTCCTTGACTTTTTTCCTGCCAACTTTTTTGCAGCAGCAGAGCCAACTTTAATCTGTTCCACATGGAAATTATCTTAGCAGTTTTCCCCAGAAGTTCCCGAGTGCTAACAAAAACTGATTATTTGATATTCTCCTAATGACTCGGACAGAGTATATTCCCAAGAGTTTGCAGCCAGGTGAATGGATGACCCCCCGTCCCCCACAGTCCAGAGCAATTAGATTTCCATGCTAGCGGCAGCAAAGCTCCAAAATGCGAAAGAAGACAAATGGTTCAAGTTCTTGGAAATGATTTATTTACTTTATGAACTTAAGAGGACATGAAACTCTCAAAAAGATTTAAATCGAGATTTTATTTATTTTTCCAATATTTGTATTCTAATATTTAAGATTAAAATGGATCAAAGAAATTGTGTGTTTATTTGGTCTATTGTTTGCTATTCAAATATTATTAGACCACATAGAAAACATATTTACATACTGTATATTATTTCCAATCATTTGCATATGAGCATCATTCCACCTGCAAAATGCATCCAATTAAACACAAAATAATCAATCAGCAACTGAGAAACGTTCCGTTCTGTTGCCCTGCTGAAGCCCGAAGTCTAATTCGCAATCAAATCAAATCACAAAATCAAAGTTCAATCAGCAAGACCGAAGCAAAGGCGATTCCAGTTCTTCAGCTCTGTTACAGCAACAGTGTACTGTTACGCGCTAACAGTGCCAATGAAAGTGAGAGTTACCGTATAAGAGAGAGAAAGTTCCCGCGAGAGAACGAACGAAAGCTGTTAATTGAAGGAAATTGCAATGCGAGCCATGCCAAGCCATGCAGCTGGCAACAACAACAGCAACAACAACAGCAGCAGCAGCAGCAACGACAAAAACATTGCCGAACCGCAACACGCATCAGGCCAATCGGGCGACGAACCTAAAACCCGAAGGAGGCGAGCGTGTGTAACTGTATAGCCGAGGAGTGGCGACTCTGCACTCGTCTCTCGCATTGCACCGCAACGAAATTCGCCGGCTGGTGCGCCGCCACAGTATGCAAAACAAAGCCGAAACGTGCAGCAGTGGCAACGGCAGAAGCTACAGCACGAACCCAACGGTAAATCACAAAAACAACCGTTTTGCGAAACGCGCGCGAAAACCACACACAGAGAGAAAAGCAGAAACCATAGCTACGGGCGGCTGTGCCCGCTCCCGCCACCTCTTCGACACGGTTGCCTCTTGAGGCAAATGCAAATTAGCAGCCAGAACGCAAAAAGAAAATACACAAAATAAGTGGCAGAATACGCACCAGCAGCCGCAGCATCCCCCAGCAAGAATCTGCAACAGAATCCACACCGCATCCGAACCAGCAGCAGCAGCAGCAACAGCAACATCTCACACATCACAAATAAATCCGGCAAGAGGGAAGGCCAAAAGTGAAAAATAACATTAGAGAAATCCGAGAAATTGCAGAAACGTTTGCCAAAATATTTTGAGAACCTCAAAAAGTGCATCGTCGTGTGCCATTTTGTGGAAATTTCTGCTGGGATAGATCTTCCCCCATCTTTCCAAGAGAAGACTATGATGGGATGATATTAAAACGGGTAAGCAAAAGATGTAGAGGGCCAGGGACGGGTTAACCAAAAATTGTCACTTCCATAAAAGGGTTCGCCCTCTCTGAATCTGTTGTTGTTGTGTGTGTGTGCCGGAATTTGTCAGATACATATACCGAAATTTTGGGGGAATGGCCATTTGTAACTGTTGAATGTTCAGTTCAGTGGGAGAAAGAAGGGAGTAAAAGTTGGAAAGTAGACCCCCCGTCGGAATGAGGAATTGGCTTGCCTGATGATGTGGAAACTGAGAACTCTGAGGCCGCTTTGGCCAGTGGAAATCCTAAAAGATGTTTGGCAAATGAAATGAGATTTGACAAATTACGGTGAGAGAAATGGGATGAAAGGGAAACTTGTACGAAACGTTGGGATTGTTTGGACTCGAAATGGAGATGGTAGAGGAAACAGTTGGGAATTTACTCATTGTTAATGGACACATAAATTCTTTAAATTCTTGTGCATTGTTTACCACACCTTAATAGCTTTTAGAATCTACAACCCAAATGATATGAATTGTGATATTTTTCTTAAAAGTTTCCCATAAATAAGAAAAAACCTCAGAAAGTAATGTTCCAAGCAACCAGTTACTCCTACTACATAAATATAACAAAATCAAAAACCCAAAAGAGATGAAATGAGCTCATCCACCCAAAACCAAGCCAAAGCAAACCCAACCGAACCGAACCAAAACCAAGCCCCACCCTGGTAAGACCCAAAGCAAAACCCAAGCAAAGGAAAACCACCTAGCGCCCAATCAAAAGGCCGTTGCACTCGGCGACTAACTGAATGACGTGCGTCCATTCATTCGCTTGATGGCTTGATGGGTTGAGTCCAAATGTGGGGCAAGCGGAGCCAGAGACAGCCAGCCAACAATGGGAATGGGAAATAAGGGCCAGTCATGGAGGAGTCAGCAGCTGCTGCTGCGACTACGCAGGGCATGTAATTTGTCAGACAGATTTCTTGTAGCGCCAGGACAGCCACCAGCCAGCAGACACCAGCCACCGTGGAAGACCACCCAAAAAATACCCCCGACCCAGGATGGCCCACATCATTGCAGCAGAACTGCTTCCTTCCTGCCATTCGGCAAATGCTGTTTGAGTCCGGAGATGGAAGCGGGAATACATATATGTATGTGAGAAAGAGATGGGGCGGAAGAGAGTGTGTGAAGACAGACAAAGAGAGGGATAGAGGGGGAGTGAGGGTGAGAAGAGAGATGAAAAAGCAACAGACATTGACATTTCAGTGCAAATGAAGTGATAAAAAGTAAAGGCAAAGCGGCGTCAGCTCGAAAATTGCCAAAGCAAAGAAAAAACCAACCTAAAAGGGCTAGAAGAAGAGGTGAGCTAAGAGATATAGAGAGAGAAAGACAGATAGAAGAAATAGCCAAAGGCAGTGGCAATACGAGACTGACTAAGAGAAAGAACGAGGGTGAGTGACAGAGTAAGAGGGAGAAAAGGAAAGGAAACGCAGACAAAGCGCGTTGAAAATGCGTCTAATTTGATGGAAGGCGATGCATGCCTTAACCTTTCGTCGGTCCGTCGGCGTCAGCCAAACAGACAACAACAAGAATGATGGCGTTTCCTTCCATCTCAAAGGAAGCCAGGATATGGAAGAGCAAGTGATGGGGCACGGGCAGGGGTTGGGACTGGCGAAACGAAGAAGAAGAGACTAACTCCACGAATCAAATGGTGGAACAAGTGCCAGAGATGCTCCTCCATCTCTTGAGATGCTGATGCTTTCTGGTAATTGATGGCTAAAGAAGCATAAAATTGCTTCTTGGTGCCCGAATGAGCTCTTATCGCATTCAGCTCGACAGTAATATGTATTTAATACATACATATACATGTATGATATAAAGTGACCAAAAACATATTAAAACATTAGTCCATTGTTTGAAAACTTTCCCTTGGTTGAAGGTAACAATTATGTCACAACTTTCGATGACTTCGATGTTAAAAGTTATCCCAAATATTTCAATAATAGTTAATTAATATTGAAAAAACACGGGCCATCCCATCGATAAAGTTTTCTGCCAGCTATTTAGAGAATTTCGTATAATTATTCATCATAATTGACAATTCTCTGCTTTTAGCCACTCATCACTTGCGGATGGTGTGGATGGAGTTCACCCCCCATGCTCCCAGCAACCATAAACTTTGAACTTTTGTGCAGCATCAGACGAGAGAGAACATGAAGGGAACTTTTGCAATTAATTACGGACAAGAGCCTTAAACAGAGAGGTAGGGGGCCGCATCTGGGGGCACAGACGTTAAACTTAACCTATAAAAAAAATTAAAATAAGAAAAAAAGGAACGAAACCAAAGCGTGGGTAGATAAGATAAGCTGCGTGTAGGAGCGTGTAGGGATAGAGATGGAGATAGAAAACTACTGCAGTTTGTAATTCCAGATATCATATCCAACTGTGTCACGCCCTCTACCCTCACCGCCCTCTGAATTGGCCTACATAAAGAGAATTAATAAGAGCGTCGAGGGAAATGGAGATGGGAGATGAAAAAGGGAGGGGCGGGAGCAACCAAACACATCCCCACATAATGATAGATGAGTTAATGAGGACTTAGCCATGGCTCCGTCTGGGCCAACTGATGGCAAAACTGTCAATTAATGTGAGCCAACAGTTGGCTGTTGATTAGCCATGGTATAAAAGATGGGAAAGGAAAAGAGCGCAGTGATGATGCGGGAACTGTAGGGAACTCAAAATGGAAAATAAAGTTATTCTATGCAACGAAGAACAAAATATAAAAAACATGAATCTTTATATGGTTCATGCCATGCGTATAGAAAAACTGCAAGAATTTCAGTGCTTTTGTGCATCAAGAAATAGTTATTCTATGCGCATGTGCAACATGAATCTTTATATGGTTCATGGTGCGTATAGAAAACTAATAATAAGACCTGCCCATCTTCATTAGACACGTTCCATATACATATACATACACACAACAAGAACCTGCCGCAACTTTTCCGCAATATGGTGCAATATTGCAAACTCCTTTGTCTGTTTTTTTTGTGCCCCCACCGTCAGGGAACGACCATGATTAATGTTCAAATTAAACGAGAATGCAATGACGTTAATGACGACAAAAAAGTAGCAGCCGATAACAGCAAAATATAACTAAAATAAAGCCAAAAACAACAAAAAATAAATAAAAAGATAATGATATGTGGATATATATAAAGTATATAAACAAATGATTAGAATCACTCAATATCATATCTGGCCATACAAATATACAAAATATTAGCGAAAAATGAGTCTCTTCAAATCTATAATTAACTACAAATGCAAATCATCTAATCAATCAAAAATAAAAGCCTCCCCCACGGCGCAAAAACTCTTTACTCCATTTGCCATGTATTTTTCTGCCCCTGCTGGCGATCGATTTTTCTTTTTTTTTGTTATGCTTCTGATAACATTTTGTAATTCAATTAGCAATTAGTCGGTCTGCTGGTCATGACGAAATGAATGATTGCCACAACTCCGCGCAACTTTACTATGGCTAGGTTATCCTCCTGCATTATTGATTGAGTTTCGCTCGAAAAACTGATAAAAAAGAGAGATAAACAGCATAACATATTCAATGACGACATGGCTAACACGGAATAATGAATTGTATTTCACAAAGTTCATGATTTAGTGCTAATTGGATAGAGAATAGTCCACGCACACAATAGAACTGGTATGGATTATTGAGAGAATTTTCTAGGCCAGCCAGCCAGACAGCTGTTAAGTATGCCAGATCCCGCTCGAATCTGTTATAAAGCAATCAATTTAAATGGGGGGAAAAAAAGTTCATCAATTTTATGATTTTCATGGCTTCTGGTTAATTGAACCCATAAAATGGGAGAATCAACAACGGCAATAGCAATAGCAATTCCGTTTGGCCATGGCTGCTGCAAAACACATTGAGAACACTCCAAATGAGGCGGCAGGCAGGAAGGAAGGCCACAAGAGAGGAATGCGATGAGCAGATGAGAACAAAAACCGAAACCAAAAAGTAAAAGCATCATCGGCTACCAAAAACAACAACAATAATTACATTGAAAGACGCACTAAAATGCAGAATTGGCAAATTTTCTATAAACAAAGAGAACTGCACGAGAACACGGCCAGATGATACCCTACATATCCATCGAAAAATATCATAAAAATATACACAAATTTAAAAAGTTTACCTCAGCTTTAATGATAGTACTTAAAAGACCAATCAAAATTTACAACTCCTTCGTTCTCCTGCCAAGTTCTGTGTGATTTTCCATCTGCCATTGTAGAATAATAAAATAACAAGAATGACTCTGACCAACTGAATGAATATTGTTGATGGCAGAATGTCATCATGCCATAGTTGCTGGAAAAACAAAAACAGTCAGCAGCAAATGAGGCAACAACAATCAATTGGCCATTCATGCTGCCTAATTGCATTGCGAACCGAGCCACAAACACACACAGCTCTCAGCTCTAATAACTGAGAATGGGTCAATTGGCGAGCCGTTGCCTTTTTTTTTTGCTATTTCCAATCAGCTTGATTTGTTTTCTATTTTCTGTTTTTCAGATTTACCCATTTTCCCATTTGCAGCGCATTTTATATTTATTTATTTTTATGGTTGGTCAGCAACTTGGCAGCGCCATCAACACGTCGGACACATCAAAAGTGGCAAGTGCCTGTAGAAAAGCTTTTGCTGTGGCTCCTGCTTCCTGACTTCTACCCTATTATTTACCTAGGTAATGGCATTTGCCGATGACGATGATGACAGCAGCAGTTTGTGTGATTAACTTCGGGCTAAAAAGAATCCCGATTGAAGTCAGAGAGGGGCCTCGTCATTAGCTGGGACTGGGACTGGCTTTTTCAAGTGTTAAGCAAATAGCCAGGAGAGAAAATTCAATTGGAGCGCAAACAGGGCGTATGAATGATGTTGATTGGCTGGAAATAATTATATAAAGTTGCTGCTTCAGCTTCCACTACAGCGGGGAGAAATCCTTTTGTTTTTCAAATATCCAAATTCCTCCTAAACTTTAAAGTTCAAATGAAAATTATATTACAAAATGTCATCATAATTTTAGGACTGTATCCGTGCAAATTCTGTGGCAACAGCAACGCCCAACCAAGGCCTAGATACCAACCATACATAATGCACATAAAAGCCAAACCGCTTGGCCAACAAAGGCTTTTCGATTGTCACGCAATTAGTGACAATCCTTGGTGTGCCATTTACATGGGCATGGATTCGTTGACCTGAAACATATGCAACATAATCCTCTCCCTCGCCCTCCCACCCAGTCGCATCCGGACCATGTATGTATGTCTCGTACGAGTGGTTCAATTATTGTCAATGGGTGCTCGAAAATTATGTTAATTTTGCCGGCGGAACTATCGAAGCATCCAACTGTCCCGAAACCCATACACACGACCCAATGAGCACATCCCCAAGCGAACAATAATAAACACATCGCAGCAAAGGAAGAGAGAGAGAGGGAACAGAGGGACGAGTAATATATTTTGGTGCTAATTTATGCAAATTGTAGAGAGTGTGGCTCGGGGAATGCTTCCCATAAATTGCACTCGGGTCGATGCGAGTGTTAAGCGCCCTTAAGCCAGGCAATGATGTTTGAACTCCAACTAAATTGTTTACTAGTAGAGACTGTTTACTAGTAGGGCTCCGGGGGGTGGATTACCGCCGGGAAGCTTCGTAAATTCCCCGGGATAAGACCATTTCCTTCATCTACTTATGGGCTTCAAAATTGTGTCCCACATTTGAGGAGAATTAAAAAGGCTTAAGCCTAAACCGCTTAAGGCAAAAGTGTCCATGGAAACAACATTTGAGGGGGAAATTTTTGATACAATTTCAATGAGCCTATGTATGGGAGGAACTGTGTATGTGAAGCTTACGGCCAATCGGATTTGGAAAAAAAATACATTTTCCTCGACTCGTTGGGTGCTTTAAATTCTTAAAGAGCCACCAGACCGTGTCACATCCAGAAAATATTATCTACAGATCGCTGAAGTTTTTTTCTTTTTGTTTTTCCCCTTTTCCCCGTTACATTTCCTGCCACCAATCACTAAAAACGTTTAGCATGCAATTGACAAACATTTTTCAAAAGCTCCACTGAATTGAGCTGCCAAAAAACAAAAAAAAACACACACACACACAAAACAATGAACCAAATCGGAAACAGCTATAGAACCGAGGTGGGTGTGGCTGAACAATGAACAAAGCTTCAAAGACAGATGTGGGGTGGGGCGGAGCGGAGCGGCGGGGATACATAGGTGTGAGGGCCGTGAAAATGTGAAAATAAAGTGGAAATACGATGGCAGATTTCAGTTTTTTGGCAAACGGCCTGCCCTGCCGTTGCACCGCCACAAAACAGCAACGGCAACAGGAGCTGCCACATACTCGTAAAACAACAAACAAGAGACCACATCAAAGGACCCACAAACACGGAAGGACTCTGCCAGATAGCTCCCTACTAACAGTCTATATAAAGGTGCAAATATGTGTGCTAAAAGGCACCCAGAGTTTGCCTTTTCCTAGTGGCAGACCGACCCATGACTACCATAAATAAGACCCAATGGCTGGGAGAGAAAAGAAAAATCTGCAGGACTGCAGCTTAGGTGCCAGACATTATGGTTCTAGACCCCTAGACGATTTACCAATGAACACCCAGGCATAATTGAGCCTACAGTGTGGGAGATAGAACAACTTGCCACAATCCGTTCTCCGTTTCTGTGCTCCCTTTTGGATGCTAAATAGGAGGGAGACAACTGACCGCACAACGGGGAGACACCAACCAGACAATGAGCTGAAAAGCTGAACCAACTCTACCAAAGTGGGGGATGATAATATACGGGTACAATGTACATGTGCATGTGGTTCGGTCACGATGGTTAGAATTTACAGCAGAGGATGGAAGTTAACACTTTCCTGGGTTCTTTTAATATTTATTATACACCAGATCCCATTCAATAGCATAATCTGCCTACCAATTCCAATGCTTCCAATTGGATGAGATAAGTCCATTATTCGCAAAACATTTTCCTACAAAGTATTATACATAAATGCATCAAAGGGTGATAATCCCATCCATCCTGTTATTTTTATCAGCCCGATGTGCGTATAAAACTTTTTTTCGCCGCACACCCAAACTTAAATTTTGAAAAACAAAAGGCTTGAAGCACAAAGCCCTTGGGATTATAATTGCACTTGTTGTAGAGCTTGTCGTCGTTGTTTTTGTTGTTTTTATATGTTATGCAACACATGTTTTGAGTGTTTTATCAAAGGTCAGAGCCCAGGTTACGAGTAAGGCCACACGTTGAGTGGCAACCTGTGGCCGAAACACCCAAAAATTGTGTCCCAAAGATTAAGTGCGTTGCCACCAAACCAAAAAGTCCACTCACCAACAACCCCCAAAATGGGGAGACAAGGAGAGATAGAGAGAGAGAGAAAGAGAGAGGAAAGACGGCACTCTGGGAGCGGTGGTGTAGGTGAGTGAGTTTTGTTTATGTTGCACTTTATGCTTGGGTAGCGTAGGGGGCTCTATAAACAAGTGTACTCCGTACCCCGTACCACCAACCCCGAACCCCAAGTGCACTCCTGCCACGAGGCTGGACGACAATTTCTGTGTGGGTGTGCCTGTTTCGCCTGTTGTGTTTGTGTGTTGTGTATATGTGTGTGTATGCAAATTTTGTAGCCATATTTGCATGCCACTGCTCCTAAGACACACACACACACATAAATACAGACAAATATAGCAAGGAGTATGGGCATAGGCTTACATCATGCCTGTGTGTGTTTATCCATAAAATTATGCTCTTTGCATATGCCTCTCTCTCGCTCTGTGATTTACTTTCTTGGTGTTTGCTACATATACATTCATATACCCCATTCATAGGGTATAATTACTTAAAGCAAAAGTTCGATATCGACAGCAGACAATAGTATTGACTTCTGCAACACAAATGTTGTGTTGCTCAATAGAAACCTAACCCTAGTTTCGTGCTTATCTTATGACTATATCGTATACCTACAAGAGTAAGGGTATCAAATGCATCGGGTATCAACGAGAGCTGTGCTTCACGCCCTTGTTTGGGTGGGTTTTGGTGTTGTTGTGCTCCTTGCAAACCAAAGCATGCGGATAAACATTTGCCAGGGGGCCAAGGTATATTTATTTAGGGTTTACCCATTACCCATATACTCTTCAGATTTGTGGGAATGCATATCACCTTGTTTCTACTCGTATTGCACTGTGGCCAAGCTGTTGCCTGGCCTCCCTCTCGTTTGCCCCCTCAAGCTTAACTTTTCAATATATATTTTTGGCCCGCTTCTTGTTTGTGTTGCTCTTTGGGCGCCTAACTGTATTTTTGGTAACATAATCCAAATACACCCATAACACACCCACACTCACACACACTTGTATGCAATTTTCAAGGGTCTCCTGATAAAGTTTTAATTAATTAAGTGTACATCAGAAAAGTTAAAGTTTTATGGGTCCCTCCTTCTGAATAATACAAAAATGTTTAAAAAAAGAAATGGCCAAAATGTTGGGGTAACGCGATGTATGGAAATTAATACTTTGAAAGAGAGTTAACATCCTATTAAGCAGTATATAACATAATCTGTTTAATTAGCTTTCAAAAATTTATTAACGGAAGCCATGCGCTGCTGAAACCTGAAGCTGTGGTTCGTTTTTGAAACCTGAAGTTTTGGTTCGTTTTTGAAACCTGAAGTTTTGGTTCGTTTTTTAAACCTGAGGCTTTGGTTTGTTTTTCCTTGGAATTAACCGTCAAACTGTTCGAAAAATAAACCTAAAGCTTTGCTTCGGGCAGACTTTTTTTTTTGGGTCTTTATTATTAAGTTAACATTCAAATTTCATATATGAGCTTAAGCTTTGGCAATCAATATTCGTTGCACTCTTTGCTCACTCCAAAATTCCGTCACCTTATTAAAGTTCCCCAAAACCATTATGAAAATCCCCGAAAATATAAAATGCAACACTGTATTGACTGTTGCCATGCTGTGTCCTTTGTCCCTTTTCGCCTTCGATGCTCGTTTTTATAAAACTCCCAAGCTTTATGGCCGAACGCAGAGACCAAATAAGCTCCCTCTAAGCTGAAAATGCTGATTTTTATAGCCTTTCGTCACATCATCAAGAGCCAAGCCAGAGTGGCTAAGGCAGAAGAGTGAAAAGGGGAGGTTGAGCATGAAGAGGTTCAGGAGCAGAGACATTCCGTGTCGTGTCCATCAACAAAAGGAGTGAGGGAAATGCATTTGAGGAGCCACTCTGGAGGGTCTAATAAAATGCATAAATTTTTAATAAATGCTGCAGAACACAGCAGACACAAAAACACGAACATACGTGCACACTGAGGCACTGGGACGGGGAAAAGTGAAAGAGAGAGAGAAGCAAGAGACAGAGACACATAGGAAGAAGAAAAAAAATATGGTCAAGGGAACGATGAGCAGATGATGATGGCTCCGTCACCTTCCTTTGGGTGTTGCTTGGGTCCTTTGGCACAGATGAGGCCACAGCTTCCTCTCTTCCTCTCCTGCTCTCCCTCTTACCCTCTGTACATCTGTATCTGTCTTTTTCGCCACACAGAACTTTGTCAGTGGCTTTCTCCGCCGTCTGTTGCCTGTCGTCGTCAATGGAACTGCAGACAATAGAAGTGCACCACGTGCTGTTTCCCCCCTTTCTCTATCTTTGGCCCTCGGAGGCAATCAGCTGCCTTACGATTTGTGCCTCCATTGCGGTTTACCGATAACAGTTACACTTGCAACAACAACAACAACAACAAACGCAGTGTAGGAAAACGCCAGCCACAGAGCCACAACGAAAAATAAATGTCGAACAACAATTCTGCAGTCAAAGATGGTGGTGATGGGGGGAGGGGGGTCGGAGATTGCCCTGGGTTTTACACCTGTCGACGGTTTGAAAGTTAAATCTCCAAGCAAACAAACGACAGCACACACGAGGGGAGGATAGCAGTTAGGGGCTACGGATTGTGGCTTTTGATGGAATACTAGTGGCTGCTATCCCACACAATTCAATGGATGCGACAGGCCAATAATGGATACAAAAGAATTCAACCTAAAAGGAATTGAATGGAAAGGGAAGGGTACAAATCTGTGACAGTAGACTGACTGTATGACTCCCCCACGATAAGAGTATTTCCAATGATTTTTCTAACAAAAAGTCTACGAAAACTATTAAATTCAATATCAACAAACAGTAACAGCTTTGCGTTAAGGAAAGTTTTTCTTCCTTTAAATTGATTTAAGTATGACAACCAGTGATGAAAAATTCGAAATAAATTACAGCTTAAATGGGATTTCATCGAAACAAATCCCCAGAGCAACTTGACCGCCAATTGCATTACATACTGTTATACTACGTATGGCACTACTCCTCACACCTGATCACATGTTAATTACACACATAACAACGTCAAATATACCTCTAATTGATTGCACCACTGTAATCCAGGACACAGAGAACATGGCAGTGGCCTGCCTGCCTGCCACCAGGCGAGTGCCCTGATCCCAGTTCGATTGCGAGTTGCAGCTCAAATGTGGAGGCAATCTATGGCACTAAATGTGCTATTGGGTAGACAATACGCAATTAGCTGGTATTAAAGGTAGTGTTGCGTTTAAGGGATTTGAGAGAAGGCTTTCCAGTTTCATTCGAAAGCAAGTCAATTGGAATAATATTTTGGAATATTTAAACAACTTAAAAATCAATAATTATTGTATAATAATATAACTATCGTCATGGCACCTTACTTGTATAAAAGTACGTATATTAATTAATAAATTCCCACGTTAGCCAAATAAATTTATGCATTTCATAGGGATACACTCAGGGATGCTTTAAGTCCCACAAATATTTGAAGCTCTGACTTATGGCTTTGGAATTAACTAACTAATATGCATAGCAATTCGAATCGGGTTATCTTAGGCATGCAAATTAGTTGGGTTTAAGTCTGTGTTTGTGTTAATTCAAAAACAAGCATAGACTAAGAGGATTAACTCTTCATCTGTGCTAGACGAGTACACATGCAGCCATATACATACATATACAGACAGCAAGGATCAAAAGATGACCCTTCGCTATGCAGGATGCAGGAAAATAACCGAATATTGATGAAGCAAATATATATTTTCAGCAGATATTTGCGTAAATTGAGCCCCAGCTTCAACTTCATTTGGTTATTTATTTATTGAAGCAAAGTTATTGTGTCTACAATGTTCTTGTTTGGGCGTGCGCCTGCTCTCCTGCCTGTTTGACTTGACAAATTGTGTGCAATTTGATTTCAATTTAAATGTTAATTTCCCCCCCAATCCCACACACACCATACAAATCAACGAAGCTTTCATAAATCAACAACTTTCCCATTGCCTCGGACTGTGTGCGCAAATGAATTGTCCGTTTCTACCTTGAAATAAATTGAGCAAACATATGATTTATGTAGAAATTCTCTCGACCTTCCGAATTGCTTCTTGTTCTACAAGTTGTCAGAAAAAAAGTTGAAAATTTTGGTGTAATTTTTGAGAAAGTCGGCCAAAAGTTTTGCCGAAAAAGTTCTCCTTCAAGTGTGTCTGGCTGTGAAGTCAGTGATGTCTGGGCGGGATTTTGTTTTCTTAATGGGGAACGTATTGCATGTTCATATAATTTGTCAGTGTTCGCTTTTAACTTGGGATTCAATAATTTGTTAACAAGTGCCAGTTTAAGCTTTTTGTTTGGAAAGTTTGGAGAGCATTGATGCACCCTAATTGGGATATAATTAAGATGGATGTTCGGCTACGAGTATTGGAAGGGACAACATCGACCTTGAAGTCGATTTTGAGGCAGTTTTAGCTAGAATTTTCCATTCACTCATTTATATTCTGTTGCCCTGCATATTAAATTAAATTTCTCCCCTCTGTTGCCAAAACTATTTTAATTAGCAGCCAAAAAGTTTTCATATTTTGCATAATAATAATAATAATAACAACAACAAACACAACGTACACATAAAATATTTAATGGGATAATGAAATTTGTTTTGCAGGTAAACCAAATGATGGACATAGCCCGAACAATATAATTAAATTTAGACCACACACGCAACGAACGAGAGAGAACATGTTCAACTGGCTAATGATAATGGGTCTACTGCAATGGGTGCGGGGGGAAGATGTGTTAGCCGATTCAACCCAGCCTCCCAATAGCAGCAATTGGTACGGCTCGAATGAGAGTCTGTACACCACAGAGCTGAGCCAGAGATGGGACAGTGGCAGCTCCACGATCCACCCGGAGGAATCGCTCTACAGCACCGATCTGCCGACCTACGAGCATTGCATAGCCACCAGGAACTCCCTGGCGGATATATTCACGGTGGTGCTATACGGACTGGTGTGTATTGTGGGGCTCTTTGGCAACACCCTCGTCATCTATGTGGTGCTGCGGTTCTCCAAGATGCAAACGGTGACCAATATCTACATCCTGAATCTGGCCATTGCAGATGAGTGCTTCCTGATTGGCATACCCTTTCTGCTGTACACAATGCGCATCTGCAGCTGGCGCTTTGGGGAGTTCATGTGCAAGGCGTATATGGTCAGCACCTCCATCACTTCCTTCACCTCTTCGATCTTCCTGCTCATCATGTCGGCGGACAGGTATATAGCCGTCTGTCATCCGATATCCTCGCCCCGATATCGCACCCTGCACATAGCCAAGATCGTGTCGGCGGTGGCCTGGTCCACGTCCGCGGTACTGATGCTCCCAGTGATCCTGTACGCCAGCACAGTGGAACAGGAGGATGGCATCAACTACTCGTGCAACATTATGTGGCCGGATGCGTATAAGAAGCATTCGGGAACCACTTTCATACTGTACACCTTTTTCCTAGGCTTCGCCACGCCGCTCTGCTTTATCCTGAGCTTCTACTATCTGGTCATACGGAAACTGAAGTCAGTGGGGCCCAAGCAGGCAACCAAGTCAAAGGAGAAGCGGCGTGCACATCGCAAGGTCACACGCCTGGTGCTGACCGTCATCACGGTCTACATCTGCTGCTGGCTGCCCCACTGGATGTCCCAGCTGGCCCTGATCAACTCGAACCCGGCTCAGCGCGATCTGTCGCGCCTCGAGATACTCATCTTCCTGCTCCTGGGCGCCCTGGTCTACTCCAATTCGGCCGTCAATCCCATACTCTATGCCTTTCTCAGTGAGAACTTTCGGAAGAGCTTCTTCAAGGCTTTCACCTGCATGACCCAGCAGGATATCAATGCCCAGCTGCACCTGGAGCCGAGTGTATTCACCAAGCAGGGCAGTCGCCGTCGTGGCGGCTCCAAGCGACTGCTGGCGACAAATCCCCAGGTGCCGCAGCTGCTGCCCAACAATGCGGGGAACAATAATTCCTCGACCGCCACCTCCTCCACAACGACAGCGGAGAAGACGGCATTGACAGGGGCACAAAAATCGAGTAGTTCTAATGGAAAAGTAGCTACAGCTCCTGCAGCAATCAAGGAACCGGAAAATCTGATCATTTGCCTGGGGGAGCAGCAGGGGGAGGCACCATTCTGCACCATGGCCAGAAGGAGTTCTGGTGCGATGCAACAAACGGACTTGTAACTAACTTTAAAATACTATAGTCTCTACCTAATCGATGGGCGTAGAGAAAGGCATTTAATTATCTTTTTTACCCAACAAACAATCTTGTGAACTTTCTTTGAGTAGGGACTTTGGCAGTATTAATGGATATCTCTATGGAATCTTATCGTATTCCATAACACACAACGAACAATGGCAAGAAAATGGAACTGAAATATTTTAATGGGTGAAAGGGGAGAACATAACTAAGATTCTAATCAATTTCAGCTCATTTTTCAATACAATCTCTATCCATATTTCATAGTTACTTTTAACTTAATAATGGGGTCTTAATATTCACACTATGTACTATAATTAAGTGCCCTAAGATATTAACATGCAACAAAAATACATAAAATGAAACAGTACTTAAAGCGAAAAAGTATTCCAATGGTCAATTTGGATCTTCTTCTTAAGTTCATAATTTATTTACATACATAAAAAATATGAAAAAAAAAATTTAATATTTCTTAAACCCCTGTGGGAATGTAGAATATAGTACATACGAGTTTTTCTTTTGAAAATTATTTTCAGCTACAAATTGTGACGCTGCCAGTGGCTCTTCCTATAAAAACTCCTCATACCAAAAAAAAAAACCCTTTTAAACATAAAACAAAATATAATTTAACTAAACACTGAAAGTCTATTCCATTTCTAACATTAAAGTTTCATTTTTAAGCGTTTTTTTAATTACAATGGGTTATGCAATTAAAAGAGAATAAGAAAGATTTGCCTAGAATAAAGCTTAGTGGCAGAATAATCCCAGGACTCTTATAATATAAGAAATACAAAAATTAGTTAGGAGCGCAAGCCAGACCCCCACTTACAGTCACTGGAACTATTAAGATTTCGGATTCCGCTTAAGTTTTAATTTAAAACTTGAGAGAAAGTTATGAAAAATATTCCACAAAAAATGTTAATTTAACTGGCATTGCCATCGATGAAGGAATATGAATGTTTCTCTTCTCTCGGAAAAGTTTTCTGTTGTCTCTCGCCTGGTCCGGGGCAGCCCATGGATGGAGCTATAGTTTAGGCTACAAATATTTAATTTATGTGTGTATAAGTGTGCTTGAAAGTGCGTTAATAAAATGGAATTTTTTTTTTTTATATTTTACCTAGCTTACTGCTTCATCCACTTTAAAGATTTCAAAGATTGACATCAGATTTCAGCCCAGCATTCATTTGTCAAGCAACAAATCTCCACGGTCTTTGTAAGCCTCAGAGCAGTGCGGAGTGCGGAGTTCGAATATTTCTGTGCTGCCAATGCTGATTTATATCGATACGATTCAAGTCAGGTTAGGAGCTTTTAAGCCAGAAACACTTTGGCGAACAACCTGCCAATATATTGTGCTCTCTTTGCCGCTGCTGCACCGGCATTAAATCAAGTTTAGGAACTTGGCTTGCTGCCATCTTCCGGCCGGGCTGAGCTGAGCTGAACTGTTGCTTACCCGGTGGCTTGCCTGTGTACTTGATTTTTACCCCATTGATTTATGCGTTTCAACGCCCCAGAATAAAGAGTTGGGCGAAATACTTTTACCTGCTGGCTCTAGGCAGTGCAGTGCACGCCGGAAGGTGAAAAGTGAAAATGTTAACTCAAATATGGGTGAAAAACCGAGGAGCTCCCTCTGAAAGGTATAAAAAAAAAGAAAAATAAAATAAATGGCAAAAACTGAAAGCTGCAGAAAGCAGTTTGTTGGTCTGTAGTATACCCTGAACGGGGGGGGATGGGATTTGCGTAAGCCGGAGAGAAGCTTGGCAACTTTTTCGAGTGCAAATTTGTGAGAATTTCCCTTGATTTTTTGTTTACTTATTTCCTCTTCCCTTGGATTCAGATTCAGCTTCAGCTCTCAGTATCATTATTGCTCTTGACTTTTGAATGCCCTGGCACTTCTGGCTTTTGCATCTCTCTTTTTGGTACTCGGCTGGGGGTTTCATTTCATCCTACAAGGATTTATGTTGAATCTTGAATCTGATTTATGGGCAGGAGTTGTGGCTACTGCTTGATTCCGCAATTTCTCTGTCTGTCGGCCGATGCTTCGAGCCTTATTAGTTGATTAGTTTGTGGAATTCGAGTGGCCAACTGCCTGCCTGTCACTCACCTACATATGTACATATCTGTGGTTCATGGTTAAAGGAATTGCATTAGAACTGTGGTCGAATTTAATTTGTGGTCTGCCCTGAGCTCATTTATGAGTGGGGATGTATCGATTTTCTCTTACTACCATTTCAAAGAGGTAAAATGATGTGAGGCAATCTTCACTGGCCACTGCAAAGATGTCAGTGTCAGGCTCTGAAAAGCCAACCCAAAGACAATAGAATGGAGGACCATTCAGACCAACGTTGCCTTCATCAGGGCTAACAACACCGGTGGTTGCTGGTCAAAAAACGATTGGACACAAGTATGGCTGCTACAAAGCAATCTGGAACGTGGGTTATTAAAAATCCTGTCCTGGTTAGCCCAGCAGACACATTGGGAGCACAAAGAAAGAAGCGTAAAATACAAAACGTGACCCAGGACAGAGGCAGTGGCAGAGGCGACTTCTTTCTCAAGGGTCTGTTGCATTTTCGGGTGGCCAACAGAGTGTTCTGTCTGCCCTACTGGGCTGCTTCCGGCCTCCTCTGAGTGCAACTCCAATTGGAAATCCCTGTGTGTATGGCACTTAGCATTTCATTATTGGCGAGATTGGATTACGCTGTAAATGCATTTCGCTGTTGTGCATCCCCGGACCTGACCTGGACCTCTTAAGTGCAAATGCGTCCTCTTTGGCTTAAAGTCAAGTTGCCCCGAAGTTGGCTTAAAGTCGAATGTTCCCGAAGGTGCTTGCTGCATGAGAGTGGTCTGTTCTTAATGGAGTGTTTATTGCATATCCATGTGCACAGTATATTAACACACATTTTAAATCATTCTCTAACTAATGTGATTTTGGTGTAAAGTTCACCTTTGCAAATTCAGAATTAGTTTTTGATAGTATTTAGGTGGCTTTTGGCAACATAACACTCCAGGGCTAACAATGCTTCAAGGATTTATAAAGTTGGGGCATAAAATTCCACAATAATAGTTGAAAAAACATAACCAAATGAACCAGCGAGAGGTTTACTGAAGTCTCAAACTCCACCAAAACTAACCCGACTACATCTCTCGAGCATAAAAATATAAAAATTATTTGGGTAATAAATAAAAGAGTTTTAAGATAAATACAACTAATATTGGATCATAGTTTACGGAGAACTGAGTTATACTAACAAATAAATAAATATGTCTAAATAACTCTCCAACCCTCTAAAAGTAATTAAATATTAAGAAACGACATTCCAGTGATGTGATAGCCAAGATTTTAGAGAAATTTCTCCTTAGCAACTTGAAAAACATTTTACAATCAATTTATGAGTATTTCTTTGATTTATGTCAAATATATCCAAGATGCTTTCAAACTGCCATAAACACACAACACAAAACAAATTCATATTTGCGTAGCCACTAGAGTGCGAGTTGCACCTGGGTTGAAGCCTTGAGCGAAAAATATCCCTCGGTCAGGCCCCCTTGAATCCATCCAGCTTGCACATGAGTATACAACCGTTTTTCAACCATTTTACTCCTCTTTACTTGACACAAACACACACACTACTCGCTGGAATATAAATTCAATGCGAACTTTTGAGAACGAACCCGAAACAGCAGGGGGAAAAAAAACAACTACAAAGGAAAAAGTTCTTACAGCTTCATTTAATATCGACTGGGAGACACACACACACACACACAATACGAAACAGATAGCACAAAAAAAACGAGGAAAACTTTTTGCTTACCTCCTCTGAGCAGGGGGGATATTTTTTTATTTTATTTTATTTTTTTCGCCTGTTGTGAATTTTTTATGAAATTTTGTTTTGTTGCCTTGCCTTTTGGCTGCTGCTTTCCATGCCAAAAGCGTGAAAATATTTTTACGCATTAAAGTCGAGAAAACTATAAGAAACAAATAGTACAAGAAAGTGGGGGGAATAGGGGGTTTGCGAATGCGAATGGCATAACAATAAGCGAATTTGTTTTCTCTACTTAAACAAATAAAATGTCAAACAAACAGAGAAGAAACTTGAAGGGAAAACGAAAGAAGAACAAATAGATTCCGGTCTGCAGGCGGAAATGCCTGTCAGACCACTGTCGAGCTATGAGCCGTTGCCCAGCACTGGTTGCAACGGGGAAATGCAAATTTTAAGCCCACCGATGATGCTGGCCAAGAAGTTTCGGTTGTTGCTTGTTTTGCAGTTGCTGCGGTTGCCATTTTCCGATAGCCAGAACCATGGCGACCAAGGCGACGCCAACTAACGAAAACTTGAGTAATTGATATGTGTGGTTTTAACTTTCTAATGCAGCTCTCTCATCCTCTCTCTCTCTCTATCTCGCCCGCTCGTTCGCGCACTTTCACCTCTCAGTGTTGGACAGTGTCGAAAAGTTTGCGGTTTCCGGTGCAAATTCGGGCTGCCATTCGCTCCACGTGGCTCAAGATTGAAGCATCGACACAAAGGTCTCCCCACTGGATTGTAATTGGTTTTGCGGTGGACTGCAGCCTCTGGAACACGATTTGGCAATTACGAAAATGAAATTTAAATTAAATTTAAGTTACTGTACATAGAACTATTCTGAAAAATTACGATCTATAGATATCTATAGAAAATTACATGTGTATGCATGTAGAACTAAAAATATAAAAACTCGTATGTGTCTGCAATAAAAGTGAAATAGTTGAATAGTCTGTAGTGCAATCTGCAGTTCTGGTGATTCTGTACGCCCCAGGACTTCTGTATGTTCCAAGAGAAATGGTTGAGAGAGAAATACAAAAATTGTTTTCCATAACTTTTCTGTATTAAACAGTTTTCCATACAAAGAAGTTTTTCTATTGTTATCATAAATGGATCTTTCTTCTTTTCTGATTTATGTTTTATCCTCAAGCGCACTTTTCTAATGTTCGAATCAAGTCAGATTTTCTACGCTCCGTTTCACATTTATCTGTATAGATTTCTACCTATATGAAAGCTCTCTTTAATCAGGCTCCATAATTTTATATGACACTCTCTCACATGGCAAATGTGCACGCTCCTGACGCCCCCAAAACATTTAAATGCCATTTCAATTACGCGTTCCATCCATTTGCACATGCCACATGCCGCACCCCACAAAACCCTCTCAATCCCCCCCCCCTCACACGCTGCTGCATTATTCAGAGGGCAAAAGCTTCTCTTCCCTTCCCTCTTCCGCTTCGTTAGGGCAACGTTTACGCACAAATTAACACGCTGGCAACTGGCAACTTTTTGCCATCCAGGACGACGACAAAGGATTAAGGCAAAGGGAAAGGCAAAGGGGAAGAAAAATTAAAAAACATACAAAATTCATATAATTTCAATTTTAATGAGCAACATTCTGCGGCACTTCCCGTTCCCTTGCAGCATAATTATTCGCAGAAATTTCGTTGCATTAAAAATGAATTTCTATTATGTGTATTTTTTGGAATGCAACTGGAATTCCCCTTCGAGGCGGTTAAGTGTTAAATGGATTTGGCCAACATTTCCACAACACGTGGCACATGTGCAGGCGGTGCTGGAATGCATTTCCATTTACAATTTGCATTAAAACGAGTCCTAAGTGCATGCTGAAGCTGATGCTGATGGCTCCTGAATAAGAAATAACGAGAAGGAATGGACAGAAATGTGGAGAAGACGTGAGTCGAGTACTGCTGCTGGGCCTATACAAACACACACCAACCTACCATCACATGATTCATTACTCATTTAGTACTTCATTTTACCAAAGAGTTTATTGACTTTTCTGTTCTATGTACTATATGTATGTACATACTATAGAGTCGATCTACCGATGTCCTTGTATATGATGATCAACAGGTTGTCATAGTTAAAGGGCATATAGTCCCTCCCCCATTTTGGCTTTCTCTAAAGATTATTGTATCTATTTTATATTCACTAAATTGATCAAATTATTCAATACACACCAGTGGAATTTTAAATCTCAGAAATTAAATTCCCAAAAACAAATGAAATTCCAATCGACTGCCCCGCCAGCTCTGCTCCAGTCAGTATGCTTTCCTATACCTTAACTATATTCAGGGAATACAGAAATTTCATAATCAACATTTTTTATTCTTTTCCAGCGCACACACTCTCTCTCCGCCTCTCGATCCCTGTTTCTGTCTGTGTGTCATCCTGCCCCTCGCTCTGTTGTCCCAAACTCCCCCAAAGCTGTTTGGCTTAAAATGTTAATTGGACGCTGAAATGTTAAATTAGTAAAAAGCAAAGCGGGGCACTAACATACAGAGAGAGGGAGCGAGGGAGTGAAGAAAAAATTCCAGAAAAATATATGCACACCCCCCTGCTTATAGCATTTATGAAAAATGTCAGTTGGATGCCAGCCAACACGGGTAGGGAGTAGGGGGCCAAGGAAAGACTACGTCCGTGGCTGCTAGAGCAAGGCGTAGAAATATGGTAGGAGCAGCAAAGGATGGAGAACTTGATATCCTCCCCTATCCAGCACAACCATGCCACAGCTCTCATTTTATTATGCATAAATTATGAAATTACGCAAAAAATAAATATAAAAGTATAACGTCAACCGTCAACCGTTTTTATGCCGTGTGTGTTGGTCAGCAGGTCCATGGATTCTCCATGTGGGGGGAGCTGTGGGACAGCCGGAGCAGCAGCCGGAAACAAAAAGAATTATTAAGCCATTTACGACGTGCCTTTGTTTTCATTTGCTGCATTTTGCAACTGCGATTTTGAGTTATGTGACGCCCAGTACGTGGGCGGTGCATTTTCGCTGATTGTGAGCCCGGTTTAATCACCTGTCAGCCAGTTACGAACCCGGCTGTAACACCGGGTGTATAGTCATCAGTTGGCTTACGACCCAATAACCTGGCCATGGCAAGAGTAATTTAATTGATGCCGAATGGTGGGGTTAACTTATGGACGTGATTGCGGATAGGTCACATAGCCACTGGCACTTTTCAGCATGGGTCTGGTCTATTCAGTGTCACCGTAAAATACATGTGTACATTATGGGTATGACAGTTACAATTCTAAGGCTGATCCAGCGCTCTTTTAATGACCTGATGCCTAAATTTACAATCTTTTAAGTTGTCACAAAAGATGGAAAACGTCACATCAAAGGGAACTAAATTCCAACAATTTTAATTTAATGCTTCAGTGTCTGTCTGTGCAAACGTGAAATGAATTTAACGATCGATCGAATTTTCCCATTTCATGAGAGTAAAAAATATACAAAAAAGCAAAAGAAAAAAAAAGCTAAGCTAAAAGGTATTAATGAGTGAGCCAAGAGAAAGGAGCCAAGGTCTTCGAAGGATTTGGGGGATTTATTAAGAAATGCATTGGACTAAAAGCACCTCGTGACTGTCGTCAGCAGGATGGAGAAGCTTGTCCTGCACAAACAGTTAAGCAAATGAAAAGGAACTCAGAGGATAAAGTAATCAACGATTTTCCAGCTTGAGCAAACTAAACGACTGATTTACAATGAGCCCAGCCCGGAAATGGTAAAGAGTAAAAAGACAAGGAGTAATGTTTCATTTGAATTTAATGAGCAAAAGATGTAAATCATTTCTGCGAAATAATCAGGAAAGAGTTCCACGAAAAGCGTTCAGAAACGAAAAAGATATGAACCAAATGAATCTACCTCAATCGATCAAATGTATGCAATATGACGAGTAGATAAAGACATGAAATTATTTAAAATTAAAATACATACAAGGCTAAGTCTACAATTTCTCCCCCATTTTGATGAAAGCCTCTCCAGCTGGGCTAATACATAATTTTTAGCCAAACAGCAGTGTCGACAACTTTACAATCTCAACAGGCAACAGAGCGGACGAACAGCATACGGACAGTTGGTCCGAAACTCATACGAAATGCAATTAAATGCAATAAATTAAATAGAATGCTAGCAGACAGTAGAGCTAAACATTTGCTTGAATTCCATATTCCATAGCACTCAAAATGCTGCATAATTAGCCAGGCATGTGGCATTATAGGCCATCAAGTGTGGAACTCATTTGTTTGCCTAATTATGCAGAAAATAAGATGGGACCATATGCAGCCATTGAGCCAAAGAGGTTTCAATTTTTGGTGACTGAATAGTTGAAATCCCAAGAATTAATTATAGTTTAAATGTTTAATATAATAATCTAACTTGCCACTTAGAACTATTTTGTAACTATTTTTAATAGAAACTTTGGAATATCTATTATATAGAAATCTACCTAAGAGGCTTGGAAATTTTCCATAACAGTCTTATACTCCATCTGTTAAGTGCGTAGTCTTTGTGTACGTATAAGACAAACCCATGCCCATTTTCATCAACTAACCATACCCAGTCGAATGCTCTGGGTACTGTCAGCTGCGACACATTCGTAGTAAGAGATGACCTATCTAGAGACTGTATGGTAGCCTATACAACATTTTTGTTGCCATATCTAAGCAGCAATGAATTTTGCTTACAAAGCTCTTGCCTCTGTGTCAAGGAGTTCTGAATAGAATATTCGCGAGCAAAAGTGGCTCGCTCATTGGTGGCTTACATCTAATGACATCCATCAGGCATAAATCCATCCAGCATCTGTCCAACAAGATACCAACTACAGACTAGCAACCTAGCGACAATGTCGTCGACAAGTGACTCAATCTTTGACTGACAGCAAAATAAATTCTAAAGCATTTTAATTGCTGTCTCGGTGCCGGCCCCCCCTTAGGGGGTATGCTGGCTTTAGTTCGTTGCATGCAATATAAAATGGGTGAGTGGTTTGGTATTGGGGTTGAGGAGGATGTTGAAAGGGCATAAATATGTTGACCTTGCACCCAGTCAGTCAGAAAGCGAAAGGGGCTTTCGTTTGAAAGGCAAATTTGCATAATTTGCATGCAGCAGCAGCAGCAGACCGCGGAACGAAGCGGAGCGAGCAAGGAAGATGCAATTGCACTCAAACTGAGCATAGAATTTAGTTGTTAGGAAAACTTGCTGACAAATTGTGGCCCAGTCTAACGGGGGAAACGTCAACACCTTAAATCCCAGACCAGACCAGTTCAGACCAGACCAACAGAGCTCCACAGTCTCTGAGGCGTCTATGCCATAAAGAAGGAGAACGACGCCAACGCAAAAGGCAACGCCAACGCCGACGACGACGACGACGATGACGATGAGTGAATGTTGACGACTTTTGCCATTGAGACGGCCAAAGTTTTTTATGGCAATTTTCGCAAGAGTCACAGCCAGAGCCCAGACACTTGAAGTGGTTGTCCTTGTTGTTGTTGTTGTTGTTGTTGTTGCTAGTTGCTAGTTGCATGAATATGAAAATTGTAGCATCAATTGCAAACCGAGTTACAAGTTCTTTTCATCCGCACTTTTTCCGCATAGGCCTAAGTCTGGGCCTGAGCCTGAAAAATAAAGTGGAAAAGTTTTTTGTTCAAAAATAATATTACAAAAAAAAAAAAAAATGGCAAAGAAAATAAAAAAAGTTTTCTTTTGGCTTACGGGTAAACTGCATCTTAAGTCGCAGCAAATTACATTTGCAAAACAAATCAAGAAACGCTTCAACTGCAAGTTGTTGGCCAGGGATTTTTGAGTAAAGTTTTTCAGCTTGAGAAAGTTTCAGTTTCGGTTTCGTTGCCAGTCAATTAAATGCATAGCAATTATGAATGACACTTGAGCATCCATTTTAGAGGCAAGCAATTAGCATTTATTGCAGTCGTATGCGCAGGCAAACAAACTATCAAAAGTTTGGGTCACAGAGCCCTTCACCACAGTCCAGGGTATTGTCCAAAGTAATCTGTAAAATGCAGAGGAATAAAAAATAAATAAAAGTAAAATACACACACACAAAATGTCAACACTCTGAGATGTTGAAGCTGCACAGACCAATTGCGCACAGATTTTATACAGCTCAATTTTGCAGGATTTGCTGGACTGGACTTCAACATCAAACAGAGCCCGGATAGGTGCTCCGCTGGCAGCAGCAGCATCCATTAGACGAGTGAGTCTTCTTGCTGAGCTTTTAAGCAACAGCGCCTCAGGCGCTGCAGAGGGGACTGCAGCGTTTCACAATTTTATGACGAGCTACGGACTGGCCAAAAGGTGTGACTCGGTCGATAGTCGCCTCTCCACTGACAGATAGTCCTATCCTTGGCAGGACTCATCTATCCATCTATCCTTTGGGCTTGTGTGCATTCGCTTGATTGCATCGCTTGGCTTTACGGGGGGCGTTTGACATTCGGTCTCACTCTGGAATGGCAAAAAAACATTTTTACAGTTGGATTTTGAGTGCAAAAGTTGATGGATGCGGGCATGGAATAGGGTATTGAACTGGTGTCTGTTTTAGTTGCCAATTTAATCTGCAACTTTGCGGCAGTCGGCATTCGGCAGCCTGCAGCTTGTTTCGCATTTCCACTGGAAAATCTTTTAACTTCGAATCTGCTTTTGGGTCCACTGTAAAATGATTCGCGTTTGCATAGGACTCGTCCTCTATAGTATGTTCCATTGCCACCAGCCCCCGCTCTGCATGCAACCGAGTTAATTAAGTTTTGGTCCTCTGCCCGGGTGCCAGGGAAGATGTGTATGGGGTTTAAGCGAAGGAATGCCCTTCTGGAATCTCCTGTAAAGTATTTCCATTATTCTGTAAACATTCTCGAGCGAACCCCTAGCCAGATGCATGGACATGCGACCGAGGAACTTGTTTAAATAATTATTGTCCACTTTAAGCACCTTCTAATTGGCTTTGTTAATTTTCGAGCATATTTCACTCGAAGCAAAGCTTTAAATTGCATCGAGAAGAGCGCTGAAGGGAGGAGGAAGTGGCAGGGACACCAAAACCAAAACCAAAACCTACAGGGCAGGGCACAGCGCAAAAGGCAGACAATGAAGCGTGAAAAAAAGGAAACGGAAATTAAGTGACTGCAGTGCAAGCGACTCTCGAGACCGAAGGACCAAGCGAATGACCAGAGAGAGAGCTCCAGCTTCAGCGCCATTGTCGCATCACTTGCCGCCACACGGAGGCGGCCATTGTCCACTTCGTTTGCATGGTGACAGACGGGGCAGCTTGAGGAGGCGGATGATGGCGGTTTTCTCTAACCCCTATCCACTCGTTTGCTCTCCTTTGCACAGGCAGGGCAGGGCGTCGCTGGTTTGGTTTATTTTTCATTCGGCTGATCCTTTTGCCTTCTGCCTGACACTTCGGTCGGTTGTGGCGGCAGTCCTTGTGCTCGATTTGCTGTGGCTTTAATGGCTCAATCCTGGAATTAAGGTGGCAGAATGGAACTTAAAGGAGAGACAGGTATGAGACAACCCAGGGGATAGCAGCTGCTGGTATCTGGAAATCATAAAAGCCACCACAATAAATCGATCACAGATTAGGCATAGAAATTCCAAACAGCAGATGTTAGCCGTGGGCTTTAGGTACCTGTTACACAGGTAAAGGCATCGACTACCTGTTAGTTATCCTGCCTGGGCCAGGCATATAAAATACACTGCACTCGAAGCAGAGGACATCAGTAAGCAACTGAATCTTGTCCCAGACACATTACATTCGAAGCTAATTCCTTTTTGTTACCAACAAGTTACCAAAAACTTCCATATTCAATATGCCTTTCGACATCATGTACGAGGAAGAGCCCATTTCGAGCTTTGTGTTCACCAATGAGGCGACAACACAAACATTCCATCATCGCTGGTATGCCCAGGGGCATCTGCACGAGTGTGCCACCTGCTACAGTTGCATAGACGCCGATGAGCCGCCAAGCCAGCACTGGGTACGCGGAGGCGAAAGCTCGCAGGGCCTGAAGCTGAGCAAGCAGCAGAAGGCCGTTCTGGACATAATCGAGGCGCGCCAGATAGAGACCTTCTTCCTGTGCGATGAGAGCGCCAAGGACAAGCTGGACCACTTCATGGGCGAGACCTGTGCCCGCGGAGTGCCCGAGTTGCTGCGCTGGATGTTCCACAATAACACCTTCAGCGTGGAGTTCAATCTGGCCTGCTACGTGAACGTGATGAACCAGGTGCTGATCTTCCAGAGCGGCAACCTCAGGGTGGACCATCACTACGACATTGAGCAGTGTGTCAGTGTGGTGTACGAGATGCTTATGCAGCGGATCGAGAACTATCTCAGCTGCAGCAGTGAGTATGGGCTGGATGAGTGCAGCATTACCAGGATACGGGTGCAGGTGAAGCGACAGCGGCAGGATGTCGATGACCCAGCCATGGACTCATCGTTTGCCCTGCCCCTGCAGCTGAGGCAGGAGGAGGGCTGCGGTTCCAGCACCAGCAGCAGCAGCACCACCACTGAAGCCGAATTGACCAGCCTGAAGGCCGCCTACCTGAAGCACTATCGCGAATGCCTGGGCTACTTTCCGCCCAACATGCGCGTCAATCTGCACGGCCTGCAGCAGTGCAAGACCACCAAGGAGCTCTATGTGGTGCCGTATCACATCAGCGAGACGCTGCAGCAGCTGCCCAATAAGAATTTCCTCATTCTGAACAACGTCATGGGACAGTTCCAGCGCCTGCACGAGCTGCCAACTCCCATTATGGGCTCCGCAACGGCGTCATCAGCCCCATCAACGTCATCGCCCACCTCGCCCCCGCGTCCACTGCAGTGTCGTCGTTGCCGCACTCATTTTACGCGTCGCAGCAAGTTGCACATACACCAGCAGCTCCACTGTGGCCAGGACTTCTCCGTGGACAGCATGCATGCCGATATTGTTGAAATTTATGAGCAGTGTCTGCCCATTTCTCGCAATGTCTTTCAGTACGCCTGCTATGGCATCACCAAGCCCAAGACAGTGATGCGAAAGGGCCAGTTTGTGCCCATCGAGTGCGACTGGCGCAGCGAGAGTTCGGTGAAAGTGCAGCACGGACCGTGCGTGGTCATCAGCAATGCTCAGCATAGTAGTCCTTTTAAATATTATTAAATAAATCGTATAACTTAAGGCACAATTCAGTGGGTTTTATTTGCATTCTACTTTCTTGGTATCGACTTGTGGGGGTGTGTATATTGTTGTGGGATTCTGGTAGTAGTCAGCTGTGAGAGCATTAATCAAGTCTAACTGGCAACTGGCAGAAAGGGCAGAATTCATATTTAAATATTTGGCTTGACCCAGCACAATATTTACCCAGTTCATCTCCATCCTAACCCTAACCCTCCTATAAATCCTGGTCGTTGTTTTTGTTTACTGCAACGTTGCCCCGTCGCATCTGTTGTACCTGTATTCCAATTCCCATGGCATTCTCGGCTATTGCTCGAACGACTCGTGTGAGTCTCGAGAACGCTGCGAACCATGAACCGGAGCTGTTAATACATATGCAGATGGATCCTGGAATCAAGTAGTTACAATAAAGGTATAATGTGGCTCTTAAAGTCACTTATCTGAGCTAGGGCTCATTAGGGTTAGGCGTAAGGGCTGTAAACACTGATAAGAGCTAACCGAGAGGAAAGGCCATTAAAAATCATTTGTAGTATGCTTCCTATTAAAATAACCAAAAAAGAGAACCCACAATAATCAAATTGTGCTCTCTATAACGACGAAACAGCCACACCATACCCCACCCACCGCCACACAAGCCATTTTATTGCGGTTCCGCTTGGTGTGGCACTAAGCCAAAAAAAACCAAATGAACAAACGTAGAAGTTTAAAATAACAGCAATTCCTCTTCTGGCCACTTGTTAATTACCCAGCGGTCTGTGAACGAATTGCCAAATTGGATATCATTGAAGATTCGTTGATAAATGAATTTGCATTTTGATTTGATTGCACTTAATGAAGATATTTTCAGCTTTAAATTGGGTTTGTAGTTTCCCCGTTTAGGAAATTTATCTGCCTGCAAGAATACATATTTGATAGTCAAGTCAACTCTTGGCTCTGGGGAGCACCTTCAAGTGTCACAACACGTAAAGTCAACACGTGAAAATTGGATTATTAGAGCTGGTGCGTGTGCTCCATGACAGACGAGGGCAGAGACAGCAAATTGGTCTGAAAGGCGCGCACGCAGCCAGAGACAGGTCCAAGGAGCATCAAGGAGCAGCAGAGGCAGGTCCAAGGAGCACCAAGGAGCAGCAGCTGAGGCAAGTCCAAGGAGCATCAGCATGTCGATTGGGTAACTAACGAGGCACAAAACGCGAGCATTCAAGGAATTCAAGAAACAAAATTTAAAATTCAAGCAAAAGTACCAAACAAAGGCATTCATAATTCAGTGCACACCGAAGCAGAGAGAGAGAGAGAGAGAGAGAGTAGAAAAGTTGTCACAACTAAATTATCTAAGAAATATTTATATTGTATTTAGAGTTGCTGGAGCTATCTTACCTCCTGTTGTTCTATGGTAATATCCGAGCATCCAACAGGCTGTGGAAAACTTCTCCAAGGACAGAGCTGGTCAGCAGACAACAAGTAAAATAAATAGGACTGCCCCATCCATTGTAGCTTTAAGTTTAAAGCCATTTCTCAATGGCTCAGCAGCAGCAGCCCAGCCGCCCGGCTGTCAGATCGTATATCGCAAATCGATTTTTCCTTCTCGGTTATTTCTACTTTTTTTCGGCTATAAATTACAAACCCAGCGAAATGACATGTCCGCCCCTCGTCAAAGTTGCGCCTGGCCTTGCGCTGCGCTGCCCCCAGTAAATTGGATGAAATGCTCTAGACTTAGTTCCAGAGACTCATTATGGCCGTCACACGGCGGTAATCCTAATGCGTTGTAATAATAATTCAAAAATGACGTAGAACAGATACACATTAGTTCCGCCATTTTGAGCATTGTATGATAAACGATGGACCCACCAACCAACAGGTTGTGACAAGTGGATTTCGTGCTGCAATTTGTGGGCACTTCATAAATGTATGTATGTCCAAGGGAAAGTTATTAAATGATCATTTCGTAGGAAGTGTTACGCCATCAGAATGATTGATAGTCCAGAATGAGGCGGCGCCTACGCACAATCGGAGCCCATAAAACGCTTTCGGCGAATGCCCATCAAGTAGCGATACAATAAATAATATAATAGTCAGAAACATTTGACAGAGAATCCATAAAAGTGCTAGGAGAAAGAATCGCAAAATAGGGATAGGGACTGAAGCACAAGCAGACCGACCTCCTACCAAACTCCACAATTGTCTTGTTCATTCAAATTGTAGCCAGCCATGTTCACATAAAGAGCAGACAAAAGACATAAAGTAAATGAAGCGCCACACAAAATGCAGAGACGATTGTCATGTGCCTGAGAGATGATGAGAGCTGGGAGCAGGCAGTCCAGCCACTACTACCATACCAGACGATGTGACGAGAGTATTTTCATTCTATTTCCATTTTGCACATTCTCGTAACTCAGTTGCCATTGAAAGGCGATGGCGAAATCCAAATCAATTGTTACACACAATGAAAACAGTTTTTCCTGAAATAGAAAAATACAGAAGTCTGTGCAGCAAAGCTCCAGCTCCAGATCCCTTTTGGCTTTAATATAAAAATAATCATTTAAGCAGGATCCCAGCAGGACAGACAGCCCGACAGCAATGGAACAATGGACTACTGACGGCTACATGTGTGATTGGTTGAGTAAATTGTATGACTGACAGACTGGCAAGTTGTCAAGATAAGGTTTAACAACAATCCGGAGCTGCCTGAAGAGCTTAACCTTGAGATGCTTTAATACCGGAATGGTTATTGTGTCTGGGTTATGTTGGGGTTGTGTGTGAGACATGACAAGTACGCATTAAGTGAATCCTCAATGTGTCAAAATTGTAATGTTGCGAGATAAGTATTTATATATTCAAACCAAAATAGAGAAATTGATACGACAGTTGTGTGCACTACAAAAACTACTGAAGCAAAGCAATGGCAAACAATTGAATGTAAAAAATGAAATAAAACAGATATAAAACATATATGTATAACATGTCCAGGCCATTCATCACTCTGATTACTTTTCGCCATTTAATCTACAGACAGACCAAGAGTTTCCTTGGAGTAAAAACACTACCCATGCCAATCCACAATCCGCCAAATAGACAATGAACCCGTCCAACCATTTTCAATACTCCAGCAGCAGCATCAGTGCCATGAATACAGATTGCGTGCAGTGACGCACACGTGAATGGATACGGATACTGGTACGGGGTACGGGGGATATATAGAAAGGCATTCATACACGACATTTTAATACCCATATGAATGGTAATCAAAGTGAACGAAAATAAAACTCAAAGTTCGCGAGGCAATCAGAAGGAACAAAAGGGATTATTAATTTCGAACAGAGCTTTGGCCTTCATCTACGATGAAGGGATGGAATCGAGCGATGCTGCCGCTGCCTCGTGCTGCACAATCTTGTTAACAAACAATTGTCAAATTGACGTCCTGTCAAATGGAGCCTATTAGCATAAATTGCTTTTTAATGTCACAAATTGTTTGGCGTAAAGCATTATAATCCGCCTACGATTATCACATGGCATCTGCATTTGATTTTCAACAGGGGCTGTCTGGTTTGGCAGCCATATTTCGGAGGCACGGCTCAGACAAGCGGAGACCAGAGAACCCCTTAAGTGATTTGTTTGTTCAAGCAGAATTGATTGCAACGAGCACCGAGACAGACAGTAAGACAAAGACAAAAGGCAGCCAGCCAGCCAGCTGTGGCAAAAGAACCTGAATCCAAATCAGCAACAGAACCCAGACACACCCACCGATATATGTGTATGAATCCTCACACACACAATGCCAATGCCAAGTGTGAATTTGCCATTTTTATGGTTTAAGTGTCGCGTCATTATAATTCAGTCGGAATGCATGGCATTCGGGCCATTTGAATGGTTTATGGCAGACCCATTAAACGCTCTCCCTGCACATATTTGTTTTAGAAATATATATATCAAAGCCAAATGGCAATCAAGATAACATGAAAAACATTTGACGCAGTTGATAAAGTGCTTTCAAATGGTATGGCTAAAACTACGAAATTGTCTGATTAACCAACGACTGAAAAATAAAAGAGATTCAACCCGAAGATAGGAAGATATTATCTACATATTTATAGCATTTATCTTTTACAGTACAGCAAACAGTATTTAAACTATATATTTAAATGATAAATCGTTATAGGAATAAAGCAGCAACGCCATCCGCTTAATTCAACCTCTTTGTTGCAACTAAAATTACATTAATTTAAGCATTAGATGCATATTGTTCATAGTTAGATTAGCTTACCCCACATATTCCCAATTATTAGGGGGCAAGATTTATGCAAGACGCTCCAGTCCGAGTTCCGCCACAGCAGCAAAGAACCCTTTTTTGGTCTCACGCGTAAACTGAGAAAGGGAAACACAGTTTGGCCTCCCTGCTGCACATTGCTGAGCTGCAACAAAATATCGATTAATTAAATACAACTCGAGAATGGTTCAAAGAACTTTACAAAAATTAAAGCTGTTGCTGCAGAGCCCGCACTGTCATCAATATCGTATCTTCCAGCTAGGCCGTAATTGATAACCTGTAGCATTTGCTCATCGTTCAGATCCATGCCACTGACATCTTGAATGCGTCGATTCACAATGCGAATAATGTCATGGCTAGAGCTCGACAATTGGGCTATTTTGCAGGAGCAGTTGCTGGATATCTTCTGGCGTTGCAGCTTGGGTCTAGCTAAGCTCTTCAATGCCTCTATTTCCGCATGGTTGAAGAGATCATGATATACATTAATGTGCGCTTCGTGCGTCAATTGCTCCATTCTGATGGGTGCTAGCTGTAGAAACGGTGTGGATCGTAGGTAACGACAGTGCACATAATTTACTTTTCGTGGATACGACTTGGCACACAGGGCCTTAAGTTGCACATAGTCTGAAGAGGGCTCGGTGGGTTCAAAAGGTTGACTTTCCAGCAGTTGGAGCTTAGCCAGTTGCTTCAGCATATACGGATGATCGGGCTGTATGGAGAGTACCTCGTGCGCATGCTCCATAGATGCGGCAAAACGTCCTACGATATCGAAAGTAAATTCAATTAATATTCAAAAGTAGACTCCGTAAATTGCATAGCATACCAAAACCCTTTGTGGCCTCAACAAGCATTTCCAAAATGGTGATATATTTGACGAGCATTGTGTCCAACTGTTTGGGATTGTGATGATCATCATAGTAAAAGAGTGCCAATTCCAGCCAATATTCAGCTGTCTCGTAGTGTTTGATGTACAAATTTGCCAGACCGAACATAAAGCACTCACTCGGTCCCCATTTCTTACGACTGAAATAGATTGAAAGTTAAACCAGAAAGCAGAGAATTTCTTCAGGCTTACCTATAGCGTTTGCCACGCAATATTCCGCCTGCCATGTCGGCGGGATCCAAGCTATAAACGGTCTGCAGCTTATAGATGGCGCCCAGAGCTTCCTCGAAATCAATGCCAGTGGGTAGCTCGTAACATCGAGCCTGGGAAAAAGCAATCTGCTTGGAGCCCAAGACTTTTTTCATCAGCTTCAAACATTGCGGCCAATCCCAGTGCATGTGTCGTATGAGTCTGAATTGATGCCAAGGATTTTTCCAAGACTTTACTCTTGTTGCTTCCAACAGATCATCCGTATGCTTTATGAAACTATAAAATGAGAGGAAAGATTCAGTTGTTGATTTGACTACAATGCTAGTTGTACGCACCGTTGGACTTGCTTGAGTCGAATCTTTAACGCTTCCTTATAGCTATTGAAATTCTTTACATATGCTTCTTTCAGCTTTAATATGGGTAGCAGGGATTCCAAGGATATGCTAACATCGTGTGACGTGGGTTGAAATGGAATCTGTGCCCCAGCCGCAGCTAGAAGCACCAAGAACAGGCACACATTAACCATGGCTAATACCTAATGTAAACTGATCTGAAAACCCATTTGCATGAAGCACTTCCTAAGAAGCTTGGCTAATATGATTTCGGTATGCTTTAAGCTTGATTATTCCACAGATCTTCGTGGCGTCACGTTACATTTATTGCTAGATTTCTTTGCAAATCTTTTTGGTCAATCTTCATGCTTAGGAGGATAGGTCTGCATCTAAAAAATAACACGATCCCATCAGTGTTAAACATTGCTGGAGATTCATGTACTTAACGCACTTACAGGAATTTGTTGCAAAGATTCATGGGACAAGTTGTCATAGGTGATGTCTGGTCCCTGTGTGGTAGCACCTGCATCATTTTCTTCCCCGATTGGGTGCTGCCATCAGCCGCCATTAGAGCAAAAATCAAAGCAAACAGATACAATTTAAACATGGCAATGACCAATATAAACTGATCTGAAAGTCCGTACGAATCGACTGGCTAATATAATTTCTTGATGCTTCATGCTTGACTCTTGTTCCAGTTGCCACCAAGCTGTTAAGTAAAATGTATCAGGTAACTTATAAATATAGCTACACTAATTGTTAAAGCGTATAACTGAATACTTTCTTCTTCTTTCGATCTTCTCGTCTCTCTCTATCGATACTCAAAAATATCATGCAACACTGCTATCGATATTATTATTACTAGATAATGTTTACACTAGGTGTTTCACATGTCTACACATGTCTTTCAGTAAGTTCAGTTTATCTAGAAAAACCTATTAGTATATATTTATAAATTGTGATAGTTTTACATAGACTCTGCCAATCTTTCATTAAATTATTGTATCCGTTTCGTGGCAACTAAAACGGAATGAATAAAAGAATCTAATATATCGTGAGAACATTATTCCAGACTTACCCCACTTATTACCCACAATGACGGGACAGTCAATGTGTGAATCACCTGTCCAGGGCCATACCAGAAGCGAACCTTTTTGTGGGGGCACCCGTAGATTTAGAGCGGGAAAAAGTGTTTCACCTCCTTGCTCAACATTACTCAGCTGACATGATGGAGGAATTATACATACATATATAATAGATGGTTTCATACATCATCAACTGTGTACTCACATAAAGTAGGGCACTGACGACATGCTTATCCCCAGGGGAATGCTCTAGGAAGTGTCCGCCAATGCCAAAGTTTCTGACTAGCAAATCTTCGGACTCGGGAGAGCATACTCCCGGTATGGCATGGCGTATCCTTCGATTCAAGGTGTTGATTATCTTATGCAGTGAGCTGTTTAGTTCTGCCGATTGCCATGGACGTGTGGCCATGTAGTCTGTGAAGCTGTCAATTTCCCTGTATGTTATTCGGTGGCGTGTCAAAAGCGGACTTGCCAAACGCTTAACCATAGCCAGCTCTTTATCGCTAAGCAAATCATGATATAAGCTGATGGCTGGACTAAGGGAAAGTTCTTCCATTTTAAGTGGGGCCAAGCGTAAAAGGACTCTCGCCTCGTATAACGACAGTGAAGCCTGCCAGCAGGCACTGTCTGATTCTGCCGGCACAATCTCTTGAGCAGATCCGCATTCAAATCTATGGGTAATGATGGTTCTGGTTTTGGCTCATCTGATTTCGTAGCAAGCTCTTTTACTTTGGCTTCGATGTATTCATCGTAGGGCTGTAGCTCCAAAAGTTCTTTGGCATGTTCCAAAGCAGCCTTAAATTTACCTGCAAAAAGCATTCTTTTAATGGTAAATTTTATTTTTTAATGCACATAAGCCTTACCCAAGCCTATGTTGGCAAGCATTAAGTACTCCAAGACATGCTCATAGGTCCAGTGACGGAATTCTAGCTGTCTGGGATTGGGATGTCGCTTGTAGCTGTCCCGAGTCAGCTGTAGCCAAGTGTCAGCGTCCTTGTAATACCCTTGAAGTTGGCAGAGAACACCCAAGGCAAATGTCTCAAAGGCTCCCCACCGCTTGACGCTGTGAAAGAATAAATGATGGTTAATGTAGGTGATCATAGATCTGATCCAACAACCCACTTGTATTGTCTACCGCGTAGGTATCCCTTGGCTATGTCTGCTGGTTGCAAATCATAAGTAAACTGTATGCGCTGTATGCCTTTGAGTGCCTCCACCAAGTCCATATTTGTGGGCATTTGTGGCTGCAGCTCCCTCAGTATCTGTATCTGAGTTGGTTCCACCTGTTGCCGCATTACACCAAGCCACTTGACCCAATCCAGATGCATGTGACGTATCACAGAGAACTGATGTATGAAATTCATTTCATTTAAGCTCGCTTTCCTTTGCAGCACCTCGTACATTCGAATGGCTCTAGAAATGTGTTGTATCAAGTTTCCAATTTCATATTAAATATTAATTGACTTACAGCTGGACATCTGCTATTTGGTTTTCCAAAGTTACCGCATAGCTGCGTAGGTTTGTCACCGTCTTTTCCTTTAATTTTAGAAGCGGCAGCATGGCCTCTAGAGATACAGAGAATCCAAAGGTGGAAGGCTCCAAATATCGCCTGGTTTCTTCTTCAGCATGGATGCGGCTACCCAGGGCTGAAAAGTAGCAACAAAAAAGCAAACCTGATCATGGCACAGACTGTACACGAAGACTCTCTAAACTTACTAAAAGATTCGGAAACTATCGAAATTACCCGAACGAAAGCATTTGCCATGGCAAGATCTTTGGCTTTAATGTGAAAAACAATTCTATAAACAGTTAATGGGTTGCTTTCCAAAGCTAACAACATGTGGCATTGGTTGCTGTACTCTGTTCTCTGTACTCTGCCGGGAGCTCAACTGAAATACATAACAGATCATGCCCAGTCCATAGCTGCCATGAGAAGTCTGGTGGATATGGAAAGTTACTTTATCGCAGAGCTAGACCAATACTTGGACGAGTTGGAAGGGAAAATCGTCACAATAGAAAGGTTGTTTTCAAGTATTTTTTATGGTATTCTAAACTATTTTATGCCACTTAGTTTTCTGGATGAAGTGCAGGCGAAAAGGTTGCCTTGGAGGAATACTCCGGATGAGTTAGTTGCTCATCCGTTGACCAGTTTCTCTTTGGTACGACGCCTACATGAGGACTGGAGTCACATGGAGCTATTTATGTCCAGGAAGGTGGGCTTGGAGTATCTCAACAACATTCAGAGGGTACTGGATTTGGCCAAGCCCACGGAACAGGACCTGCAAGATGCTCTCAGCGGAATAGATGCCATTCAGAGTTACTATGATCTAAAACCAACGGATATGGCCAAAGGATTGCTGAATGGACAGCAATACAAGTAGGTTGAATGAAGAATCGGTCTTATAGCCAACATATGTATATTGTGCCTCTGTTTCCATGCAGCACTAACATGACGACTCTCGAGTGCGTGGCCATGGTTGAATTTCAAGAAAACAACCAGCAGGTGCATGCCTCAACTAGTTGGTATAAGGCAGCGCTACAGCAGTACGACGAGGAGAGAGATGGTCATCTCTACAGAGAAGTTTTCAACTTTTCGTTATCCGATTTGTATGGCAACTATGCGAGCTCTTTGGCAGCAAGAGGTAACATCGATTTCGACCACATTCCATAGGTTCTCTATGTGCTTTTCTTCCCCCAAACAGGTTTCAGGAGAACCGCATTGACGGTGCTTCAGAATGTGTCCGATTTGCATGCTGATCTCTGGCTACTGCAACGCAAAATCATGAATGAAATTGACCTGCATGAGCACGACGATATAGTAAGTTTGAGTTGATAATTCCACAATTGCATCACCTATGTGGTTCTTCCCTGCAGCAAATCAAAAACGATCGAAATACCGAAATGATCGGTTGCAAGGGTTGGTTTCCACCCATTACGAATCGTAGTTGTCACTACGAGACTGGAAGAACAGCCTTCCTTCGTCTGGCGCCACTCAAAGTCGAGTTGCTTAGCCTAGATCCCTACGTAGCCATCTACCACGATGCCATTTACGATTCGGAGATCGCTAGGGTCATGACGCTGCCACTCGCTGCTCTAAAGGGGCCCGCCCGCTACAGTAAGCGTCGGGAATACAATGTGAAGTTTACGACGGTGCACGAGGAGGCGAATAGCCAGCTGAATCAACGTATACGTGATATGACGGGTGCGGAAGTGAAGGAAGATAAAGATTTTCGCATCTACAATTATGGAATAGGTGGCTATATACGCTACCATATGGATAACTTGCCAAAAGAGGATCTAAAGGTATCGTTATAGATGAACACAAAGAAGTCAGATAAATACTTATATTATTTTTCTATTAGCCAGGCTTTGGCGATTACCAGACGACAATTGTTTACTTCGTAGGTATTTCTATCGCTTAATTAACTGTCTTTAATCTTCTTGTAATCCCCAATTTAGTTGAATGATGTGACCCATGGTGGTGCCATTTCATTTCAATCTCTTCAAATCACAGCATTGCCGCGTAAAGGCAGTGCTCTGGTGTGGCACAATCTAGATAATAATTTGGAGCTTGATTTACGTGTTGCACACACCTCGTGCCCCGTCATAGTGGGCTCCAAATGGAGTAAGTTCTTGTAGATTTTCATTAAATCTACAGTTTAATTTTGCTGAATTTTTGCAGTCCTAGTCAAGTGGCTGCATGAGGCACATCAAAGGTTTACACAGACCCTGGAAAAAACACGTGTCTAAATCACGAAAATATTAACCGTGTAATGCTTAATTTTCCAACGCTTTTCGCTGTTTGTTGGTTACTTTTTTTGTAGCCAGTTTAAGTTTGATTTTTTAGCCCGTTAAGAAGTCGCGTAAAATGTTTCGAATTTTTTGCTTAATTTTCCTCACAGTTTCAGTCCAGAACTGTTACTCTGTTGATCCAGATCCGAATTATAATAAAGATTACTACAGTTCTTCGGTTTTGGGTTTACTAAAACTGTTGGAACTTGAGCGACAGTTCATGGAAGAGTTCATAGTTCATGCAGATAACCTGCAGCAGAAGGTGGACAACCTGCAAATGTGAGTAAAGGAAACTTCAGTGGGGCTAGTTCTCAAAACACTTTAATTTCTGTCAGGTACATCGCTTCCTTGGATCGTGGCAAGCATGAAACACAAAAGGAACAGGAAAGGTTTGTCTCCAATCCACTCAACGCTTACGGACTGATCCGTCGCCTGCAGCAGGACTGGCCCAAGTGGCAAAACTACACCAAGAAGCCGCTGGGCATGGCACAACTGGACGCCATGGAGGAGCTGCTCTCCAACGCTCCTGAACGCTACGACATGACCGAGTCGCTCAAGTCAATGGATCGAATTGAGAGAACCTACGACCTGCCAGCCAGCCACATAGCCAGGGGACAGCTGCAGCACAAACAATACGAGTGAGTGATCGATGCGGATAAATATTCCCAAGACACTATATGTACAATCCTCTGCACAGCACTCAACTCTCAATCCGTGACTGCTTGGCCTTGGCACAGCACAAATATAAATCGGGCGACTATATACGTGCCTCCATGTGGTATCGCGAGGCACTGCGCCACGAGTCCGAGCCAAAGGCCGAGCTTATCAACACAGTTCTGGGCAATCCACTCGAAGGTGTGGGTCATCAGTTTGCCCGGTCCATTGTCATACGCGGTAAGCAGTCAAGGGATGATCGCTTTGAACCAAACCTAATCAGATTTTAATCAAACAGAACTTGGATTATCGGGTAAATCGCTGAGCAGAAGGAGAATTCACGGAATAGCGAGCGACTTTTTGACTCAGTCCAGGCAACAATATGTGGAGGCATTCATCAGCCATTATCTCGAACAAAGCGATGAGGAAATAGCCAAAGAGTTGGGTACGGTACAGAAGCCACTAACTTCCCACGAAACCGGATGTCGTGGACTTTATGCCAAGCGCACGAATCTCGTCTGTCGCTACAACAGCACCACAACGCCATTCCTGAGACTGGCACCCCTCAAAATGGAGGAGGTGAACCTCGATCCTTATATCGTTATGTACCACGAAGTTCTATCGGATCGAGAAATTGAGGAAATGAAGCCACTGGCACAGCGAATGAGCAATGGCCTGTCGGGGTCTGTCGAGGCGAATTCTTCGGAGACACTCGAAATTGTGGCACGTGTTGCATGGCTGGTCGAACCGTCGCCCTTCAGGGAGCGGCTCAATCATCGCATCGCCGACATGACGGGCTTCGATGTGAGTGACTTCAAAGCCCTGCAGTTGGCCAACTTCGGGGTTGGCTCGTACTTCAAGGCACACTACGATTACCTCACCGATCGCATCACAGACCTTGGCGTCTCAGAGTTGGGCGATCGCACCGGCAGTCTCATTTTCTATGTCAGTTGATGCCCATGCCCTTCTCTCATTCGAATTCACATCTTTCTAATCGCTTGCAGGCCAGTGAAGTGCCACAAGGTGGTGCCACAATATTCCCCGACATTCAGGTGACAGTTCCACCTCAGAAGGGCAACAGTTTGTTCTGGTACAACACATTCGATGACTCGACCCCTGATCCGCGTTCCCTGCATGCCGTATGCCCTGTCATAGCCGGTTCCAGATGGAGTAAGTCCACCCTCCACCCTCTGGCATCCAGGGACTAGTAACATTCACTCATTAAATTACCTTCTTGCAGCGGTTACCAAGTGGCTCCACCAATGGCCACAAATGTTTCTGAAGCCCTGCAGTCCGCGTCCACGGGCAGTGGAACGAAAATCTTAATTTGCCATGCCATGAACATAAAGATTAAAATAGCAGGGAACCATATCAAACACCCGTAGCTAATTTGTTGGGATGAAATGATATTTAGTTATTCATCTGATCAGTAATAATGAAACGTTGCCTGAACTTAATCACAGCTCTGCTCCTCGTAGCACAAACTACTGGAGATCGACCCTACGATGAGCATAGGGAACGTTATAGCTCCTCCACATTGGGATTGTTAAAGCTATTGGAATTGGAGATGCAGTTTATAGAGTCTGTAAAGAGCTACACAAATCTACTATCCGCGAAGGCAAATATTTTACAAGAGTGAGTCAAATGTAGTGGAAAATCATTTTGTTGCTAAAGTACACCCTAATCTTGGAAGTTTCATTTACTCTGTGGATCGTGGAACGGAGAAAAGCCTAACTGAACGCGAGAAATACGTTTCCAATCCGCTGAATGCCTTCGGACTGATGAGACGCACCCATCAGGATTGGCCCAAATGGCACAACTACATAAATAATACTGTAGGAAGGGGTAAGCTGTAATTTCATGACTTTTAATAAATCTGTTAAAATACATTTGTGCTAGACCAAGTACAATCACTGGATGATATTCTGGCCAAGGCTCCGGATAGTCAGGATATGAAGGAAGCCCTGATGGGTATGCAACGGATAGAAACAACATATGGCCTGCAGGCCAATGACCTGGCAAAAGGAAAACTGCAGGACAAGCAATACGAGTGAATATACCAGTACTAAGAACCCTAGACGAAATCTAAACCAATCTAATTTCAGCATTCAGCTATCCATTCGGGACTGCGTCGCCCTTGGGCATTACAAGTTCCAAGTAGGCGACTTTTTTCGGGCTTCTATGTGGTATCGCATGGCCATCAAACACGAACCCGAACCGAATGCTGAGACATTCAATGAGATTCTGGGGGATCCATTGAAGGACCTGAAGCTGAACTATGCCAGAGCCACAATTATATATGGTATATGCATGAAAAAGCTTAGTGTTATCCACTAATGCCTTTTAAATTCCAGGACTAAGAGCAGCAAATAAATCTCGGAATATCCAGGAGGTTCTGGACCTAACAGAGGAAGCGATACACAAGTCTAGTTCAGCAGAACTGGAGGAACTAATAGCGGAGTTGCTGAATCAATCAGATGATGAAGTGGCCAGTGAAATGTCTGCCTCGGAGCCTCCGCCTACCCCCTACGAAATGGGATGTCGTGGACTCTATCCCAAGCGCACGAATCTCGTCTGTCGCTACAACAGCACCACGACACCGTTCCTGAGGCTGGCACCCCTGAAAATGGAGGAAGTGAACCACGATCCCTATATCGTTATGTTCCACGAGGTCCTCTTCGATGGGGAGATCGAGGAACTCAAGAAGCAGTCGAAGAACATGATCAATGGCTTTACAGAGCCACAGCAGGAGAATAAGATAAGGGATATCATAGCGCGCCATGCCTGGTGGTGGGAGCAATCGCCGACCAGGACGCGCATCTATCAACGGATCGCAGACATAACAGGCTTTCGTGTATTTGTAAACGAGGAGCTGAATGTGGCCAATTACGGGCTGGGCACTGTATTCGGCCCCCATTACGACTACACGCCCGAAGACTATGAGACTGGTTGGTTCCTGGGCGGTCCCTTGGGCACCATAGTTCTCTATGTAAGTGATTGACGTGCTTGAGTGAGATCCTTCTACATTTTAATGTCCTTCAATGTCGAACAGGCTAGCGATGTGCTGCAAGGTGGTGCCACCATCTTTCCCTTACTCAACATAACCATGTTTCCCCGAAAGGGCAGTGCCTTGTTCTGGTTCAACTTATTCGATGACGGCGAACCAGATCCACGTAGTCTGCACTCCTCCTGCCCCGTAATCGTGGGAGATAGATGGAGTAGGTAGGCCCCAATCTCATAGCCGATGTTATATTCTCCGTTTCCATTTTCAGTTCTCACCAAGTGGATGCACTTGGTACCCCAAATGTTTATCATGCCCTGCATGCCAAGAAAAACAAGTAAATAAATAGTTTCCATGCATCAAAGAAATGTGTAAATCAACCAATTATATTGTGCACATGTAGTCATAAAGTCTGACTAAATAAATTGGTTCTGGTTGTTTTGATTTCCTTTAAGTCTAGTCGTTAATATTACACGGAAGAAACTTCTCCCTACCTTGATGCATTTCGAATCTATTCTCTAGGCTTTAATCACATTAAACTGAATGAATCTAGTAGAACGAGTCAGATAGTAGACAGTCTAATCTAGTCTAGTCAGTCATAATGAAACAGTGGCTAAGTTTGCTCACAGTTCTACTCTCTTTGAGTCCCATTATTGCAGAGGACGCTAGGGAGAAGCCATACAATGAGAATAGGGAACGTTACAGCTCCTCCACAGTGGGATTGTTAAAGCTATTGGAATTGGAGATGCAGTTGATAAAGACTCTAAAGAGCTACACAGATCTACTATACGCGAAGGCAAATACTTTACAAGAGTGAGTAAAATGTAACTGAGAATGATTCAATTTATAAAGTAAACCATAATCTTGGAAGTTTCATTGACTCTGTGGATCGTGGAACGGAGAAAAGCCTAACTGAACGTGAAAAATACGTATCTAATCCGCTGAATGCCTTTGGACTGATGAGACGCACCCATCAGGATTGGCCCAAATGGCACAACTACATAAATAATACTGTGGGAAGGGGTAAGCTATAATTTCAAGACATTAAATAAATCTGTAAAAATACAACTGTGCTAGACCAAGTACAATCACTGGATGATATTCTGGCCAAGGCTCCGGATAGTCAGGATATGAAGGAGGCTCTGGCGGGTATGCAACGGATAGAAACAACCTATGGACTGCAGGCCTATGACCTGGCAAGGGGACGACTGCAAGACAAGCAATACGAGTAATATCCCATAACTAAGAGCAACACACGATAGCTAAACCAATCTAATTTCAGCATTCAGCTATCCATTCGGGACTGCGTGGCCCTTGGGCAGCACAAGTTCCAAGTAGGCGACTACTTCCGTGCTTCCATGTGGTATCGAATGGCCATCAAACACGAACCCGAACCAAATGCTGAGAGATTCAATGAGATTCTGGGGGATCCATTGAAGGATCTGAAGCTGAACTATGCCAGAGCCACAATTATATATGGTAAATTTCTAATATTGTTTCCTTTTTTCGCCTTAAGTCATTTACATTCCAGGACTAAGCGCCGAACTTAGCCCAGGAAACCAATCTCAAAAACTGCAGCATCTTATCGACATAACAGAGAAAGAGTTACACAAGTCTAGTGCAGCAGAGCTGGACGATGTTGTAACATACTTGTTGGATCAACCAGATGATGATATGACTGGGGAAATGGCAGAGCCTACCCCTAACTCCTACGAAATCGGTTGTCGCGGAGGCTTCCCGAAGCGCACGAATCTCGTCTGTCGCTACAACTTCACCACAACGCCATTCCTGAGGCTGGCACCCCTTAAAATGGAGGAAGTTAATCACGATCCTTATATCGTTATGTACCACGAAGTTCTATCGGATCGAGAAATTGAGGAAATGAAGGGACGATCCAGTAAGATGAGCAATGGCTGGGCAGACGAGAAGGAGGCGAACAGTACGAAACTCAGGGACATTGTTTGCCGTCATAGCTGGTGGTCGGAACAGTCGGCCACCAGGGAGCGCATAAATCGACGTATATCCGATATGACGGGCTTCGATTTCGCACCGACGGAGAATCTGCAAGTGGCCAATTATGGCCTGGGCACGTACTTCAAGCCCCACTATGACTACACATCCGATGGTTACGAGACCCCGGATGTTCTAACCCTAGGCGATCGATTGGGCAGCATTATCTTTTATGTATGTACGGAACCTGCTCCAATGAAGAGACTTCTACAGTTACACTTTGATGCTCCACAGGCTAGCGATGTGCCGCAAGGTGGTGCCACAGTGTTTCCTCGGAGTCGTGTCTCAATTCTCCCCAGAAAGGGTAGCAGCGTTTTCTGGTACAATTTATATGACGATGGCAGACCAGATACGCGTAGTCAGCATTCCGTATGCCCTGTAATCGTAGGGGATAGATGGAGTAGGTCATTAATATGTATTATTGATTTATTTACATTATATGATATATACATTTTTTCAGCTCTTACCAAATGGCTGCATATTGTTCCACAAATGTTTGTCATGCCTTGCAAGCCGAGAAAGAAGTCTTAAGAAAATCCAATAATATCTTATGAAAATATATAAAGAAATTCAACAGCAGAGAAAGTAAATCTTTAGCTACTTACAAAGTGTACTCCAAGTGTTTCTAGGAACAAGGAAATGCAACAAACTCGAACTAATGAACCATGGAAATTGAGATTTTCAGTTAGGGATAAATTAAAGCACAAATGTTGGCAGTTGCAAGCCAAAGTCACGATGAAGATGAGGTTCCTTTACCAACTCAATCTGTTTGTTCTACTTTTGCATCAGAATTTTGCCATAGAAGAACCCAAAAAGGAAGATGTGACGATGATCTACAGCAGCTCTGTGCTGAGCATGGTGAAGCTTTTGGAAGTGGAAGATACTTTAAGGGACCACCTGGCGTCCTATGTCCAAGCCATGCAAACTAAATTGGATGCTCTAAAGCTGTAAGCCGTGTGAAAACTTTGTCAAATATCACAGGTGTATAATTCTTTGCAGTTTTCAAGAGCTGCTGCAGAGGCAGAAAATGAACACTCTAGAGGAAAGGGAGGAATTTATGGGAAATCCGCTCAATGCATATCCCCTAATGCGACGCCTCAACGAAGATTGGCCCAAGTGGTTGAATTATTTAAGCACGCCCATAGACAGCAAAACTACAAACGCAATGGAAGACAAATTGAAATTATCGCCCAGCAATGAGGATGTTCAAGGGGCGCTCAAAGGTTTCGCGCGCATCGAAAGTTTCTACGATCAAGAGGCAGCGGACCTGGCCAAGGGTTACCTATTGGGCCAACACTTTGAGTGGGTTAACCATATCCTACTTTCCCTCAAGCTTGTAATCTTAATTATGTGTTATTTTAGCTCTAAGTTGACGGCCCCTGATTGTTTTGCTCTGGCTGAGTTTTACTCCAATCAAACGAAATTCTCAAGAGCCACGCCCTGGTATCGCATGGCCCTTAGACTGCATCAGAATGCCGAGGGCAAACTCTATCAAAAGGTTTTGCAACTGAAGCGAAAGAGGATCTACAAAAAGTATGCCAAGGCCCTAGTCATGCAGGGTAAGCTAAAGTTCGGATCGCTTATAAAATAGGTCAAATTCTTCGAAACGCTCTTCTTAGCCTTCTATTTGGCTATGCCAAACCAAGTAAATCCCGAATGGGAGACAATGGCCAATCAAGTGGCAGTCGAGGCCAACTATCGCAACATCAAAAAAGCGTTGGACGAATACCTTGCAGGGGATGAGGTGATGCTACAGCAGGAGGCTGCTCAACACAAGCCCAAACCCTCCAGGCTAGAGCGCGGCTGTCGTGGAAGGTGGCCAAGGCAGTCGTCCCCCCAGTTAGCCTGCAGATATAACCGGGAGAGCTCCGCCTTTCTCCGACTGGCACCACTCAAAATGGAAGTGCTTAGCCAGCGACCGCTGATAGTGCTCTACCACGAGGTACTCTACGAACAGGAACTGAAATCAATACGGGATATGGCCAACAATAATGACCCCATGCAGGATGTCTGGACTTACATGCACTTCAATCGGTCAATCAAGCCACAGCCTATAGATCGGGTGGCAAAGCTGTACATCTTCCCTGGCATCAATGAGTCATTCGCCCAGAGCATCAATCGCCGCATAGCGGACATGACCGGGCTGGAGCTGCAGGGTAACATGGCCTTGCACTTGTCGAACTATGGTCTGGGTGGCTACTTTCATACCCATGAGGATCATGTGGATCTTGCCAGACGTCCAGTTAGTAGCAGGTTCCGTCTTAGCAATGCAATTTCATCCATGTCGATTCTTCTTTACAGGCGAACTTCTTTACTGAACGGAGAGGCGATGTTTTGTCCACAGTTGTACTCTATGTAAGTGATCTGATGCCGCTTAAATTGTGAGTTTTTATAAGCTGTTCCCTTTTAGGCAAGCGACGTGCAACTGGGAGGAGCCAGTGTTTTTCCCAAATTAAAAATCTCTGTAGCACCGAAGAAGGGGAATGCTTTGATCTGGCACAACCTGAACAATGCTGGCAGTCCCGAGAAGCTCACCAGCCATGCGACATGCCCCGTTGTTCTGGGTTCCCGTTGGAGTAAGTTAACGATCCTCAAACTGCAAAGATAATTCGATATTATTAGCATTTTTGTATTCTATTTTTTAAAGCTATTTACAAATGGATTAACGAACAGCAACAAATGCTGAAGAGGCCCTGTCTGGCATAGTTCCGAAATGTATCTCTTTATTAGCGCCTCCATTAGGATGGATGGCATGCAAATAAATGCAAATCTCCCCCCACCCATCCGAGCCTGCCACAAGTGGAACAATGTCAATGTACATATAGTACATACAGGGGGCTGGTACAAATTTTGTGCTCACAGTCTGGTGTCTCCCTTTCATTGTTTGCCATAAAAATTGCAAGTGCCACTAAATTCAGCGCCAGTATTGGCCGAGAGGGGTACACAAGAGGGTCCTGGGCAAAGGGTAAGCTTATGTGCTTGCCCCAAATACCATTTAGCGGAAGTGCACACTTCAATAATGGAAAGAGGGCAAACTGCAGTCAAGCAAGGCGCATGGATGACACCAGCAGCAGCAGCAGCCCAGGCACGGAGGAGCACAATGGCCCAGGCTCTGGGGTACTCAAGTCTCATCTTTGTCTATTCTTTAGCCGGCAGTAGCACAAAGAACGCAAGCCATCTGATTTAAAGAGCAGAAGCAGTGCTCTGAACTAAGGAACAACCGAGGCGATATTAATACAGAATAAACAATTACTTTGCCCACAAAAATTCCTCATCATAAAGTGGCAATAGATTGAATATCCATCAAATAACTAACACTTTTAGTAAGTTTATGTATAAGTTAGTGAGTATTTCCCCCACCTTAGTAGCTAGCAAACATCTCTACTAAAAAAGCGGCTACCAACCCAGACAGACTTCCATGAATACTTGAAACAATTGCATTATTCACAAACTACAACTGAGGAAACGAAATCTCTCGGACAGTAACACTAATTGGAATATTTACCCCTGCCACCAACGACAACAGCAACCCCAACCCCAACAAATGTCGTGGCATGGCCATCCTCTAAAATAGTAGTGCTAATACATGGTTAAGCTGCCGCCATCATGAGGAACTTTAAATGAGTTTAAAAGCAACTTTTGTTTAGCCCGAGAGTGAGTGCGAAGGGCCGAAGCGAAACGAAACGAAATCAGCATGAAAGCAATTGTCCAAGTTATTCCAAAGTGCCCAGAGGCCAAAGACACAGGGGCCGGGCACAGGGAGGGGACTGTCAGGCACTGAGGCCGAGTCGCAGACCGAGTCTGAACTGGTGTCCAGTTGGTTTGTTGCGGACGCTCTTAACGCTGGGAGCGTTGGGCTAGGGCGGGGAAGCCACTGTTTTTGAGGAAGGGAAATGCCGGCTGATGGCGTGGACAGAGGAAGTGCTGTAGTTGTTGTTTTCTTAGATCTATAGTTAAGCATTAACAACTAAAAGCTGCAGCAGTTGGCAAACTTGTGGATTAGCTAGCTGACAGTAATAAAGGACATTAAAAACTAGACGAAAACTTCATAAATATGGCGACATTATTGAATGTAACAATTGAAACTAGCCAGAAATTCTACATTTAGTTTTGGTACCTACTGAATCCATGCTAAAAACAGTCCTGCTCACCTTACAAATCCATAAAACTAGTGCATAAATCCTCTCCTGCTTGTTCCACTTATATCAAAAAGCATTTGTCATGATTTCCACCTGTAAAGTACATTTGTTGAGCCACAAAATGCCAGCACAAGAGCAGGACTTAACTCACATATGTAGATCATTATAAAGTTATACATTATGCTCAAGTGCAAGTCAAATAAAGTCCTGGACGGCCATAATAGGAGCGATTGCGACCCCATTCAAATCAGGCAGGCCAGTGGCTTCGTTCTATCCACTGCAGCATAGATATTTATCAGGAGTCGTCTGTTGAAGCACCAGAATGCGGATCTCCAAGCAGTAGTAGAAGTTGAAGCAGAAGTGAATCCATTGAATGGCTTTGCAAGTGGTTGAGAAAACTGCAGCAAAAGGGAAAAAATAGAAAATAAGCAGCAGCAGAAGCAAATGCAATCTAGAGCGTCTGCACTTACCAGCAGGAGTTGGGCCGTGGAGGAGCTACGACGACACCACCACCACAATGTGTCCGGCGGGCGCAACTTGCCCCCAACTTGGACCCATGGGGTGCGGGTGCTCTTGGGGCGATTGTAAAGCGATTCCAAAATGTGTTGAACTCTTAAGTGATTGAATTGTTATCGGTGACATGAATTTGTTCGCTGATTTGAATGGAGCGATGCCGCTGGGAGCTGCGCATTGAATCCGCACTGCAATTGAGATGATAGATAACTTAATGCAAGTGCACAAGCTAGACACACGTTATGACTCAGCTGGATGAGCCGACGACAGCACAGTGTCGGCGCGTTGACAAAGCTTCTGCTGATCTCATCCTGCAGCGGTCGTTCGTTTAGAACGTTCCTCTCTGCGAACAAACGAAAGAATGGTAGAGAGCATAAAAACGTTAACAGCACTTCAATTCAATGCACTTACTTAGTGTTAAGTCACTCCGCTGTGGTTTGCTGATGATGCTTCTGGTGCGGTGCTGTGCTGTTGTAGAGTCAAAGCTGGTGTGACTAGGCCATATGGGTTTATGGCGGTCATGCCCGTGTGCTGCATTTCCTTTCTGCCACAGCTTATGACGACATTGAGCACTTCATAAATGTCGCTCTGAAAAGGAGAAGCCCTGGCATGTGTGCCCGTGGTGGGTGTCATATGCTTTCTTATATAGATTAAAGCTTAAAGGCAATGCTTTACTCCTCGACCAAAAATAAAAGAACATCCCATTAATTATTTGAATACAGATTGTATTTAATCTCAAACACAATTGATACATTATGGATATGTAAATGAATTGTGCTGGTGGCGAGTATCAAACTCGGTTTACAGATCATCATTGGGCAGTACGGCGTCCTCGATCTTACGGATCTCAGCCCAGGTCAAATCAGATTCCTTGATCTTGTCATGACGCGCCGTACAGTAGGGGCACTCGCGAAAGTCCATCAGGAAAGCCTCCTGTGGGAGCGCACATACGAGGTTAAACCATAACCACAAAGATAAAGCAAAAGAATACTCACCGCTGGATGCTTCTCGCATATTGCGGCAATGCGTCCATGGAAGTACTGGTGGCAGCGACCACACTCGAGGGCCTTCGCTGGACGTTCGCATATGCATGTCTTAATAATGCGCTTCTTCGATTGCACATCGGTCTCGATATTCTCCAAATTGTTATTCTCGTCCACGCACACGTTGTTTGTGGCCTGCAAGTTATTTCTCTTCTGACCAGGGGCTTTGGTGCCGATTGACGGAATGTCACGGCTTGTGGCGTCGGTCCGTTCAGATTCCCGTAGATTGAGTTCAGACGGGCGAAAATTGAATTCTGATCAGTGCCGTTATGCTCTGCTGCCGGAATTTTAATAATATTTAGCTGCATATATTACACTTTTGCGTTAATTGCGTATCTTACCCATTTTTCTTCTGATTTACAAGACAAGATTTTATCTTTAGTAGTAAGTAAAACGACGACCACAACTAATGATTGATTATTTAATTGAATGGACACAATTATAATGTCACAGCTAGCTAGATCCAGAATTTTCTAAACACGTAAATGTAAACGCACTTTATTCAAGTAACGGTGCTGATCAGTGTTGTGAAGCGCATAAGCTGTATTTTTGCCTATCGAATGGACTTACGGACTGCCAATGGACTACCACTGGACTTAAATTTAGACAAGCAACAAAACCAATGGGAAAAACATGCAGGGATAAGTGATAGGTAATTTTCTCCGTATCTTGCCATCAAATTGAATTATTTAAATTTTTAAATATATCTATTTACAAATATTTATATAAAAGTTTTCTACAAGGGAGGCTCATTTCGATACTTTTGGCAATTTTTCCCATCACCCATAAAAACATACATATATAGTGATATGTATGTATGCATACTAGCATATGTAGTTAAGTCAAACCGAATGGAAGCTGCATATGTGTAGAACGGTGGAGATCAAGAAAAAACCAGAAATTATATGAATAGAATCCCGTAATTTAAATCCTTTTTATATGTCCGACCGTCCGTTTTGGCATCTTTGTTATAGAAAATAATAGAAAATACCTAGAATGGCGAGAATTATATATATATAGACAAACAAAATTTTAATTTTTGCATTTAGCAAGTTCGAAAAGTGCGCGGGAATGTACCACTCGATAGGTACATCGATAGAAACTATCGATTCGAGTGACGGTGCTCATGTTTTTATGACGGTCTGGCTACGCTTAACATGAACACTTACAGCAGGTATCCAGCTAACCCTAGCACGGACAACAACCAAAATGACATTTTTACGCACTTACAACACGAACCGAACAGTGCTGTATAATTTTGCATGTAGAGCAGTAGTAGCCACCCCGTTGCGCACTATAGTCATCCCTTTCACACCCGCATTGCCAACGTATGGACAAAACATGCACCAGCAGAGAGTGAGCCCGCGCATTAAATCCACAATAGGGCGCTCCACCTTCAACCGGCTCGTTGGTCTAGAGGTATGATTCTCGCTTCGGGTGCGAGAGGTCCCGGGTTCAATTCCCGGACGAGCCCAAGACTGGATATAAATTAAATTTTTTTTCCGATCTAACCTTCAAAACTTTGTTTGCAGTCTTTTTGCAAAAAAAGTAAATACAATCAATGCTGTACTTTTGCGAGATCAGTAAACATAATTTAACCACATTTCGATGGTGAGTTTTTGTTTATCAGTGTGTTATCAGTGTGTAAATGTTGTCGATCTTATTTTTTCCAATAGATCAAAGATGGCAACAGGGTACTTGAACTGGTATAGGGTACTCTCTGCTTCGACGTCGTACGCGTACCATAAGCAAAATGTTGTTTAGCATTTGTTTAGTTTTTAGTATTATGGATTTTGAAATACTTAGAACAATAAAGGGTATTGCCAGGATTGATTCAGATTACACATTTAAAGAGTTTTGGGCGCACAAAGGTTTTGATGGATATATCCCCCTACTATTAGCTATTGTTCAATCCGCGGTCTTACTTATAAGTGGATTTCCTTCTTTTTTTTTCTTCGTTAAATTATTTCTTAAATTGTAAACGCTGCCGCGGCCTTGTCTGTTCTCTGTTTTGTTTTTTGTTTTCTGTGTGTGTGTGTGTGTTCGTTATGCTAATTGTATGTGCCTATGGGTGTGGTGTGTGTGTGTGTGTGCGTTTTGGGGTATGCAGTCTCCCAATGGATGCTCCTCTTTATTCGTATTCCAGCACGTTTTTATGGTAGAACAATAAATAGCTGAAAGAAAGAGAGAGAGAACAAACATAGTGACATTTTGCATAATAGACACCCCTATAATTGCACTCACCCCTCGCTGTCCAGCACCTGCTTGAGCGATGCCATAGTTATCACATGATCATCGCACTTCACCCACGTGTCCTTCTGATGGCGCACATACGCCGTGTAGTGGCCAGTGTCAATGGTGCCCACGTGATTGACCACCGCGTACAGAGAGAAGCGAAAATCGCCGTAGGCATTCTTCTTCTCGGACATGAACGGCGTCATATCGAACTCGACGGGGAACTGGATGAACGATGAGATCTTGCGATCGATCAGCGCCGAGTGTTCGAAGCGCTTCAGGTGAAAGGAGACGACGCTGGGCAGAGTCCGCAGGCTGAATTGCTTGGTGGACTCCTGGTAGGACTTGCAGGTGGAGCATTTTATCTTGGCCGCGGAGCCTAGGTGCTCGGCCCGCGTGTACCGCTCCAGGCAGTCGATCAGCGTCTTGGGCGTTACGCCGCCGTGCGTCGTGGTCTCGCCCAGGTCCAGCGAAATGTCCCAGAACGGATCGAATGTGGTGGACACGCCCTTGCAGGCCTGACACACCACATCGCTCTGCAGCATGCCCGTGAAGATCTGGTCGATGATGCAGTTGCACTGTCCGTAGCTAGAAGTCGAGGAGCTGGTGGAATTGGTGCCGCTGCCCGAGCCGGAGCTGTTGCTCTTGCTCTCGTGCTCCGCCTTGGCCTTGACGCAATGCCGATGCAGCACATCCAGCGTGGCAATGAAGAACTCGTGCGCATCCTGCTGCTCGTACCCGGCCAGGTGCTTGGCATGATTCCAGATTAAATGCAGCAGGCGATGCAGCGACAGCGGCGAGCGGGAGCCCGAATAGAACTCCTGGGGAGAAAAGAGTCCGGAACATTAGTGGCAAGTGGCAATCGGCGCTGGTTGCTGTGCATCACCTGGAAGAGACGCGACACTTCGCAGACCAGACACTTGTGCGAGGACTTGCCGCAGTCATGCCGGTCCGACATAAAGTAGTCGCTCAGCAGTGGAGTGTGTACCAGGGCCTAGGGGGGATGACAATGGGTGATGGAGGGGGCGAATCACTGATGCCTGGCAATCACCACTCACCTGCACAATGCAGTTCATGAAGCAGGTGGCCCCAGATTGAGCAGACCCCTCAGTCCGATCGTCTGATTAGGCCGCACCAGCCGGCGTCGGGTATTGGCCAGCAGCAGATTCGTCTCCTTGGCCGAGGGTATCCAGGGCTGCCAGCCCAGGCTCTTCTGCAGATCCTTGGCCTCCAGCTTCCGGTTGATCAGCGCATACTCCCGACTGCGCGAGTCGTAGATAAAGTCACGACACGCATGGCAGTAGAGCGTCCCATGGGACAGCTCCAGGGCCACATGGTGTTTCTTGGCCCGCAAATGGCTGTGGATGTGTGAGCCGCGGCAGCCAAAGTAGATGCAGTGCAGGCAGGCGTACAGCTGGATGCTGGCGCTGCCGCACTCGAAGCAGTAGCAGTGTATGGCCTGGCGGGTGGGGGGGCGGATGAAAGGGGTTACAAACTGAGCCAATATTTGAGTAGTAACGGTTTGGCAGTGTTTAAAAACACACAAAAGGGGGGGCCACCAATCAAAATTTGGTTTGGTAATCACTTTTTTTGCCAGCACACTGATCTTCTTCTTCCTCCCCTTCCCCCATTCTCTATGAATTGTGTCAGTGAACCCCGCACATAACCGTAACTCTCACTCACTCTCTCACTCTCTTTTGCTCTCTCTGTGTTTCGCTTACCTTCTTCAAACGCGCATCTTTGTTCACGCAGGCCGAAAAGTACGCATCGATGACCCGATATGTATCATATCCGTGCTCCTTCAAGTAGCTCTGATAATGTCGGCAGCCCGTCTCCGACATGACACCGCTCGCCTCCCTCTTCCCTCTCCTTCTCCCTGCCGGCGATGCTCTTGGCGTCAACGCTGCTGACGTCAAGTTCAATAGCAAGCTTTTGCAGCGTGCGCAAACAGGCCGACAAATGCGTCGCATTCAGGGGGCCCTTTGTTAGCTTTGACCCGCTGTCACTGTCGCTGTCGCCGTCTTCCTCTCTTCCTCCCTCAACACCACCGCCACGCCCACTTCTAGCAACAGTTTCGTTTTCCTCTGTCGCCACACACCGGCCGGCAGCTGACTCTGCAGTTGCCTTTGTTGTTGTTGTTGCTGGTTCTGGTGCTGGGGCTGCTGCTGCTGCTGCTGCCGCTGTTTCGTTTTCGGCCGTTCCCCGGCCCGCCCCCGTCCCTAGGTAGAATCGTTTGTTGTTGCTGCCGGTGCTGCTGTTTGGACCGCCGACGCTACCGCTGTGGGTGCTGCTGCTGCTGCTGCTAATTACGCTTGTAGTACTATCAACACTATTCTCTTTTGTTTTCGTTCGTTTGGAGCACGGCTGCTGCACGAATGCCTTGTCACACTTGCGCTGTTTTCGCCGAATTTTGGCCACTTTTGCTGCGAGCACACACAAGTGCCGTAAAATAGGAACTCTGTTTCACTTAATTTCGCGTTTGTTTTATTTTAATTTTGTGATTTTTCGCTTCGTTTCTGTTTCTGCAGCAAACACACACACACGCACGAACATATCAAACACACGTATCACACACACACGCGCACACACATAGGGGCAGACGCGTATGTGTACGCGAAAAACTGAGGCGGCAGCGACAGCTGAATCGACACTCTTGCAAAACAGGGTTGCTGTGACAGCTGACATGCTATCGATTGAATGGCGCGCAGTACAAAAATACCAAAAGTGTTTAAAAAGCTGCAAAATATTAGTAGTAAATAGATAAAAGAGAATTAAAACATTTAAAAGAAGCTCAAATCTGTTGAGTCTTCTTGTAAATATGTACTTTTGTATTGCCATATTCAAACAGCAACGTATTCGATAGGTCGCCAGCGACGTTTGCCAACACTGATGCATTTGAAAATACTGACATCTGCCTGCAGTCGAAGCAGGCGCATTTTTGGCCATCAATTCTAAAAAAAATTAACTAAATTGTGCTCTAGAAAATATGTACACAGATGAGGTGCGAACACCTCAGGCCCTCAAGAGTCGATACTTCTCCAATCTCAGTGAGCTGAAATGCCGGGTGCGCAGGAACAGCACCACGGGCAACAATTCCGTGGCGTCTGCTGCAACGCCAACTAATGGCGGCAAGCAAAATACGAGATGTAGTCCCCAAATGTCCTCGCTGGTGTGTACGCCCCCGCCCAAGCGCCTGCACAAGATACGGAATCCCTTCGAGGGCGCACTGGCGGATCGCTTGCACCTGCCTCTGATTGCCAGGTGAGTGTCTGCATCCTACATCCTGCCCCCCCGCCACGCCTTCATAGAAATGTTCCCCCGTCTGTTGCAGTCCTTCGCTATTCCGCTCACGCACGCCCCAGCTCTCGTCCACGCAGTTTGAGTGGAACATCGACGAGGTGTCGCAGCTGAAGCCCGCCGATGTGGAGCCCCACGAAACGCAGTTCCACGACTCGCCCGACCCTGAGGTGGAGAGCAAGGCCCAGCTGGCGATCAGTGCCTTCTTCAAGGAATCCCTCGTAGTGCCCAGTCCCGTGGACTGTCCCCTGCGCAAGAATCGCATCATTCTCAACGAACTCAACGAGGACCATACGCCCATCTCGAAAAAGTCCTCGAGCGGACGACGCCGGCGGGACTGCAGTGTCCAGACCGAGCTGACACTGCCCCCCATCCTGCCCAAGGCCCTGGAGGAGGCTCTGCGCCCCTACCTACAGCCCCATCTGGCTGGCGGCATATCGGGTCGAGCCAAGGCCCGCTCCAGCGGCAGCGACATCTTCAACAGCTCCATGAGGCGCAAGCTGTTCGATCTGCACAATGTGATTGTGCTGGGCGAGCAGGAGGCAGCGCAGTCGCCCCAAATGGTGGGCTCCAGTCCGCAGGGCAAGCAGACACTATTCGCCGGCAGACTCTCTGACTCGGCGTCGGGCGAGGGCAGCTTTGGGTCCCTGTCGCCCATCAGGAACTTGTACGGCCTGCCCACAGGCACACCAGACGACGGAAATCGCTCCTCCAAGCGGAAGCTAATGCTTATGCAAGACCTGGAGCTGCCCTCGCCGATAGCGCCGTCGGAGCATCTCAGCCGTCGGCTGGTGCACTCCAAGGTGGAGGTCAGCATCAGCACCAGCACCAGCGAGCAGCACGACACGTTGTCGGAGATGACGGGAACCGGGCGACCGGCCTGCAGATTCACTCCGGATCGCAGCTCCTCGCCGATGCAGCCACTGGAGCAGTCGGACTGCAGCATCAACCAGCGGGTGAGCCGGCTGAGGGTGAACAGCACGAGGCAGTTGCCCAGCCAGTCGTTCCTGGAGGCTGTGGACCTTGCTCTGTGCGCGGAGGCAGAAGCGGATGACACAGACGAGCCCGAGGCTGAACCAGAGTCGGACGACGAGGAGGAGGAGGCCGAGGCCATGCAGTTGTCCACGCTCAGCTTCAACTGCAGCTCCTCCAACTCGGACACACCGCGTGGATCCCGCCGCCGCCGCTCGGCCAATCGTAAGAATCTCTCGCAATCCTTTAGTGCCAATTTGGATGATTTGGAGGCTCAGCCGCCGGTGGAGACGGCTCCCGTTGTTGGGGTTAATCCGCCGGCTCAGCGCATCGGACTCTATCGGGCGGACAGTGGCTTCAACGAGACGTCGAGCACCACCTCGACATTTGCCTGCTCCCAGGACATCTCCATGGCCTGCTGCTCGACGCCCTCCACGCGCTCCTGACCCCACCAACAGCTGTAGGAATTGCTGCAGCTGCAGTTGGAACTATTTTAATGCAATATAACTCATCTTCCCAGGCTATTGAGGAAGACTCGCTTATCTGCAATCCCACCGATCCTAGGGCCTTATCTTTAATTTGTGTGTTTATTTTTATATTTTTCGAATTTACCACTTGTTTATGTACACCCCCCCACCGCACATATGTAGTTGCCAAATAGTTTAGTGAGTTGTGTATTTTCGCCATTTCGATAGTTAATTCATTGTGTCATTGTGTAGTTTATTATAGAATAAATTAAATCAAATATTCGACGCTTTTAAATCTGATATCGAGTTGGCGCTCAGCAGGATGCCATTATTAAAGCTGGCTGCTGTGAAACTAAACATTTGTGACGTAGTCAGAGCTCATACTTGAAACGCGAAAATGAGTCAGCGAGAGCGAAATTGCTCTCTTTCAATGGAAATAAATAGGGTAAAGATAATATAAACAAACGACATAACTTGCTACAAGGCCCTCGTACAAAGTTCACCCCACCAAAGTTCCATAATATATCTTGATGGTTCTGAAAGCTCTCTAATCCATCATGGTATGTTGACAAATGGGGTGGGGTTTTACCTTGCATGCTTTGCACTTTCTGTGCCGCTTGGCCCTTTTGGCCGTACCCTAATTTGTTTATACCATTAAACGCGCCCGGTTCAAAAACGCGCGCGGTTTGCTCAATTCAATGAAGACTTGTTGCTCGCGCGGTTTGAACAGCTCGAATTTGTGGTACGCGCATGCGAAACCGAACCAAAGTTATTTGTACGATCGGCAATAACAAAGCAAAACTACAATTTTTCTGCACTAATTTTCACCTGACTGCAGTGGGTGTTTGTGCGTGTGTGTGTGTGTGTGTAGGTGTTTGCAAGTGTGTGCTGGTGGTGGTGTGCGTGTGTTCTGTTTTAAATATAAATAGCAAAGAGGAAACGAAAAAAAAAGAAGATCGCGTTTTGGGCCGTAAATAAAAGGCCAAAAGAAAGTGCGGAGAAAAATAAAATTTGTTTGTGGGCCAAGTAAATAAATTAGAACTGCTCGTAAATAAGTCAGGTGCAAGGAGAATTCCAATAAAATTAAAGGCGGAAATGTGCAAATTAATGAAAATTCAACACGGCCAAGACGACGGTCCCCTGCCTGTCTCTGTCCCTGTCCCTGCCCCTGCCCCTGCCCCTCTTTAGACACCTACAATCCCTCTGCAACGCTAAAATTCCTGTTACAAGAAACCAGTTAGGCGGCATCATCGCCCCCGACAGAGTGTCGCCCCTCAGACCCCCCCCCCCCGCAACTATCATTTCTTATTGGCCGAGCAACTGGGCGGCTGCATCCGTTTTTGAGCGAAAGTTTTTTTTACAGCCGGGCGTCCGGGTGTCCACTGTGCAAAAGCAAAATGTGTGTTCAAGTCGGGGCCCCAGCTGTTCCATCGTCGGAAGAAGCAAAAGAAAGAGCAAAAATCTAGCCAATTAATTTGTGTGTGCTCTACTATCTGTGCTGTGAGCTGTGTGCTGTGAAGAAAGTGTGTGCCGCCAAGTCAATGTCTATAATAAATACAATTTTTTATTATTACAATTTGCAGTTGTGTTTTTTGTGTGATTTGATTCAATTTGATTGAAGGCAGCCAGCCAACTTGCCACTTGTGCTGCAACAACAACAACAAAAACAGGCAAGCGGAATAAACAACAACAAAAAAAACGAAGGAGATTGCAATTGGAGCTGAATGGCAGTTGTCGGCCTTTCGTCTTCTTCTTCATCTTTGTGCATTTTGAAGGTAAGCTGCTCTCAGGCTGTGTTGTGAAGGGAAGGAAAATTTTGTGTTTAAATTTTTGTATGTTTACATTCGGGAATTGAAAAGACAGCCTAGTGTATGTAGCCAATAAGGATAAAAGAAGAAAACACACATTCAAAAGCAAATATTTGTATGCTCAATTCTTGGAATATTCAAACGAATAATCTAATTAGATAAGGTTTTATCTCTCGAAACCTTCCTTTTAGGCTATAGAAGTAAACAATTGAAACGATCTTTTATTGTCGAAAGTGCCTGCAGGGAATACAAAAGACGGCAGGCCCTGTAGGGCGGGAGGGGATATTTGCTATCAAGAAAACAATATGCTGTGAATGTACATATGTATATTTCCATTATTATTAAATGTGTGTATAACAGCCATAATCATGCATACATATGTATAACGGGTTTGTCTAAGGAACAGTGCGAAGAGAGCCGTTATACTATGTTATTAAACCCGTGGTCTCGTCTTCTACCGCCTGCCTGCTTTTTGTCACATGTCATAAGCGACTTCTCTTCTCTTCAGTCTTTCAGCCCTCCCTTTGCCCCCCACATGCTCCATGTGGCTTATCTCAACCCTTGTTGTTGGGTTTTTTTCTGTGTTATATAGCCGGTTCTGCGGCTTTTGTATAACTTCCGCTACTATTATTATTATTTTTTATTTGTTCACTGAAAAAAAGTGTAATTAAACAGAGGCGGACAGCGCAGACAAAGAGTACGTCACAAATAACCCTCTGCAACAGCAACTGCAGCAGCAGCAGCAACAACAACAACCAGCCAACAGCCTCTCATGGGAGTTGACTCTCGAAAACCGGTTACAAATCATTAAACTAAATATTCTAAGGCATGGGTATACCCTAAACAAGTACCTATGCAGCTCCTCCACTCTACCTCTACCTCTCTCTTTCTTCTGCTCTATTCATCCCCCCTCTATATATCTCCTGCATGCCTCACTGCACAGGCTGCCGTGTTGCAAGTGCAACTTGTTGCTGCTGCCGCTGCTGCTGCACTTTCATTAAAAAGAGGATAGGCAAACTTCAAACATCTGAATAGTGGTAAAGAGTAAAGAAAGGGTATCTACATATTCACAGAGCTCTTAATAGAGGAAAAAAAATATCATTACATATATCGTATGTGTAAGACTTTTGAATCATTTTAATCAACATTTGAATCAGAAAGTATTCCACCACAACATCGTTTAAATGAATCATAATTATACTATGATACATTACATATTAAACAACGAATAGAAAATTCACACTTGACTTAATATGTATTGTATTCTTACCTTCATTACCCCGAATATTTTGAATATTTTCCGAATAATTATAGAGCATCTTTAGGTCGTTCTGCACATTGAGTTTTCTTCTCTTTCTTGTTTTTCCTGTTTTGCTCGCACCCAAACAAACATCAATTTGTCTAATATTCAAAATCGAATGAAGAAACGAGAAAGAGGTACGGAACGGAACGGAACGGAATGGAACCCGTTTGTTGGCATCCTTGTGACACACTGACATCTTTTGCGGTTCTTTTGCTCTCTCCCTCTCTCTCTCCAGCTCTCACTTTAGTTAATTAATTTTGCTTTCGATTGGTTTCCCCCGCTCCCCTTCGCCAATGCTATGTTTGCTCCGTCATTTGCATTGATTTGCAAATTTTTTATTGGCCCATTCCGATTCGATTCGAGCCTGACGTAATTTGTTCAACTTTGTTATTTACCTGACAAGCGAGTAAGAGAGATGGAGCAATAACTAACTAATCAGCGACGGCCTTTTGGTTTGACTTAATTTATGAAAGGAGCGGCGGGGTTAATGTGAAGAGGATTTATTGGTCAAGGACTTTTTTTCTCTCTCTATCTCTTTGGTTTTTGGTAATTTATATTGTGGTCCTCTTCTTGAGACATCTGTGGGGAAAAATACTTGACATTTTGTTTGAAATTCAATGCCTGGTCGGGAAATTTGACATTGAGGAAGTCTCTCTCTCTCTCTCTCTCTCTGCCACTCTGCCCCCCTCCTCTATAAACACAGCTGTTCAATTTGTGTGCACAACGCGCCGGCAGCTGCGCTGGCACCAGAAGAAACCCAGTAACTAAAACCAGACCAGACCAGACCAGAACCAACCAGACAGACCCCAGTGGGAGACCCTTGAGTTTGTCTGCCTTAATACCCTTTCAGAAGGTGTAATGTGTCCCAGTAGAAGTTTATCAATGCAGTGGAGAAAGCATATCCATATCATAAGGAGATCAGCATCATTAGTCTCTTGGCGAAAAATACTCTTTAGATTTTTAAAGGGCATTCCATTGCTCGACTTTTTTTCAGATTGAATTTGCTTATTAACCCGTTATGTACCTTTTCTTCACTCCCGCTACCGCTCCAGCCCCAGGCTTCTTTGGTGCTGCAAACTTGTTAATTGCGCACTTTGCATTCTATTGCAAGTTCTTACCCGTTTAACGGTACCAGTTCTACAAAGATGAAGATGATGAAAACTGACTCAAAAGTCAGTTAACTAATTCAATTAGTGCCGTGTGAATTGGCCTGGCCAAATGCAAAGGAGACTACAAAAGAGAACAAGCGAGATGGAGGGAGAGAAGCGTAGAGGAATAACTGGACACAAAAGACAGTCTCTCTCTCTCTCTCTCTCTTTCTATCTCTGCATTGTGCATTCTGAAGAGATGATGTTGATGACGGCCGGCCCCAAAGGGAAATTGTGGGTGAATACTGAAAGCAACAGGAATTCATATCGCATACAAATTTGAACAATTCTCGGAATAGTACTCTAAAGAATACATTTTGATTAGATAAGGTTTCCCATCCGCCCACAGGCGCTATTGTTGGAGGAATATTCTATGCACATAATTGAAGTGATCTTTGTATTGTTAAGAATCCCTGAACTCTGAAGGAAATTCATTCTAGTAAATCGTATATTTGAAAGAAATTGATTAAAAATTCACGTAAAATAATATATTTTTCACAATGTCTAAAAGTACAATTTTAAATATAAGGGAATCCTGTCTTTGGTCTCTGGAAATGTAGATATTGAATAAAAGCCACAGATTGTTTGCCAATTGAAATTCATTCCAAACACATCCGATATTCATTACATCGCAACCTCTGGGTTAAGTTTCCATCAAATTACTGTTATCAAAATTCAACATCTCTGTTGACCTTCTTCCAAACTTTTGTTCGCCTCTCTTTGGCCTCTAATTTAGCCATATCAAATTTCTATGCGAATTAGACGGCCAGCTTCACAAAAAAAAAAATGGACTTGTTCTGGTCTCGGGGCCGGGGCCGGGGCCGGGGCCTGGTAAACCATCAGCCTGGCTCGAAAACGGTGCTACCGAAAAGAGTACAACTTTTGAACCAGTTTCCATTTGGGCATTGTTTCGTCTCTCTCTCTCTCGCTCTTTCTCTTTCGACGCTGCTGTCCATCTCTCTCGCTCTGCTTGCCATCTCTCTTGGTCTGTTTACAGTCTCTCTGTTCTCCATGTCTTTTTATCTATTCTTTTTATACCCTGTACGTATATAAGATACATGGGTATATAGAAGGAAATTATATTAGAAGCGCATTTCACGTAGGATCTATATTTATGTATATAAACCATAAAATCCAACGATGAAAATATTTAAGAATTTTATTTAGTAATTAATTAAAGGGTAGCACATTGTATTCCATATTTGTCTCTCTTTTTTTTTTTTGCCTACGCGTTTTGCAGCGCCCCAAAAATTGCCCAACAGCCCAGAACAACAACAATTGACAAAAACTTTTGTAGTTTGAAATTTTTACGGGCGGGGGCGGGTGTCAAACGTTGTTTTTGGGCTAAAAGTCGCACGCCCACGCCCCCGAAATTCATACCGCATTTCCCACTCGTCGCCGCCTCTGCCACGCCCATTCACAGACTTGACAAACAATTGTGCTTTTGTTTACTAATTTGTGTGGCTTTAATTTGGCTTTGTTTTGCTTTAGTTTTTTTGTTTGACTTTTGTTTTATTGACTTTCTTTGGCTTGGTTTAGTTTTCTTTTGGCTTCTCCTTTTCTTTGGTAACTGCTTTTGTTTTTGTTTTTTTGGCGAGTTGAAAGTTCATTCTCCGTTTTAATTGCCGGCTAATAGCTCGAAAGCTACCGAAAGTTTATTTTCATTTTATTGCCTCCCTCTCCCTCTCGCTCTGTTCTCTGTTGATTTTGCTGTCTTTGTTTTATTTGATTTTTTTTTTTGTGTGCCTTGATATTGAAGAAAGTGTGAGCGATAAAGGGGGCTCCGCAGGGTAGAGAGTTCTGACCTTTGAGTTTAGTAATTCGTTAAAATAATGACATTTTGAATGGTCATTTCGTTATTTGATAGTGCCCATGAGTGGGTTAAAGTGTCAATCAAGATGCCCGGCAATAGGGGGATCACACGAGTGCCCAGTGCTGGGAGCGAGTGCAAATACCATTGGCCATTCTGGAGTCTCTCTGCAAAGGGTTCTGTAAAAAGTGAGAGTCGTACAAATAAAGAATTATTAGCCCCATCTCTTATAAAGAATACCCCTAGCTGTGCGTACTTCAGACCATCAACAAATATAATTTCAAACTAAGTTTTGTTGCCTTTGAGAATAGATTCACCGAAAATTTCTTTCAGTAACATACAATTGATATTTGTGTAACTATTATGATACATAGATGTCTATCTACATGTGCATATTTGTTATGCATATTATCATAAGATCGTTTATACGTGAAATCACCATAAATATCAAGAATAGAATAATTACCACTTTCTCCTCTTTCAGCTTCCATTTCTATTAGTTTGTCTCGCCAAGTTTAATCCAAGAATCTATCTATCTATCTATCTATCTATCTATCTTTAACTGCCGGATACAATTTCATTTGCTGCAACCTCAATTTCCAGTGAGAGTAAGCCTCCGCTCTCTCTCTCTCTCTGCCTGTCTTTTCCCCCTTATGTTCCTTATGTTGGCTAAGAGAGAGAGACTCAGAGGCAATTAGCCTGCTGGCAGTCGGTAGAACCGGAGGCCTTCTGGAGGCTTCAGAGCAATTTCCTTGTTGTGAGCGCCAGTAACTTTTCCATAACTTTTCATTTATTTTTTTCTTTCGTTTTGCCCGACCTCTGAAGAGGAGGCCATAGAACTGAAAGCCGGCTTTACTTATTCTCTTCTCCTCTCTTCTCTGTTTTGTGCTCTGTGTGCCCCTCTTGTAGGTACACCCCTTTAATCCCCATTAATCAAACTTCTGGTCTTTTGTTCAATCCCATCCCATACCATTCTCCCTACCCTCTACTTTTACTCTCCTCTCTCCAGAGCTTCTTCTTGTTGTTTCTCTATTATTTTTCTACAGCTTTTTTTCTGTTGTTTCTCTTTGGGGCTTATTATTGTTGCTATTTATTATTGCGGCGGCCATAAAGTTTCTTGTTGATTTTGGCCCAAAGGGGGTCTCCCTCAAACAGTTGATGACCCCGCCACGCCACGCAATTTCTGCTGTCTGCTGCTGTCTCTTTCTAGCTGCCTGTACGTCTCGCTATCTGTCTCTATCTGTCCCCTCGTGCACGAGGCATATATCACGCTTTTTTCTACATTCATTTTTTAACCGCCTCTTTTGATATTTTTTCGTCACTTTTTTTTCCACATTTTCGCTGATTTTTGCGATAGTAAGTAAAATAACAGAACAGAAAAATGTCAGCGCAGTAGTCGGCAGATAAAGACAGAAATTGAATAAAGAGAATTCCTTCCACATAAATATGTACTTATATTTTTGTTGCCACTTTGCTTCGGCATGTGGCATGCTAAAACAAAGGCTTGTCAGGCAGGCCAGGCAGTTCCAGCAGTCATATGTTCCACGAGATATGATTAGCGATACCCCAGGCCCCCCACAACCACTTGAAAAGGCAAACAAATTATAAAATGAATGTGGTATATGGTCACGGGGTTTTAGTTTAATGATATTTCATATCGATGTGACCACCAATGCTGTTATCATGAAAATGGCCCACAGGCCAGAAGAAGTTTCTGTGTTTGATTGTACATGAAATACTTTTAAATATTTCAGAAAATATCATTATAAATAAGAGTATACTATATAAGATATACTATATATAGTATGAAATAAAATATAAGATCTAATAATTTATAGGAATTTATTTATGAGATAGATTACAATTGGGGATTACAAACGCTCAAGAAAGTCGATTAATAAAAGAATTTCAATGCTACCTCCTGCTATCGAGGAATCACATATGTTAGATATCATTCTCCAGATGTTTGTTTATCCCAACTGAATATATACCCAAACGAATTCAATGATAACTCAAATGAAAACATATATTATACGTAAACCGAATTTATTGTCAAAGAAAGAGAGAGATGGACAGAGTCGACCCAAAATGGAATATCTATAAAGCGCACACGATCAGATTTTGGGGTGGTACTCTATACGACTATATATAGACGTTGTCATAATACCACATGACTTCCCCAGTTCTTCTTTCTATCAATATCTCTGTCCCTCGGCTTTGATTCAAAGCCAACAAAAGCAATAACAACGGCAACAGGCAACAGAAACAACAATTCAAATTCAACTTGTTTTTTCATTAGATCATTTATCGAGGCGAAATGTCAGTCATTGAAGGGGGGATATCGGGTGTTCAGCCAGTCGTCCAACCCTCGGCTTAACCTGCTGCTGGCGCTGTTCTTGCTGCTGCTGCTGCTGCTACTGCTGCTGCTGGTGTGTGCGATAATTAACTGAAATAGACCCGTGACTATCAGTCAGGAAGCCAGCCAGATACAAGAAATTGTACATAGATGTAGATATACATACAAACTCGTGCATAAGTACAGTGCGTTTCGTAATTACAGTATACGTAGAGTATTACGTACAGTATAATATTCCTAAATGGTAATGCATTCCAATTACTGGACGTATTTTCGTTTATAATATTTTAAATTTAAATTTTAAAAAATATGTATTCGTTTAAAATATATTCTTACGTATTTTAAAATCTTTAAATGATTAATAATGTAATTTTTTATATATATTTGGGTATTTTTTCGTATAAATATCTCCATGGCTCAAGGAAAATCCAAACGAATTTCTCTTTTCGCTTATGGGAAATTTGAACAACAAACTAATGGTTCGCACATTACTCGAAGAGTGTGCACCCCCAGTGGAGGATTCCAATAGCACAAGGGGAATACCATAAGAAACGTAATCAACAGGTTAAGCTTTGTATACCTTAACGCCTTGGCGCGCACTGTACTTGCTAAAGTGTAGGTGCGTTGTGTGTTTCTCATTTGTGTGTCTGTTTGTATGGTTTTGTGATGTTTTAGTACTTGAGTTGCAATCGCATTTCCATGGTGCGGCCGGCGGAACTGCAAAAGTGTGCTAGTTATAAAAATCCGAAGAAGCAGAAGCAAAGGGAGAAGTAGAACTGTACTCAAAGCCATAATGAAGGGGTAGAGAAAATTGAAGATAAAAAGGAAAAAGGCATAAAGAAGAAAGGAAAGCAGGAAGGCAGGCTACGCGATGCAGAAGTTAAAACTTTTTTCGGGCCCGCCATAAAGGCAGAGAGAGAAAGAGATGCAAGAAAAAGTGCCCGTGTGGGGGAGTGGAGAGTGGGAGGAAGAGTGTTCTCATTCAGTTTTTCGCTAAAGCTGTGCGCCAAAGTTTCACTACAGTCCCACGCCCCCCGCTCTTCACTCTCTTGCATCAGCAGCCTCATCACCCAGGTGCTCTCAAGACCCATTCACTGATTTTTTTCTTCCTCTCCTTTTCTTTAATAACTCACGACTTTGGCAATGGCTTTGACAAGCTGTTAATAGCCTTAAACGAGTGGCAAAGAGTGAGAGGCCAAGAGGCAGGAGGCGGAAGCCTAGAAATCTCGGCTAAGAAAGGAAAACGAAAAGTAAAAAATAGAAAAATTCTTGAAAATTGTTGGTCATTTAGCAAAAAAAAAAAAAAAAAAAAAAAAAAAACTATTCCTCTGCTTGAGACTTGAATGAGAATTGCTTTGAGAATTACTTGCCGGGGCCGTAATTGGTTTCAATTTGAAATTGAAACGCATTTCAAAGAGAATTCTCTTTGGTTTTCAATTCTCTCTCTCTCTCTCTCTTTCTTTGTCGCTGAGTGAAAACATTTTTGTGTATTTTTTTTTTGCGGCTTCTAGGCCACATTTTATGGCAAGAGAAGGAGGAAGCAGAGGGAGAAACAGTTTATGGGATGGCCACTAATTGGCCATAAAATGTTATAAATTTCATGCGTCGGGTCGGTTTTTCCCCAACGCTTACGTTGCCAATTAGTCACCTCAAAATGTGGCATGGGTCAATATTTGTGGCTGCCCTAGAAAATGTGTGGATGTTGTACTATTAATCGAAACTAGGTGATGCAAATTGCAAAATAAATTCAGACTGCGATTTAGTACAGGAAAACATTAGGCAGCATGTCGATGTTGAAAATCCATAAGGTTATTCTTTTCCAATTACATTTCTATCAACTAATTGTACAGGGCATCCATCAAGTCGGTTGCCCTTCGATTTATACTACTTTCTGATTACTCTTTTCTTGTCTTCTCCAACTTGTGTTTGATAAGCTTTAAAGCTGATATAAAGTGCTGACCATGCTGATAATTGAATGCTCCTTCGGCAGGCAATAAATCATAAATGATATTCTCGTAGTTGGACAAAAGAAAACGTAATTATTTATAAATACAATGATAATACAATAAAATGGATATCAATTCAATGGAATATTGTGTGTGCAAATTGGAATTGAAAAATGCGAAACATAACTACATCAGCATTGTGGAAAAATTAATTAAATTGAATAAAGAAGAATAATAATGGAATAAAGAGGAAACGAAGAGAAAAATATAAATTTGAAGCTGAAACTTTGCTCTATTATCCGACAAGATTTAAGAAAATTCTTTTGTGAGATTAAGAACTATTAAGTGTCTCCTATAGTAAATAAAATCCATCTTTAATGTTCATATAATAAATTCCACCTCTATTCTCGCTCTCTTCTCGTTCGTTTTGTAATCTGAGGCATATGGAAACCATTAAAGTATTTTTATACGCACATGTATTATTAACAATTTGCTGAGCGACAATTGACAAGACCATAAAAAGAATACCCAACAATCTGTTGAAATATTTATGCCATTAAAAATGTAATTTCAATAAAAACCGAAGAGGAAAATTCAATTAAAACAAAATTTGTGCGCCATTTAAACATAAAGTAAAACAAAAGCACAAAAATCTCAAAAACAAAAAAGCGAATCATTAAGAGAGCTATCCGCAGCAGAAAATAATGCAAAAAGTGGGGGAGGTTGAGCTTTGCATAACTCTTTCACCTATGTGTATGCCTTGTAATTGCGAATTCTAAAGGGTATAATGGTTTTTGTAGTGGTTCAAAAATACACAAAAATGTATACCGATCAGATGACATTTACAATAGGAAAAGCCAAAGTAAAATAACTATCAGTAAGATGATTCTCCTTGTCAATACTTTCATCTCTGTAGGGGGTATCCATTAGTCGGAATACATACCCATATATTCTTGTTTTTTTTTTTTTTTAGTTTCCAGGGGTTTATTTACTTTGTTTGGCATTTTAATGAACCCACTGACCGCTAAATAAACACGAAACAGCGATAGCCACAGAATATTATATTAATTACTGGTCAAGAAGGTGGCAGGGATAGGTTACAGCCAGCAGGGGGCATGGTTTGCCATTAAAAACACTCAAGCGAGTTTTAGGGACTGCTGTTTTTGGCACATTTTATTTTTTTTGCCCAAGAACTAGCCCATTTAAGTGCCGTACCTTGACGTATGTGTCTGGGTTTTTGGGGAAAACTGAATCATAACTAAAACCATTTCCCTTAAAGCAACGCGTGCCGGTGCACAAACAATTTTCCCAACTGTATCTCTCAGCCACGGGGCCACAGAGAGAAAGACAAAAGTTTGGGGCGAAATTTTACAAAATGGAAATTCGTCTCTGTATCGCTCTCACTGTCCCTTGAATGCTTTTCCACTGGTGGTTCTGTGTTGCAATATTTTCACATTTCCTGTCGTACAAATATTTCCCATGTAGCAGCTTTTCCACTTCCACTTTGCTCTGCGCAACGGTGCAACAACTGTGCAACACAGTTGCCATGGCTAACTTTTTGGCCAAAAATAAACAATAACACAAAAATAAAAAAATGTTGTATGAGGGATACAGCTGTGAGAGGATCAACGAATGAAGTATACTCTAGCTCAAGAGTATTTCTAGATGTGGATTCAACAATTCTTCTGAGTGAATCAGTTGCAGCATTTGCTGAGCTGAAATCATTTGAAAGCAAATAAATCTTACCCTGACCATCCGTAATGTCGACTGCTACTGGAGTTATGATATAACTGTAAGGGTAATGCACTCGTATTTAATTACATGTGTATATAATTTTTGGAAACTTAAGTTAAAAAGTCGTCGAGCAGAGTATCTTCTTTACCGTTCCCACAAACCCCTAATTGCTGGGGAATCCACTTTGTTGGTAGAGTTTATTTTGAAATTGTTATACCCTACTCCCCGAAGGGTAATTCTGTTAAAAATGTTTCCATGTCACAGCTGCATTCCGAGCAGAGGAGCAGAAGAGTCACGCAGCGTCCAAGGAAGATGTGAAAGTGGGGGGGGGGGGCAACACCTAACTACCGCTAAAACAAAAAGTAAACAATGTAAAGCCAGCAACAATAGCAACAAAGTTGTGGCATGCCCCAAACAAAAGACTGTGGAAGAGGAGAGGATACTAGCGATTGAGCTTCGTGGTAGTGGCTGGGTATGAAGCTAGAGAAGAGATTTGGCAGTCACCGACAGACACCGCTACACCGCCGCCGGCATCAAAAACAGGCCAACAAAAAATGGCCAAGACAATACATACCCTTGCAGATGCAACGTTTCTCTGATGCCACTGGAAAGGGTATTAAGAAGACCAAAAAGAAGAAAAGCGGAAGCATACCGACATGTTGCGTTTGGCAGTTTCTTTTGGGATGAAAGAGACCGGAGACTCAGGACACGGCAGGACAGAGATTGACCTTAACTAGTAGAAGCACGTGGTGTCGGAATTTAAGGGGGAGACCCCTGATGTCATGAGGAGAAGGATGCGGTTGCCTGAACTTGCTTGAAGTTTTAGTCGTATTTTCTTGCTTGTTTCGGCATTTTTGCAGCAAGAGTAGATTCTCCTGTGTATGTGTGTGTGTGTGTGTTGGTTGTCACTTGGTTGATGGTCGATGCATAGAGAGTTGAGAGAGTGGCAGCAAATAAGATTCAAGGGGAAGTTTCACTGAGTAAGATTGATTATTTGGCTACTATATTTAGATATGGATAATAGAATTCAGTGAACTGGCAACCAGGCAACTACCATAACGAAAGCGATGATATCGGGGGTCAATCAAAAGACGAAAACTAAGAAATAAAATTTTAAAGACAGGAACTATTTCAATTAATTCATTCGGTTTTCATGATATACTCCATCGATAATCGTAATCAGTTACTGAAATATGGACTTCTAATCTTTTGAAGAATGTTTTGAATTGAATTCAAAGATAAAAGAAGTGTCTAAGCACTCTTATTTTCCATCACTACATAGAATAAAACATTTCTGATAACCTTGAAAAGTTTGTAAGCAATGTGGAATAGATAATAGATAAGAATCTTGAAAAACTTGTTGAAAACTTGTGAAAAACTTCATGAATAATATACATGTATGTATGTAGATGAATCAATCACAGACTTTCATTATTCAATATTTATTCATATTGCGTAACTTTGCTGTTGCTTAAAAAGTTTAAGCGGTAAGCTTTACGGAAACTTTAGTAACAATCTCCTTCCCCTTGTTTAAATCTGTTGGTGACTAAGCCAAAGACCAGCTGTTTTCCCCCACAAAAAAGCAGCCGAACCAAGCACAAGAGCACTTTCCTTCCACTTTGATTAGATTAGGGAACGGAGACCATTTGGAATTCAGGGCACTTAGACACAAGCCCCACCATACACACACTGCCCACCAAAAGTAGATGGAACCAAAGCAAAGGAGCGACCATAAAAGCTTAACCCATACTGAGGGGACAGGGCCATTGTCATCGTCATCCATTAACCTGTTCGAAATATTACACAATTTAGCCCAGACTTTAGGGCCCGGCCCGCTTATCGGCAATCAAATAATTATAAAAGGTAAAACAGGCACAAAACATCCACCGCAAAATGCCAATACAAATGATAGAAATTGCTCTCTTTGGGTGAGAGCAAGCGAGTGGGGGGATATATGTATGTATATATGTATTTAAGTTGGGAAGGAAGTCAGAACAGCTATGAGTTTGTTTAACAAAGTGGTTTTCAACACCCCATAAAAAAAAAAAAAAAAAAAAAAATTCGCAAAAATGAACCAAAAACACACACTGAAAATGAACCAAGAAACGGCAAAGTAAAAGGGCAAAAGGAGAAGAGTAACAAAAGAGCAAAAGCCAACAACAACAATGCAGATATCAGGCAAAACGTTCTGGCGAATTTCCCGTTCGTTTCATACATAAAAGTAACAAGTACGATCATTGCAGACAAGTATAACGACTAAGGGATACCCATTAAACAGGAAGAAGACATTTGTAATCAGGAAGTAGTAGTAGAAAGTACAAAAAGAAAGGGAAAAGAAGCTGCTCTGCTGTATAAGATAGCTATTTTTGCAAGCCGTAATATAGATTCGAGTCTTATAATACGCCTTAGATTGGTAGATAACAAAGTACTATGCTAATAATAGTATCAAGGATGAGTTTCTTACTATAAAACACATGTTTTGAGAACAAAACTTAACTCTGCTGTTGAGAACATACATCGCCACAAATCTAATATACCCATGGATGCAGAAAGTGCCAGGGTATCAAAAGGCAAATAAATAACCGTACAGTAGAGAGAGAGAGAGAGCGGCAGAGAGATAGAGGTGGAGACAGAAATGTTAACAATGCAAGCAAGACGCGATGCACAGCAGCAGAACACAGAGCCAAAGGCAGCAACAAGAACAAGCAGGGAGGGAAAAAGGCACAAAGCAAATGCCAGCTGAAGTTCAAGTTGAATTTCTGTTCTGTCGCGGATTCCGTCATTCGACTCACTCGTTTTCTTCTTTCTTCCGCTATGCGAAATATTTCACCAAATAACTGCCAGACAACGTGCTAAACTTTGAGAGGGGGCCATAGCAGACAGAAAGAGCAGAGGAGATGATGTAACTAAGGCTTGTTTCCTAATGAGCGAGGCGATGTTTCTAAACAAAAGGGTTGTCTGTCGCTCTCATCCACATCAGGATTATTATATTCTATCACCCTCTTTAGTTGTTGTACTAAATTGTATTTTCTAACAATTCATACCAAAACTAAGTTATAATTTTACAAAACAAGGTACAATGTAATACCTTTTTTTGAAGAAACTTTCCTATTTAGGCACTTAGTATCAGTTTACTTTTGTATGTTCCAACTTGTAAAATGTAATTACACAGAGTCATTGAACTGCTAAAGAAATTCTACTAAATATCCACTCAACCTTTATGATGCGAAACTGATCGAAAAAAACCCCCAAGTATCCCAGCCCATACAGGGTACTCTATATAAACAATGATGAAAGAAATGGCAAATGGCAAATGGGCGGCAAACAAATATATAGTATGTATGGGCGGGCCGGGCCGTGCAGGGCAAGTGAAATGGAGCAAATCTTTGAGCAAACTCTCCGGAATGAGGGGCGGCGGCAATTGATAAACCGGGCCAAGATAGAGCTGCGATAAAAGTGCCAAGGGAAACGGGGAAGGAAGAACAGAAGAGCCCACTAAAGCGACAGTTCTCTTTACTCCCCTGGGTGAGACATTGCCTTCAATGGCGCAACGTTTCGGAAACAATTTGATGGCCATAAAAGTTGATGTGGCGGCGGCTGTCATAAAGGAGGCGACGGCACCAGCTCCAGGCGGGGCTCTACTTCAATGGGAGAAGGCAAAAGTTAGGTGAAAACTGCGCCAGCAGCAGTCAAGATGCGGAAGCAAGATCCGGGAAGCCCCAGGAACCCGTAGGAACTTTGGGCGGGGATTAGGCGGCGGGCGAAAACAAACAAATAAACATTGAGCAGCTGTTTGTGGCGCCGCCAGAGAGCGAGAGAGACAGAGCGCGAGCGGGCGAGAGAACACCGTTAAAGAGAGAAAGTGAATGTGAGAGAGAGCATAACAACAGTTCGACGCTCTTTGCCGGTTGGGGGCCAATGCAGGGTACATTTATGCGGGGTGAGGCCTTGCCAGAGAGGTGGAATAGGACATCAATAAATACTAGATTATGCTAGAAACTTTAAATTGATTCTTGATTTCATATTTAATGACCTTTTCCATTGGAAATGCCTTGACCTACGGGTATGCCCAATATTCCGGCATCCACTGTCACATTATTCGGCTTTCAGTTCGTGAAGCTCTCTCTCTCTCTGTCTCTTCCTTCATTGCACGAATTCGCTCTCTCTCTCTCTCTCTTGGTCTCTGGGTGTGCTCTCACCCACAGCCCACTTATCAAACGACAGTTACTCATTCATGGCCAGACTGCTCCTCCTCCCCCCAATCCCTGCCGTCATGTCTGCTGCGCCTATTGGCAGCAAGACGAAAGGGGAGTGGAGTACTTCGTGCCCTGCCACGAAGGGGAGAACGAAAACGATGCGGCATTTTGGGCACGCTTTGGCGCTTGGCCATATTTCAAACGGTTTCTCGGTGTCGTTTTCTTCCGCCGTCTCTCAGTCGCAGTTCTGTGGCTGCAGCGGCAACACTCGCCACAGCCGTTACCTTCGCACGCGGATACGCGGATACTCAATACGGGCTCCATCAGTTTATTACGTATACGCAACGGTGCCGCGTGCTGCCGCCGCTATACGCCGTGTACCGCCCGCACGTTAACCATTGTTTGTGTCACAGGGAACGGCATTGCAAATGCGAAATCAAAATGTAAATGAAAATGATTCCAGAACAAAGGCGATAAGGAACACAGCAATACGGCATACTCGAACAAGAACTGGTCGAAATCAATGTGCCGATAAGGCGGCAAAAAACAGTTTGATCGAAAAGTGTGTGGCCCGCAAAAGCATTGACAAAAAGTGTGCGACAAAGTAAACGGAAATTGTAATTTCGATCCCCTCTCCCCTCTCTGCCCCTCTCCCTATTACTTTATTTACCTCTTCACGTGATGTGTCGCATCGCATCGTATGGCGGCGTAAGATAAGCAACGGTATAAAAAAAGGCGATAGATAGATGTATGCATGATTGCTACTCAGACCCGTATGACATTCGCTTAAGCGTACTAATATACCAGATGTGGGGGAAAAAATGTGCATATAAGGAGATGAACATTCACAAAATTCTTGGATACGTACCCCTAATCCTTTGGGTTTTCTCTTCCGAATAAAAGCCCTGGAAAAGCACAAGTGATTTCTCATAAAAAGTGTACAGTTGTAAAAGTGTTGCATATTCTTCCTGATTCTCAGAATAATCTACGGACATTCCTTTCATGCTTGGCAGTTTTCACGAGTTGATTTCCTAGAATACAAATTCATCCTCAAAGTGCATGGAAAAACAGTTGGGATGTGATGGGATAATTTAAAACTTTTAATGATTGTTTCCCAGAAGGGAAACCCACTTTTTTTACCACTGCTTCTTGTTGGCTGAAGTTTAATGAGTTCCAAGAAATTCTCTCAATTGACTGAAAGAAAAGTGTTGGTAATGTAAAGTGTTAAGTAATTGTCTTAATTTGGTTGTGGCACAACACTTGAGTACCAATTTCTCCATTTAGCTGTTAGAATTTCCAGTAAATGTCATGCTGGTATTATTTACTTCGCTGTAGGCGGGGGGTGTGAACGGGAAATTATTCGTCGATTCGATGGCATGCGATTCCGATGCGATGCGATTCGATTCCTATGTAAGAGTATGTAAGTAAGCGAGGGGGCAGGAGACAAACACAGAAACAAATAAACACACGAACAGAACAAAAGATGCCTTTCCCCGCCACCCCTTGCATTCCATTCAATTCTGATCTTTTGCCGTTACGTTCCCTTTTTTGTTTCCATTTTTTGTTCGATTTCTGCAGAAAGTGCAATACAAATATTAGCACATCAATACAACAATAAAATAATAGACTTTGAGCGTATTAATTGCAATCTTGTGATAGAGATGATTTAAGCGCAACACAAAGGAGCACCAAGAAGACAAAAAATATATAAAAAAAGAGGTAAATAACACTTTATGTTCATTACAAATTAAGGAGCATAAACAATAAATATTTAAAGTAAATAGGAAGCAAACGAAGAGAAAGAAATAAACAATAAACAAATCAATAAAAATCACAGCTAAATGCTAAATATATATTCGAAAATGATTTGTAAATTATACAATCAAATAAACTTCATTAAACACTAATATAAGGCACTGTTAGGCACTGTTCTCTCGCGAATTTAAGAACTTTTGACCGGTTTTAAAAACCTATTTTCCATTGAATATGAAGAAAAACACATTTCCAGCAAACTCTAAGTCCCAATTAAAATTTCATATCTCACTGAAAATTCAAATTTCACATTTGACACATGTCGCCACATGTCCTCGCACATATGCATGTACTATATGTATGTATTTTGAATTTCCACAGAATATTAATTCCTACCTTCATCTCTGGTTTCGCATCTGCATTTCTGTCTCTGTCATTTTTGTCATTTTCAAAGCAAATTATTTGGTCTACGAATCGTATGATGTGGCTATTCAATCAGATGAACGGATGATGTCGATGACAGATTTAAGCATTTTCGCAAATATTTGAAATTAAATGAACATAGAATTCGAATTGTTTGTATTTATTGGAATAAACCATAGTTATTATTATTGGAATTGAGTAAATAAACTTTAATTGTTCTTCAAACATTAGATTTCTGGTATAAGGAATCCATTTTGATTCTATAAGCCTGTATTTAAACATTTAAGGTTTCACTTTGCTACCGCCTCTCATTCTCCACTAGCCAATCCAAATGCAGACATTTTGCTATTTTCATAGCAATAAATTATGTTGTCTTTTGCACGAGGCATTAAAATCTTTCCAGTTAACAAATACCCTTAGAAACTTTTTAATTAAAATATTTATTTATAGTCCTAGTCCTCCTGCCACTGAAGTCCTACACAGCTTTAACCACAGGGAAACCAAACACTTTAACAACTTTAATTTTCGTTCGGGTAAAAGTTTCCAATCCATCCACAAACATATCCGAGTGCCAATAACAACTTGTGTCCTTTAGCCACCAAATTGGCCTCAATGCAAGTTCCAATTTGGCAGCAGAGAAAAATATCACGGAGAACTTTTTGTGTGGGCGAAAGAAGGAGAGGCTCATGTTTTGGAAGTGCTGAAGCATTTAATACCCTTAAACGATGCTAAGGAGAAGAAAATTGTGGCCTACCACAACTTATATGAACGTTGTAACTGGTCTCTCTGTGGTTATTTGTATTTTAACAATTTAATTTGGTAGTTGCAAAGTTTAAATATTTTATTAAAATTGCTGAAATGGGGTAAATGAATAAAGGAAAGGCACAAACAACCCTTTCATATAGTACTTATTCTTATGCTTACTTAAACTTGATGACGGGGTATTACTATACCTTCTTGACTTGACTTTACTTTATCCTACACTACCTGGCAATATCCCTATTTCCCTACCTAAAGGTTTTACTCCCACGAGAGTAAATGGAGCAGTTGATGGTCCATTGAATTTCCTAAATAATATTATCCATGTGATACATCTAATGGAAAATTAAGTATACCCCAATAGCTAAATCGAACCACAAAAAGAAACAATAACAAGCAGCTGGAATAACTTTTTCAATTGGCTTTTGGTCTTACAAGATTTACTACACATACATATATATGTATGTATGTATGTAGATATAGTAGTTATGAGTATTCCATGAGAATCCAAATCATTCATGCATTCATTCACAGCGATATGTGTTTGTGGATCATTGAGTGTTTTTTTTTGTGTGTGTTTATTGCCTTGGTTTTTCTTCGTTTTTTATTTACGCCCCGCAATTTGCGCTGACAGGTTCCCATAATTTATGGCATGCCACTTATTGATTATACCTCTAAAATCTCCCTCTCCCTCTCTCTCACCCACTCTGTGTGGTGTGCTCAAGGTGGCTCGTTTAACTTTAAAGAACTTTCTTATCAATGAAATGGAAAATGAATTGAGTTTCTTTTTTGCATTGAGTTCTGTTTCTCCGTTTTAACTGGGCTTTTCCGCTGTTATGGCCATAATTTGTCCGTTCAACCCGCTCTCGGGAAAATTGTATTTTCATTTCGTACTCTGCCGCTGCCTAACCGGAAACGATGGTCGAACCCCCCTCCCATTTTCTCTCTCACTTTCTGTGGCAGCAGCTTCCAGCCGTTTCCGTTTTCCGCTCTGTTGTGACATTTTTTTTTTGGGCGTTGGGGGAGGCAGTGGAAAACCATTGACGGGGTTTTTGGTTGCAATCGTTTTGCAATTTAGTATCCGCACCGCAAAACTGGCCAACTGTTTTTCGCAGCCGGCTAATCGGTTGCCAATTTGTTGCTTTTTTGGACACTGCCATGGCGCCCCGCGTGTTCGGCAGGTTGTCTGTTTGGCCTTAGGACTTTAAGTCCTTTAAGACTATACTTATGGGATTTGCATAGATCTTTACTATGCCCTTTGCAGCCTTCCCCCTGTGCTGTGCTTTACTTCCTGCTCTGCCGAATTATGCTAATTGTGGAGGTTGCTGCTGAGGCCCTCCTCCTCCGTTTTAGGATTTATTCAAAAAGGAAGATTTAATTTTTGCATTTCTTTCTTTTTCTTTTTCTATTTTTAACATTTCGTAAGCATATTTCTGTTCTTTAGAATAATTTTGTGTTGGTTTTCGCTAATTAGAAGCGTGCCAGGCGTTGCTTTTGCCAAAATTTATGCAGATAATCCGAGCTTCAAAACAAAAACAGAAAGAATGCCATAGGAAGAAGAATGAGCGGTATATAGGGAACAGAGTAAGAGATAAATATGAAGATGAATTAAAGAAATAGATAAAAGAAAGTGAAATGTATGCGGAATGGAATAGAGAAATGTGGCTCTAAGGCTAACTTGATGGAATGTTCCCTGCATGCGTATTTTAGGTAGTCCCTCTACCATTTACTTACCTTTTTTACCTTTTCTATGTCAGTGAATCAAAGTAATCCTATCAAATGACACAAAATTGTCGGAGAAACATCACAGGCATCAGCTTATACTCGTCCTGTTGCTTGTTAGCAATGATATGTAGGTACACATGTGCAGCAAATAGTAAAAGAGTAGTGGGAGAGAATGATAGAATTGGCTGTGGAGCACACACTGGAATATCATTTTAGAAGCTTTTTGCTTTTCTTACGATTCATTTATGGACTGCAACTTTCATACCTGTGTGATCTTTACTTGTTCTAACGATATTGTACCACAAACAGTGTGTACCATTCATTCCAAGTGGTGTGTACACACTGATAAATTCGGTGTATACATTTATCATTCAAATCAAGACAATTTAAATTAAAATATAATGCGAAATCCAATTTTTTGTATGAATTCCGCACGCTCTTGCTACCCACAAATTTCAGAATGTCTCGGTTCTCCACACTCTCGTGGCTTTTCAACTCATGCGAAAGGGAGGAAAAGGGAGTAGGAAAACAGAAGCTTAATTAGAAAAGAAGACAAAACTCGAGCCTTGCAGCTGAGCTGTAGATTTGTAACGGATCATCTCTGTGTAGCATTCTGAAGCTTATCCACTTTAGAGACAGAGCAGGGTCAGAGATATAGACAGAGACAGACCACATACAGAAAGCGACGAAACAGACAGAAAAAGCAAAGTGAAAAAAAGCAAAAGCTTGCGTTTGCATATTCATCCTTTGTTGAGCTTTGGATTTGTAATGGGGGATCCCAATGAAAACAATTCTACCTCGCCATTGCCTTTTGTGTGTGGTGCGGCAGACAATGGCATCCATGGACATTGTTCCCACATTTTCATGAGCAAAATTTCTTTCTGAAATGAAAAAATAAAACTAAACTCTGAGACTTGTTGAGAAATATTAATATTCGTGTAATAAACCGCGGACCCCCTCATAAATTCAACAATTTCCATAATATTCGCCTGATTAGCGGGGGCCATGTTTTGTTGCCGCAACAAAGTATCGATTTGGGCCAAACAATATTGGCTTCTAGACGGTTCCCGATAGCCCTCTCGTAAGTGTTAACGCAGGGCTGCCTGTCTGCTGTCTGCCTGCCCGGCTGTCTGGCGGGTTATTAAAGTTAAGCCAGCGCTTTGTTATTGCCATTCGTTGGCTTCTTCAAGTTTCATGGTTGGGATTTGTGGGCGATGCGTAAAATTGACAGCTCATTCACTGCGCTATCGGAGATATCTCCGAAGGATGATCAATAAAGGCAGTCAATTGACAGGTCTCGCAGGTCCAGCCTTCCACGCCCCCCCTTCTCCTCACGTATCCAACGAAAGCATCTCAAGGATTATGAATATACGTATGTACGTATATTTTTTACGATTCAACACAAAAAATTGATTCAAAAAACTCATTCGTGTGTAAAAATGTCAAGCAAAAGTAACGGAGAGAGAGAAATTGGCTTAATGGAAGCCCGCCCATACATTGCCCCCCTTTTCCCTCCTGCCCGATGGCTTTGGGAAAATTCATCGCATGGAAAATCCATTTATCAAAAAACGACGACCCATCAGAAAAACCGCAAACTCACCGCACAATTTGATGCAGCAACAAGCAACAATAACACGAAACAAATGATTTAAATTAATCCACTTAAGGCCACTTAAACCCCGTAGCTGGAGCCCAAAAATGTATGCTATATATTCCATTCGCACGCAGGCACAGAGAACACTGAGAACATATCCAATATGCCTGCATTCGTGTACAATGTACAAATTTACAATGTTCTGTGGGGGATAAGTGTAAATGCCAAACGTGGAAAGTTGAGTGGACTATTGTACGATGGTACAAAATGGCAGCCAAGTGGGCAAGCGAATATTAAAACAAAAGGAGAACATAAAGGGAGACATGATACGCTATGTAAAAGTTTTAATGGAAGTAACCGTTCCTACGTGGATCATAACACACATGAGGAAATATCAAATAATGATTCATTGAGAGAAAGATCGTTATCTTTACCTGAATTTTTCTTTTTAGTGAAACCTACCAGATTGACCGAAAGTTGACCGAAAAATTGCTAATACCCCTCATTCTCAAATGTTTACCCAAACAGGAATGCCCCACAATGACAGAGAAGGTATTTCGACTCACAAATATGTAAGTGGGGGTCCCCTGTGACATATTGAAAAACGACAACGAAGGGAAAGAAATATTTTTGCAATTTCAATATAAAGCCTGGAGGCATGGGCTAAAGACGGCTAAGGACAATCGTGGGCGACGGCACGCCTTCAAATGTGGGTCAAACCGCACTCACACACAGGCACATACACAGACAGACACACACACACGCAATTGTGTTTTGTGGGCGCCTTTCGAGAGGGGGAAAGCGGTGCTGCGGGAAGGCGGTTGTCAACGTAACGAACCCACAGGCCGAACCGAACCGACACCAGCCGACCCGCTTTTCTGCCCAAGGCGCCGCGGCAGAACAGAAGCGGCAATAAAAACAATCAAGTCCCCGGCCGCGTATAAAGCTGGACTTTTCGCTTTCGTCTCGCCTTTTGGAAGTGAAGGGAGCGGATGCCATGGGGGTGGTGGTAGTGGTGGTGGTGTCAATCCTGCGGTCGGCGTACCGCTCTGCGGGGAACTTTTTTCACTTCCTCAGATTTTCCCCTATTTGTTGTGTTGGGGGTGTGGATGTTGTTGCTTAACCGTTATAGTGGCGACATTTTATTGGTGCATCCTTGCAACTTTTATAGACCCATCGGCACATTCTCACACACAACCCACTGACACCGACCCTCGGCCACAGTCTCTGCTTGTTGTTCCCCTCGCTGTCTGGCGTGTGTGAGCGCCTACAACATGAACCTGCTAGCGTCATGCATGTATGATGATATTTATGTGTACTATATACACATGCATATGTATGTATGTGTGGGTGTGTGAGTGTATGTCTTTCACACACACTTTCGCAAATTCGTTATTTACTGTTATTTTAGTGCATTGTACGTCACGGCGGAAGTGAAAGAAGCAAAGAAGGGGGAAGTAGCAGGAGGTTTAGCTCTGGTAGGGATTGGAATGTGTGCCAGGAACTGGCTGTGGTACTGGGATTGGGATCCTTCCTGTAGTACGTGTTTAAAATATACATTACGCACACAAAACCCACAAAATTTGTGTACACTTGGAAAACAGATATAATATACTATGTATAAAATGAATATCCCGAAACATTCTTTTAAATTGTTGAAAAATGTTGTCCCACCTTTCATGGGGAATTTCTATAGAACTGTAGGAATTTGGAAGCAGCTCTCACTCCTTTTACTCACAAGATTAAATCATAAATTGCACAAATAGTTTCTTAATCTGTAGATATACGCATATTTCTGCTGTGCATCCCAGCTATAAATATTCCACAAATGTGAATTTGGGAGTTCCAAAGAAATGTACCATAAAACCCCGAAAGAAAATGTCAAAAAAGAAAAGGAAGAAAAATTGCAAGACGTTCTTCCTGGGCCAATAACAGGAAAAACTTGCAAAAAAAAAAAAAAAAAAAGGAAACACACACACACATGGTATGCCGCTTTCGTGTCCCGCTATTGCTCTATTTACTGCTCGCTCGCTTTTTTCTCTCCCCACATCTCCTCCCTCTAAAGTGGCATCCATATGCTGCTCCTTTCGTCGATGCTTGAGCGCCATGTGCTTCACGTGTGCCACATTTTGTTCGGTGCAAAACTTTTTTGTGCTCCACTGTTTTTTTTGTCGATAGCCCGCAAAATACAAGGTAGAAAAAAACTAGCAGGGCAAGATAGATAGATAACTTGGAATTTGAATACCCTTCATTTTATAGGGACCCATTCGGGATTAAAAACCCTTTTGGTGGGACACCATATGTAGAAGATCCTTGTATTCTTTTTCACAGAAAATTCACATGAGTTTTAAATCTAAAAAAATGGGTACTATGGGGACGTGTGATGAAGCCTTCATAGCCAGCCAGTAAGACTGCTTAGTATAAACAGCTTACGAGTGGATGGTACTGCCCATCAAGAGGATATCTTTCAGATTAAATCTACTACAAACCTCTCATCAAAGTCATGATACTCCTTATACTCTTGGGAAATGACAAAGAGATAGAGAGAGAATGCTCGTTAGAGCTAAATAGAAAGAAAGAAGATAATCGAATCGGATTTTTTGTTCCTCTTCATTCTACTCCTGTATGTGTGTGCCCAAGCGTTCGTATTGCATTAGATAAGTATATATATATATATATATATACTGATAAGTGAGGGAAATGCAGATAATTCGAATAGATAAAATGTGTGTGTGCGTGGGTGTGAACATCAAAGGTACAGAGGGTACTCGAATAAAGTGATTGATTACCGATTACTGAGACTCCGTTGTCAAAGTAAATTTGAGATTTAAATGAATCTTAATATTTACGCAATTAAATTTATGCTAAATTTCGAGCACACTTCAACCGCAAATAGATGGGAGAATTTACATATTTTTGGAATTATGTTATTTAAATGTACTCCACTTTTGGAATGGAAAATTTATGCCTGTTTTAATTAACTTTTGTGAAATTAAATGCCAACAATCGATGCAAAAACGTGCCATCAAATACAGACCCGAAAGCGATTTCATTTTTGTTAAATATTACTTTTCGGTTCGCAGGAGAAAGTACCTGCCGCCCGCCCCCACATGGACGATGAGGAAATTGGGCCTGAAATTCCTGTGGCACGTTGCAGGGCGGTGCGAATTTTCACACAAAAATTGACAATTTGACAGAAATTTATGGTTACTAGAAAATATGCCAAAACAGGGGAAAATATGCAATAAATTAGAATATAGTTAAGGAATATCATTTGTATTTGGCTAAAGGATAACCAATGTTGAATATATGAATGAACTTTTAGGAAAATTATAAAAGAGAATGATGCTATATATATTAATCCTTTATTAACTCGCCCGTACTTTACTTCGATACATCTACAAGGAAAACAAGCCGGCTGGCAATCATCATCAACCGGAGCCGGAAGTACAGTCAACCGCAAGAGCAGGCATTGTCATACAGCACACGGCGCACACACAGGCTTTGGTAATAACTGGACCCCAACTTGTATCCCTCTTCCAATTAGGTCGCATACCCCCTGCCCCTTGATACGTGCCCCTACGTGCTACGGGTTGTCGCCTCTGTCTGTCCAATCTAAGCCCATATAGGCCGCTCTGAAACCCTTCTGTGCATAGTCCATTCCATTTAATACAAATTTCCCCAGTTTCGTGTGACTCCGCGTGAATGTGTGTGCTCAAAGTACTCTCTCAAAAGCCAATTACGTGCCTCAACATGTAACCCGAAGAAGAGGCAGCATTGGGTAACAGGACTCTGACATTGCAGGAGGCAGAGGCAGGCTGGAACCAAAACTGGCCATAACATTTATAAGATCACGTGCTCAATTATTAAGCCACTAAATAAATAAATAGCGGTCCACTGACACGTGCGGTTGACTGTCGAAATCTACCGCCTACCGCCGCCTCTTTTATGACATTTATGGGCGCCGGTCTTTGCCACACAAACTTGCCCCCGTGCCCAAAACAAACGCACGCACAAATAAACGAAAATATCATTTAGTGGCCACATTACTCATACGCCACACTGGAGCGTTAAAACGTTCTGTGGCCTCCGCCATTTAATTAATCACGTGGATAACTAATGGATGGACGGACACGCTGTAATTGTGTGGGGTGGGGCGATAAATGGGATGAGAAATCTCCATAGGAAGCTTTTTGATGGCTAATAAAGTTGTATAATACTTTGAATTAATGCAAATATCTCCCAACCAACGTACATATAGTATATCTAACCAATATTCTGTTCTGTCTTTCTGTTAAATTCAAAATTTAAAGGTGAGCTTTGTGTGGGCAACTACAGTGCCACTCCCAAAGGTGCCGGTGACCCCAATTGCAGTATATTGTGGGTGATAATAATCGCGCAATTAGCTAGCGTTGATTTTTGCACACGAAATAAAGACCCACCCATACCGACATAAATATCTGGGGTATATGTATATATGTATATTGGGTTGTCAGGTCTTTCACTCATTTAGTCAGTCTACGAATCGTAAAAACTTACCAATGTGTATGTGGTATGTATATATATGTATTTGTTATGGCGGTCTATGCAGAACCACCGTGGGGACCTGCAGCTACTATCGCAGGACTAATTTACGAGCAGGGCGCAAAAATAATTTACTTTTTGCACGTTGCTGTTGAAGGGGTGGGGGTAGTAGGGATTGTAAGGGGGGGATACTACAGCGTTTAAACGAAGGTGCAAATTAAATCAACATGCATATCCGTTTGACACCGTTTCGCTATATGGTAAAAGCGCCCATAGGAACCCCCCCTACTAATGCCCCAAAGAGCATGATAGAGCAGCAGGAGCTGTGAAGGGGCAGGGGGGGAAGGGGGTCTCTCCAAATGACCGAAATGGAAAAATAAAGGGAGAGCACGGTACAGTAACAGCCACAGCAATAGCAACAGCAACAGTACTGAGTGGTGGTTGGGGAAATGGAAAATGGAAAAACTTTCGGTCATGTGTGTGTGTGTGTCAGTATTTGTGTGTGCTTTAACCTTGTTAAAAATCTGGGACGCATAGATATTCCACCTGACGAGTGGGGTGGGGTGGGGGCAGCAAAGAGTTTTTATTTTTTGTGGCGTTGGGGGGGTAGCCATCGAAAATAACAGTAAGAGAAAGAACAACAAAAGCCACAGAGAGGCAATCGCAAGCTGAACAAAATTAAAGAGAAAGAAGAAACAGCAACAAACAAAAAAGTTGAAAAAACGTAAAAGAATAGTTGGGTAACAGGCTGGTCCATAGAAGAGGAGAAGGTGTCTTGGTGTCAGGAATGATTGTAGAGGAAGTTGTCTAATGGAAGGGGAGAATTCATTTTGTGTACCCTATGTCGCAGTTCAATAGCTGAAAATATATATAGATACATAGTTACATATATATGCATAAGTACGGAGAAAGTGGGATCATAGTGCATATTTCTGAGTGCTCGATTTCCCCTGTAATAATCGGAAAAAAATCTGCAAAATTCTAGAAATGCAAGACATAAATCCAAGTATTTAATAGGTATCTTATGGTCGATATGAATGAAATGAATACTTTTTGTGACAACAAGAAAATTGCATTAAAGCTTATAGGTAACAGAGAAATCTGCAGGATATACATTCATATGTATTATTCGTAAATGGGGAAGAGAGAGTGCAATGCGGAAAGGAGAAGGTAACTATTAAAAATGCGACACCTGTCGGCAAATGGGAAGGTTGTGGTGTACAGTGAGTGCGGGGGGTGTGGTGGATGTCTCCGTGTTAACCCTGAAAAGGACAAGAATCCGTCATTCCGTGTGTGGTGGAGACACGTGAAAACTCTGAATAATGCCTCGAAATGGATGTGAAAATGAAAATTCTTTTGAATTTTCCTGTGGTTCTTTGATGAACATTTAAATGTTAAGTAATTAATGATGATTATAGTAGTAATGTAATGGTGTGACAGTAAATTGAATATTTATTAGTACATTTCTGTATAATGTCTACTCGTATGTAATTGATTGATTTTATACCTTGATTGTACACTAATTAACATATTGAAATTAATCTCTTTAATTATAGGTAAGCTAATGTGACCAGAAGCTTGAAGTATTTGCACAAAAATGAACAAATTATTGAGTGTTAAGGTAATTAAAATGAAGAATATGTACATATAAAGAATAAAAATCCCTACAATCTATTGAATATAAAAAAAACCTAGCAAAAACCATCCATTAAATCTGAATAGATTATAGACTAAAATAGTTAATAAACATCCAACGAGACATCCGACCCCATGAAAAAGTGCTTAGTGAAAATTTGTTGTTTGTGCTTAATGAAACCCAAGGACGCGAAACGCTTGACACTCGCTTAAATAAAAGATTTTTTAATTAAAAATATTTCACCTGCAAAAGTTCAAAAAAATAAAAAATAAATGCGAAAAAACAGCGGGCTGGCGGTGTCGACATAATTTTCCTCTTTGCGCTCACATAAATAAATGCAACCACGTACCAGAAACGGCAAAAGAACAGCAGCAGCACGAAAAATATGTGGCAGAAATGATGGAGCCTATTGATACCCTTGTCAGATGTATACTTTCGTTTTAATGGGCACAAAACCTGCCCTGTGGTCATGCGATTTTAATATAAATTTTACCGAGTTTGGTGGCAAAATTTAAATATTATTGTGTTTCGATTTCGTTTCGTTTTTTGGGATCCTGTTTTCATTCACGATTAAAATATGTTTAAAATATCTTTAGAATATCTTTAGGGTAGGTCTTTAGGCAAAATATTTTCCCAATCATAATACCCTCTGTAAGGGGTATAAATAACTACAGCAACATCAACATAAAGAGCAATTTAACAACAAAGACACGTGCCAAATGGGCAAAGTTGGGGAGCGAGAAAAAGCTGCTGGTGAGAGGATGGAAGCATCAGGGAAGAGGCGAAAGAAAGGGCAGTGCAGGGGGGCAGGGCGGATGGGAGTGTGAGTGAGAAAGGGACATCCAGCAGTGGGTCAGCGAAATGAAAATAAGCCGCAGGCGTAAATATAAATAAATGAGCAGCAGGGAGCAGGCAGCAGGCCATAGGCGCCGCCAAGCCAAAAAGCGTGGCAGAGACGGAGACGGAGACAGAGAGACAGCGAGAGAGAGATAGAGAAGCAGCACAAAAAGACAGCAGCCAGAGAAGAAGTAAGTGAGCAAGCGAGATGGGTATAAGTATAATGCGCACTTAATGGGGATGGTGGGTGCGAAAGGGTGCGAATGACAAATAATTAAAGCAATACACAAACAATTGAACTGTAGGTGGCGCCTTAAGGTCATCGAGAGCCCATTCATGCGGTAAACACACAACAAACAACTACAACTACAACTACAACAACAACAACAACAACAACAACAACAACAATGAAATAAACAAAAAATGACGCATTTAATGGGAAGCGGAAGAAACAGAAAATACATGTGAAGAAAGGGAAAGCAGAGGAGGAGAGAGAAATTGGCAGAAGAAGAAGAAGAAGGTGGGTGCCAAGGGCTACAAAGACCAACGCTGCACTGAGAGAAAATAATATTCTAAAACCAAGAAAATATCACACAAAAATATTCGAAAATATTCGAAAAAATATTAAAAATTAATAGTCAATTGAAAACTATCTTAATTAAATGCCCGAACAACCTCTTGGGAGATGGCATTTTTGTCGGTTGAAACAGCTGGAAATGAGTCAAAAATTACAATCAGAATAGTCAAATATTGGACGCAACTTTTTAGTTGGACGCAAATTGAGGCTCCTTTTGAGACTTTCACCAGATGGCTATGATATATTTTTTTTTCGCTCAGTGTCACCATCCAGTACATCGTTAAGCTGTTGAAGAAAAATTACAGAAAAATGATGGCAGGCGAAGCTTAAACAAAAATGAAATGAATGAAATTGTAGGAGATGGAGCAAATGGCAGCAGCAGTGGGATCAGAGCAAGGACATGCCACGTCATGCTGACAGGAGGCGTGTTCCTTTGGCTTTGGCTGGGTGTGAATGTTGGTTGGGTGTTCTCTACATGTGTCATCTGTGTGAACTTGATTGAGTAGAGGGAGGGAATGTCGACGACGTGCTAAATTTTGAGAGATGACCAAAGCTTCTGTTAAATTGCTCACGCCAGGCCAGTTGGTCAACGAATCGGGAGGATAGCATGAGTTTGAGTTGGGGTTGGGGGCTGGGGCTGGTTGGCTGGCTGGCTAGAAGAAGGAAGACCGGAATGAACACATCAGTGGCAGTGGAAAATGGGATATACAGCATCAGCAAGTAGCAGCACTCCATGATAATCAGTTGTGGACACTTTATGTGTGTGTCTGTGTGGGGTCGTTCCAAGTGTTGCGGGGTCCAACTGTCGCTCTGAATGGATGGGGGGGCAGTAGAATGAAGCCAGAGCCAAAGTTTGTCCAGCAGCAGTTTCCTCTGATGGTAATGTTTACTCACTTATGTTTATGCATATTCGGTTGCAAATTATCTCTTTGCGCCCAGCAGGAGTTACAGTTGGAAAAGTACTCTCAGACCAGTTTCCTGGTGGGGAGCTGAAAGGGCTTTCAGCTTTCGGAATACGATTAAAAAACTGTGCTCTGGAGAGCAGGGGGTGGGGGGGGGTATAGTAAATGAAAATTCTGCTGAACAATTTTCATTGGTGCATTTATTAAAAGAGAGCAAGGGAAGGGATATATAGTAGTATTTGTTTCCCTTTTTTGATCTGGAAACAGAACAGAGTTTTTAGTGTTTTATCAAATGAATTTTAGTGTCCATAAAATTCGTTAAATAGACCTCAGATCCTCTTTTTGCTGCCAGAATCTGTCGGTTGCCAAAAACTGTGTCCCCAAACACATTCGAAACATCATGTGAAGTCCTCTCATTATTTTTTTGTTTGTTTCTTTTTTGTTGGCTCGTAAGCATTCCTCTGTCGCTTATCGTTAGCCGCGATGCCAGGACGGTCCCAGGACATGGGCCCTGTCCATTTGGCTTCGTCTCCTTGGAGACCCTGTTGGCAGGCACTGGGGCAGGGAGGAGGAGTCCCAAAAAAAGGGACCAGAAACAGCCAACGAAAACGAACTTTAACTGGCACAAAATACTCGTACACCTGTGACCCCGTTTGAAGGAGTGGTTCGAGGCACAGCGACGCGCCGCAGCAGGCAATGCAGACAAATCAGCACTGAAATTTAATTTGCATGGCCCTGCTATTACTCTACCCTGGCAGAAGCCAAAACGAGGCGTCGGAGCGCCCAGGCCCCAGAGTCAACAATGCGGAAACAGCAACAAAGTTGGAAAACCCAATTCCCATTTCACCACTCTCTCCTTGTCCAACTCCTCTCCCAGTGCTTGGCTGCCCAGTCCCAGTATGTTTGCAGTCGAGCTTTACATACACACGAAACATACATATGTAGTAAGTGATTGCCAGTTTCGTATGGACCGAAGAGAGAGATCTTCGAGTGCTGGGCCGACCGAGAGGATACCAAAACAACCTTTCTAATTACGGGATTACACGATTATAGCCAAATAGCAGAGTATGTAGCATATATGTATGTATAAATATCATCTACATACATATAAATCTATAATTTAATGGTTTATTTTTGTGATAGATTACGTTATGTGAACAATTTTCACTGTGCATTTACATTGCAGTACAAATTTTAATATAGAACATTTTCACTGTGCCTTTCCCAGAGAGACTTGGCATCTCACGTGCAATCGCTTTATTTGATTTTCATTTTTGGGGCCAACATACACAACAGCAACAGCAGTAGCAAGCAGCAACAGAGAGGAAAATCAGCAAAAGCAGAAGCAGAAGCAACAGCCAAACAGTGGCAACAAAACACACCCCAAAGGAGGTGGAGGTAGAGGTGGAGGAGGAGAAGCGGTAGTAACTATAATTTTCAGTGCCCTCGACTTGTGCTTACACAGCTGTGGTCAAGATAATAGCAGTGCTAATGGGTTTTCCCCTCCCTATTGAAAAACTAAACAAAAGAAAGTTACAATAAGGAAAGGTAAAATTTGCATGGCATAACCGCTCTTGGTTTACTTTTAAAGTTAAAGGAAAAATAAATCATAATACGGACAAAGATAGTTTTAAGTGCAGTAATACATGTGGATGGATATCCACAAGATACAGTGGAATATTCATATTCCTATCTTTTACGACAAGTGTATCCTATGGTCGCGCAACGCTTTCCTCTACACCTTTTCCCACTTCGTATATTTATGCAGCTGCAAGAACTACTTTAAAGTAGAGACTTTTGCTTATTATTATTATTATTATTATTATGGTTGCGGCTGTAGAGATGTGTGTGTGTGTTTGTGGCATGGTTTTTGGCCAGGCAGGGCCCAGGCTGTGAGGCCTAGTCAGTGCCAGAGATGCTATGGATGGCCTCGCCATGGAACCACTTGGGCAACGGTTAAGGCAAACATCCTGCAATGCTTCCTCTCGCTCTCTGCTCTGCTTTGCTATGCAGCCTCAAAATCTTATCCGCATCCGCATCCCTCAACCACGAAGCCCATGAAGGGGGACGCATCCCCTGGAACGCCAAATGCCCCCACCCCCACCCAAACGGGTGCTAATGCACTTGCACTCGGGTGGCAAGCACATAATTCGCTGCCCTCGAGCACACATGAGAGCGGCGGCGGCGGCGGCACCGACACTCGTAAGCCCCGCGCCACAAGTGGAGGACGTTCCAACACCCTCTTCATGGGGATGCACTTCCCATGCCTCACCTCACCATTGCTGCTGCGGCTGCTGCCCCTACAGTGGGTGCTAATTAAGTAGAACTAAAATTGCGAGACGCTTCGATGGCCATCAACTATGGGGCGACAGGACAGGGCAAGGCAGAATAGGGCGTGTAATGAGCGGTGAAACGCGAAGAGCGGCAGAGGGAAATGTAGTTTTTAATTGGAAATAAATATTGATAGGAGAATTTCAAGGGGAAAAAAGGGAAAAATGTATGTATGTATAGTACTTGTGTTTGAATTTTTCATTTGTAGAATTTGCACTTGAATTAAGTACATAAAATCTGCACAAAATGTAAAGTACTTAATCAAATATTATTATCCTATTTATTAATTAACATATAGCATTTTCAACAGCATGATTTTATGACAGGAAATGTTTAAATTTCAATTAAATTAACATAAAATGTGTGTCCGGCTGTACCTGTTGTAATTATCGTGATTTCTTTATTAAGTGAAAGGGAAATCTCTTTTCATTTACATCGAAAAAAAATTTCAAATAATATTTTGTATTATTTAAAATATAGTAAATTAAACAAGGGGCTTAAAATGTACTTAAAACCTTTTGATTGTGTTGCAATAATGTTGAAAATCACTTTCAAAATTCAGTAAAACTCATAGTGAAAATTGGGCCTATAGGTGCAGAGAGAATTCCCATGCTAGACCAATAGTAATGGCTATAGTTTTGAAGCCTAGATGTTAATTTATATTTAGCCAAGCGAACCCCTTTAATTCCTGTAGTTTTATGTAAGTTTTCTCATTGCCAAGCAGGACTGTAGCAATCAAGCACAGCAAAGCCATTTGGTTCCGTCGTCTGGTCTGTCTAGGGCTGTTGCCTGGTGCTTTGGCGCTCATTAGAAGTGATGGCCGTTGTCCGTCGCTGAAGGATCCTCTGACTGACTCCTGACCCCTGCATGCAGGATAGATGCCTCGAAGGTATCGTTGCTGTTGCTCCTGATGCTGCTGCTTCTACTGCTGCTGTTGTGGCTGGACTTTGGACTCATGTTGCATATGGCGTCCGTCGAGGGCCATTCATTTGTAGCCTCGGTGCTTCTCACCTCTGCACCTCTCAGCCATTCCTTAGGAATTTTCTTACCCTGTTGTACAATGGGTGTACAGTGACCCTCGTCGCTCCCTGCTCCCTCCTCTTCTTTCGCACTTGAGCTCTCTTGACGTCGTCGTCATCGTCGTCACTTGCCTTGATGTTCGGGAAAGCGCACTTGGCTTAGCAGCAAAATGTAGTGTGCTCTGGACATTCGTTTTGTTGGCTGGCTGGCACAATTCTGCTGAGCTTTCGCTATCTTATCTACTAACGGTTAATGCCTGTCTTTGGGGCTGGAAATTATTTGCTGTTTGCGTTGTTTTTTGTCTCACCCTCATCCTCACCCTCTCTATTTCTCATTCGTTCTCTTTTTTTTTTTTTTTTTGTTGTATTATTAAATAGTTGAATAAATATCAAGCTTAACGCCAGGCGTGCAAAATTAATAACCCAAAGCTTTGGGCACGCACGAATCGCAAGGTTGGAGGGGCATGGCCTTTGACTGACCGCAGAGATAACACGCATATGATTGTATGTATGTTTGTATGTATGCTTTGATGTACGGACACGAAAGCGTAAAAGGAAGTAGAAGTATCCCCCCTTATTGTTACTGTTATGAAAGGCATTCTATATGCAAGGGTATGCATGGGTATTTTGTATTTAACGATCTTTCGTTTCCTTAAAGTAATCATTAAATTGAGATAAATGGGTATTTCCATAGTTAAACTTTGAATATTTTTCCTATTTGCTTCTCCCGCCTGTACCGGTTATTATCGACAATTTTTGGGTCACACAAACAGAACGTACTATATGTACCTATGAAGGAGGGAAGGAAATTCCTTTTGTATTTGCCATCTCTGGCAAAACTTATAAATGAACATTTCCTTAATGGCTGTGCAGCCATTTCGATCCACTTGACTGCTGCAGCAGCAGCAGCAACAGCATCGTCAAGGAAATCAGGACATGCATTGGATGCATCCTGCATCCGTTATGCAGTAAGCGGATGCCAGAAAGTGTGCTGTTAGTCGTGCCATAATCGATATTCGATTTAAATTGTTCTTTTAATGACTATTACGGCCTGCAATATGAAAGACGAAACGAACGAGCTGAACGCACCATGAAAATCATGGCCGAAAAATGAGAGTAATTGGAAAATGCAATTTCCGAGAGAATCGAGATTATCCTTGCAGCAGATGATAGCTAAAGAGAGATAAAAGTCATATGGCCATATGTTAGTTTATGCATTCCATAGGAAAGCCACAAACAACAGAATGATTGATTGCTTAATGCAACAATAATCGTCCTTTTTGGCCTTTGTCTTTTGCGGGGGAAATGATGCTGAATAAATTTATATTTATTTTCATCAATTTGTGAAATTATGTATAATATTTGGGGTTTATTGAGCGAATAAATATTAAAGCAGGAAAGCAGTAGGTAAATAATTTATTGATTATGTATATCATTATTTATTATTCATTATTTTTGATTTTTTGTATTTGGGAATAAATTTTAATTAGATCGAATGCAAAAGCCTTTAAAGGAATTAAAGCAAATCAACAACAAATTTCTAATGCAAACATATGTACTATATACATATTTATATACAAACAAACACTGTGAATAAATATTGTAATATTTTTGCAATTGTTAAATTTATTTGAAGTAGTTCTTAACTGCTGAAACGTGATTTGGCATGCATTGCAAATCGAATTTGATTAGTTAGTTAAGAGAATAATAGGTAAATATGTATAATAGAGTGTATTGCGTTGCCAACTATATTTTGAGCTTGTTTTGTGAGCTATGGTTCTCCCACATCCCACATCCCGCCTCCCATGCCATCCAAAGAAGGAGTATTAGCTAAATTGAGTTCCGTGCCTGGTTTTCGATTTTCTTGGGATTTCTGTGCCTATTCTTTTAGCTCGATTTTTTAATGCATCACGTGTACTCTGATTTTACTATAATCAGGATATTATTTACATATTTGAAGGGATACAAAATGTTCACTAAAGAACTGCTACATTTCATGTTGGAATAACTCAAAGACTTTCTGGTGTCACAAATGCGACGTACAAGGTAGTCGGAGGAAAAACTTCTGCCTAGATATGCATGTAGAAATAAATAAAATAAACACATTTGTTGCACCTTAATCTTACCCCTCTACGGTACTCTGTGTCTCTCTTTCTCTCTCTCTATCTGTTGCCATGAAGTTTGTTCGTATAATAAATCATTCAAGGTAATCCCCTGGACTTTTCGCATTTCTCTCCTTTCTCTTAAATGTTTTCGCCCCTCGAGGAGGAGGAGGTCATAGAGGGCATAGTAAATTAGCGACTTAGTGCATTTCTTTTTCACTTTCCTTCACTCTGGAATTCTCTTTGTAAGCATTTGCCCATACCCCTGCCGCATTGGCAGGATCAAGTTGGCTGCACATGAGATTGGACTTGTGGCTTGGGCTTCGAGTTAAATAAACTTAACTCGATGATGGCTGATGGCGGATGGCTGCTGATGGCTACTGATGGTCGGATGGCCTCTTGGCATGCAATTTAAGGCAGAGCAATGACTGAAACTTATTTAAGGCATTGCCCAGGCTATCGATGGCAGGTCTCAGCCTTGGCCAAAGAACGAAAAAAGGAAATGGGGTAGGGTAAGGGTAAGGGGAGGCAAACAACAGAATGCGTCATCAGCATTATTCTTACACTTCAACGCACCCAAAAAGACAGCAAAATGATTGAGAAAGTGCGCATTCACTTTGGGCTAATGTAAATATCTAACAATGTTGTCATACCCTTTGTTAAGTTTCGTTCATATTGAATATGATTAAATGATAAACTTAGAATTTTGAACGATTCAATAGAGCGTTTTTCTTTTTACTTTAATCAACCAAGAACATCCTTAAAGTTCACTTATTCTTCGATGATTTTTGATTTTCGTTGTTTTTTTTTATTTCTTTTATTCTATTTATTTGGGTTAGTGTAGTGCCGCCAATTAGTTGACCTCTGTAGAGGCACACGTGGTGCGACAACAAGATAATTGAATACAACGAAACGCTACCCTATGTTCAATATACCTCGTGTTCTCTTTGGAAACAGGGTATAAGTATATAGACGATAAGACGATGACGAAAAACGGGGACTGAATAGTAGTTGGCTTGTGCGATGATATGGGGATCCATTAACGCAATTGCCTCGACCTACACCTACACCTCCGTAACCCTGTAGCCCCGTCACACCGTAAGCCATAAACCAGGGAATGGGATCATTTATCTTAGTTTATGTTTTTATTCACGAACTAGTTTTAAGACTTGCGCTTTTACAGCTGCCTCTGCTTCTGTTGCTGCTGCTACTGCATTTGCTATGCAATTTTATGGAATATTATACTATATATGTATTTGATTTAAATTTTCGTTTGTTTTTCTTTTGCAGAGAAGCACAACGAAAATTTGCTGTGAAAGCGAATGAGAGCTTGGACAAACATCAACAGAGGAGCACGGGAGCACGAAGGACCAACCTAATCATAAGTAAACAGAGATAGCGTGGGGACAGAGGAAGGCTGGACAAAGGATAAACGTGGTCTCGTTGCCATGAGTGCAGCCTCGGGTATTGTCCAGGAGTAGCCAGAGACAGGAGCTGCAGCTGCAACAGCAAAAGAGAGGCACAACGACAATAGACGGCAGACAGAACCCACATCCGCACTTGCAATCAAATCAAATCAAATTCAAAGATGCAAATTACACTTTGCATACAAATGCATACACAAACACATATACGAAAGAGCAACAGCAACAGCAGCAACAGCAGCAGCAGCATCTACAATAGCAGCCACATAAATTGCTGTCATCAAATGCTTTAAATTTGCGTTTGCATTTGAATACAACTGAGAAGAAACATATCATATATCCGTAAGGAATACGAGGGTCTGCCCAAAATGATTAAGGGTATTCTGATACAACGCAAGAGCCAGGAGGATGCCAGCTACGCGAAGCAGCTCAAAATGGAGCATGCGGATCTGGTGGCCGAGATGCAAACGGTGGAGAGTCTGCCCACCCACGAGCGCCTACAGCTGGCCAGACTGTAAGTTCATACCATAACATATATCTTCTAGATAACTAATAATTTAGAGTTATATAAATAGATAAATAATCTAATAACTCTAATAACTTGTAATTAGACGGCGTGCCCAACAGCTGAAGCTATCGCGGCAGAAGGATAAGGAGTGGGCAAAGCTGCAGCGAGCCAAGGGCAATACAGGAAGTGCTGCAATGGCAGCCAGCGGTGCCGGCCACGGCCACGGACACAGTTTGATGAACGGCACTGGAGATACCACGCATCATTTTCGGCACGCCAATGGCTCGGGGACAGTGAGTGGGCGGCGGCACATATCCTTTGAGAACAGCGTGGTGCTGCTGGAGGCTGCATCGCGTAATGATATGCCAGAGGTGGCGGCTTTACTGCAGCATGGCATTACGCCGGATGCGGCCAATGAGGACGGACTGACGGCCATGCATCAGGCGTGCATTGACAACAATGTGCAGATGCTGCAGCTGCTGCTCGAGTACGGGGCGGATGTGGATGCCCAGGACAGTGATAAATGGACGCCGCTGCATGCGGCGGCCACCTGCGGCCACCTTGAGCTGGTGCGCATCCTCATCCGGCACGGTGCTAACCTGTTGGCCGTCAACACGGACGGCAACATGCCCTATGACCTGTGCGACGATGAGAACTCCCTGGACTTCATCGAGGGCGAGATGGCCCAGCGTGGGGTCACCCAGGAGCTGATCGACGAGACGCGCTCCTCCACGGAACGCATTATGCTGCGGGATCTCATGGAACTGGCCCGCACTGGCGGCGATCTCGAGGAGCCGGACTATCAGTGTGCCACCCCAGTGAGTCTCTACAAACTCTGCTGAAAATTCATTTGTTCTGTAAATAACTTGATCATGTTCTTCACATTTGCAGCTCCACATAGCCGCCGCCAATGGATATGTGCGCGTGGTGGAGTTCCTGCTGGAGCAGCACGTCAATGTGGATGCCATGGACAAGGATCTGTGGACACCAGTGCACGCTGCCGCCTGCTGGGGTCATGTAAGGCAGCCGAACGAAACTATTCCCAAGATGGGTAAACCATTTGTGACCCCTTTCTTTCTAGCTCGAGGTGCTTGAGATGCTTGCCCAATGTGGTGCCGATTTGAATGTTCGCAACAAAGACGATGAGACGCCCTCAGGTATCTAAATAACATACATAAATGTATCCATTAACTCAACTTCTTTGTGCTATTCCTTCATAGATATCTGTGAGGATCCCGAGATCAGGGAGCGCATTGAGCAGCTGAAAACGGAGCAGGAGAGCAAACGACTGGCCGAGGCGCAACGACGGCGCGTTCGCCGCTCGCAGAGCAACAATACCAGGCATGAATCCACATTCACTTAAACCACAATCCATATACTCCAGATACTAATCCATATGTCTGCCATATCTGAACAGAGCGCAATCGGTGCGTCGGACCAGTTTGCGGGACAAAACGCTGACAACCAAAAAGGATGCCGTCGAGGAGACTCGCCTACGGCTGCAGGCCCAGGAGGCGACCGCCACAGAGGGTGGGGCGCCTGCTTCCCTGGATCCCCTGTCCAATGGCTATGGATATGGCAACAGCAGCGGCAGCAGCAGCAGCAATCACAACGGTGAGAAGCGTCCCTCGACGGCCAGCCAGAATGGTCACGGCCCTGGCCAGCTACTGCCACACTCCAAGTCCGCCGATGCACTGGACAATGCCACTTCGATCACTTCATCCACATCCGCAACAACCGCAACACATTCCTTCCAGTCGCGTCGTCCACCCGATGGCCGCGAAAACGATGAGCTGCTCCGCCTGAAGGGAGCCCAAGACGGTGCCGTGGGTGAAATGCAGCGTGCCACCTCGGCGGCGGCCGTCATCCTCACTGACAAGGGTACGGCGGCCAGTGCCGAGGCTGTGCAGTTCCAGTCGTCCAAAGAGGCTGCCAACGGCAAGATCAATGTCCAGGTCACCGTTCTAGTGGGTGAGTGGTGTCATCTCTATCAATGGCCCATTGCCACGCATGCTTCCCAATCATTCATCCACACATACACACATCTATCTATCCATCCATCCATCCATCCATACAATCAACTGCTGCCACTGCACCCACCTGTGAGCCAAAGCGAATGCTCGGCTTAAGCGCTTCTTCCGCCCGTGTCAATGTCAATGTTTAATGTGTATTTAACGACTCTACTAAAATGAAAATGAAAATACGAGTATTCCCGGCTAAGCAGCTAAACCACACTAATAGAATGTCTAGGTAGTTGACTGGGGATATACCCTGTAAGTGGAGAGTTCTTATTGCTGTGGATTTTCAACAAATCCAACATATTTCAAGGATTATATTTCCCACAATTCCCATTGAATATAAGCTTTAGATTTCATACAAATTATTTTCTTTTCATGTTATTTTGATTTTGAAAGAAAATTTAAACCCAATTACTTTTGGATAAGATGTATAAAGAGTAGATTATTAAAGAAATCTCAGATGTTGAATGGTTCTGTATATTTGAGAGCTATTTGATATGTACACCCCAAAAGATAGTCCTTTAGACTTATGCAATGCTTAGGAGCCTCCAACTTAGAATTATTCTTTACGATTGCACGTCTCCTATCCTCTAAAATGATATGTATCATAATCCACGTATAACTAACACCCCACGCACATGGTTATAGGGTATTAAAACCTTAACTCTCAGACAAAAAAAGAGAAAAAGTTAAATAACATTTGCTTGTTTCTGTTCTATTCTTTTTGTTGTTGTTGTCGCTTGTTCTGTGTCGTCTGCCTGCCTGCCTGCCTGCATCATCATCATCAACCACCCACACGAACCACCCAACACACACACACAACACCAACCAACCAACACAACAACACACAGACACGAACAGCACGCATCATCAGCAGCAGATCCAGCAACATGCAATGCTGTTGCAGCAACATCAGCAGCAACATGCTGCCAACATGGATGGTGGCTTCAGTGCTGCGACCTTGTCGAACTTAAAGAAGCAGCGCTCCCTCTCACGCACCGCGAATGTCCTTAACAATTTCGAATTATCATCGACATCGAATCCCACTGCGACAACGACAACATCCACCGCATCGAATCCCATTGTAGCGGCAGTAGCAACAGCCACAGCAACAACAACTAATGGTTCTGTTTTAGGAGCCAACAACAACAATAACAACAGCACCAGCAACAACAACAACAGCAGCAACGGAGGAGGTGGAGGAGTGGGAGCGTCAGTGGGAGCAGCAAGCGCACCGATATCCACCCAACCATTGGGACTGGGCCCCATGGGTGGCGGTGGTCCCGGCAGCCTGCTGGACTTTGAGGCCGCCGCATCGCCGGCAACGAGCAGTTCGGTGAACAAGTTTAGCGGCATCACGGGCGACGTGGTCAGCGACAGCACCAGTTCCAGCCGCAAGTGTTGCACCGTCATGTAAGAGAACAGCACACAACACGCTCCAAACTGTTTAACAGGGTATTAACCAAGATAAGGAGGCATAAAAGTAAAGAATGCCATCGGAAAGATCTATCGTCTGATAGATAGATTCGACCATTTTTTATATGGGATTGTGTGAGCAAGCAAAAAAGCAAAGAAGTGTCTTTTATTTTAGAAATGTAGTGAGAAAATTCGTTGAGAATTATATTAATTGTATAGTATAAACCAGAAAACTTGATTTAACAAAGAGTTCAATTATGTGAGCTCCCCCATAAACGGCTCAAAGTCGTTGCATTTTCCTATAACGAAAGCTAAAACTACACTACACTACACACACACACAACAGATTTATATATACACACAGATATATGTATGTATTTGATTTATTCAAGAAAAATAAATGTGAGCAGTTTACCTTAGTTTAGTCTACATAAATGTAAAATGAGAATCAAAATCAAAAGGAAAAGGAAAACAAAACAAACAGCAAAACTATTTGTATAGCATTGTTAAGGACTCTTATTAATTGATGATTGTTCACTAGAATTGTTTGCTTGAGATTCGGCAAGAGTAGTAGCAGTGTGTGTGCGGTGTGAGAAATGAACAAGACAAGCTAAGTATTATGCGAAAGTATGAAATATATATATATTTAATTAAATATACGATAGCAAAAATTGTAGTTAAATCGATACGAGTAAAGTAAAAGCAATGCAATGAAACGAAATCAAATGAAATGCGAAACACTTAAGCAATTTCCAAAACCAATAAATAAATGTGTACACGTTTGAATTGAATTGATTATCGCCTGCCAGCCAGTCAGCCAGTCAGCTTTGTCTAATCTAAATGTACTGCAAAATGTATCCCAATTACTTTGGATTGAGTTTTCTTGAGAGATACAATAAACATTTGTATTATTTATGTATATAATAAGTAGAATTCCAGAAGAGGATAACAAAAACAAAAAAACTCTGAAATACAACGCGCAATTAGCAAATGAGACTTTGTTCGAATTAATTGTCGATTTAAGCATCGCTAAGGTCTTCCAGCTGCTTGAATGACTCCGTGGTCTAGCTCCTGTGCCACAGAACGAGCAGGAGTCCACGCCCATCGTTGCTCTTCGCAGATCTGCGTTTGGCCCGATTTTATTTGAATCAAAGCGTTGGCGCCAAACGAACAGCGCCATCTTCCGGAAGTTTGCAGAACTATTATTACTGCACGCAAGTTGGCAGCTCGTGTAACAGCTGTTTCGGCATTTCTGCCGTGGAAGCAGTTGATTTTTTGTTTACGACTGATTATAAATTTAATTAAATGGAATCCTTGGTAAACTACCGCTACAGCTTAGTGGCAGGCGCTTGTGCTGCCGGCGGTAGCTTTTTTGGCAAGCTGCCCAGCCATCTTAGCGCACAGAAACTGCTTTACTTTCAAGATTCAGCCGGAGGAATCTTTTCGGATTCCTCATTGTTGGGTAAGTATTTTAGGTTCGTCCAAAAAGTATTCATTAATTATTTTTATCTTTAGAATTTGGTTTGCTGCGGCTTCTGCCCTTGGCCCTGATGGTGATATGCAATGTGTGTAATCTGCGCTGTTTCCTCAAAGCGCTACAAATGACGGAGCAGACGCTAACCTGCGTTGTGCTCTGCGCCGCGTCCAACTATGTTTTATCTGTATGTGGCCCCAACAACAGAACTTGTTATGGCCATGTCTAATTCTTTGTTGATAGTTTCTTCTAGGCACGCTGGTATACCAAGAGCCACTAACCGCATTGTCTGGCATTGGAATTACTCTAATATTGGCTGGTCTTTGGTTTCTCTGCGATGCTGGAGCCGTGGAGCGCAGAAAAAAGGACCCGGCAAAGGAATCATAGTTGAATTTTTGAGCACGACAGAGCAATATATTTACAATTACAACAATAAAGTTAAGAAGGAATATCCCGTGTGGTGGTGCTGCAGTGGCGCGAAGTTGGTGGGTCAACCGACCCCCATGGGCTGGTCCAAGTGGCCGACTTATGGTCTAATCCAAGTGGTCCGGCCAATGCTCGGGTTTCCCTGGCAGCATTGATATCTGACAAAAGTTCAGTTCCATGAAACGGTGGTATCGGCTTAGTTTTAACAAAAAGGCGCCAGGTGGCCTCATGTAGGTATAATAAGCATACACGTGGCTATAATTCGCCTTGCAGCGTGTAGATAACGCCTGTAGATGGCGACACGCCGTTAAATTTTACAACACGTTCTAAATCTTATATACGATATAATCTATCCTGGGGTTGTTTCTTATACAACCAACACAATCAAATTATTTTATCCAACCGGTTCACACACACAAGTGCAAGTAAGACAGAGCTGCCATATCTTGTCATTTTATTGCATTTAATTTCAAATTAATAAAAAATTTGGACCTAAATGTAGTATGTATGTAAAAAAGGTGCTACATGTTTCTACAAAATTCGTTATTTTCAAAAAAAGGTTTTTTTTTGTTTTCTAATTTGTTACATTTTTTTTTAATAAGAAAAATAAGAAAAAATAAAATAAAAAATACGAAATAAGAAAAAATAAAAAAAATAATTCCACGTGCAAAACGAGTCGATTTGGCTTTTGAATTTTGTGTCGCCTGGATCTCAGGTAAAACAAGAAAGTGGAAAGCAAATGTAACGAAATTTCTTCGGTTTTCTAATGCCTACAATCCAGTCTATTCAAAATGGTATCATTTGTTTCATTTGGACGAATGGAAGTGTTAAAAAAATGGTTTTGAAAATATGTTGAGCGGCAATACTATTATTTTGAACACAACTGTACATACACATGAACATATGGGAATAAATAAGTTTATTTTGTTGCTTTTCGCTTTTCTATTTCTTTCTCCCTATTTCTGTAATGGATCAAATTGCTACATACATATGTATTGTACATATACATATATGTATATCAGGCTGATTTCATCAGGATGTTGCCGGTAGTCAGCTTAACAATCCAACAACCAGTTGCCGGAAGTGGAAGGAAGTTCATGTTCGTACAAGAGTCTTGCATATGTATGTGGGACAGCCTGTTATCGCTGATCCTGCAAGTGGTTGGGCTCCTGTCGTGTCAACGGCGCCGCTTCATTTGGAGACGACTACAAGTAGCTCCCAGACTCCCAGGCATTGAAATCACTTCCCCGACCGGAGTAATCCCACTCAACGCTAAGTGCGTTGATTGCTGCTGAAGGCGAGCAAATATGCCATAAGTTCATTGTTCATAGTTCATAGTCATACTTGCGCGACTGGCACTAAGCCTTATTTAGAGAGGGCCCCTCATTTATCATGCCCACGTATCGCATATCTCGCACCATCGCCAGTCTCTGCATTATGACAGACCTGACAACAATAACCACTTGAGAGTCATACCGAAAATTCCTGCCATCCAAACACTTACTGCATAGGCAATGGCCGGCAATGGGAACTCCAGTTCAGCTCCAGCTGAAACTAAAACTGAAACTGCTAGCAAGACTATTGAAGCGTGTACGGGTCCGGGTTCGGATCCGAGTGCTGGTGGGGTCATTTCGAGTTGGCTTGTCAAAGTGTTTGTATGCGAGCGAAACATTTTAATGCAGGATTTTCTGTATTGGCGCGTCGGAGAGCAGCTGGTTGCAGGATTAGATTCTGTTGGAGTTTAAAGTTTAGTGCGACATCTGTTCAGAGTCCCCCGCCCCTCCCTTCTGCTTTATTTCGCTGTATTCATGTGTAATGCACGAAAAGTGCTGGTAAATATTTGCCCCATCTGTCCGTGACGATTCATAAATAATGGAAACATTGCATTGCAAATGCATTATATTAATCGCCGCTTCAAGGGTCGCACTGAATGCAAAATATGTTTATATTTGATATCACGCATACGCCGTGTGTTCCATTCGAATTGAGCAGCGAAGTGGCGTGCCGGTACGCCGGTACGCTAAAATGAAATGCATTCATAATATTGGCGATAATTTGTACAAATTATAGTTGCAATTACAAGTGGCTCACTCGGCACACGCGTAACCGCCGCTCCCTCAGGGACGCTGGCTGTGGCAATTGTTGTTGCCAGAATTTATTTCTATTGTCGACCTAAAACAATTATCTGGGAATGGAGTGCAAATATGCAAACAGAAATATTTTGTTGAATATTTCCAGTATTTCTACGCTCCCTTACCCTTACCCCATACCCTTTTTACTATCTGCTCTTCCAGGCTCTTCCCACTGCGAGTATTTCTGCTTTGTTGGCCGCAAAAGTGGTGAGCATTAAATGAGATTGGCCCAATAAGTGAGCCACATTTTACTTCAACCTCCAGCCCCAACGGCACTGGGACTGGCACAGGCACTCTGGTCCTGCCTGTAGTGCACCCGCCCACGCCGCAGCATTGTTGAATTTTTGGTTTGGCTGCAAAGTGATTTACGCAATTAAAATAATTTCATTCAAATGGTCTATAATTCAACTGGCATTTTCTGTGGTCGCTCTAGCGGCCGGTTTATGCCTGGCCGGCCACACTGGCCGTGACCACGCCCTCAGAATGCAAACACCCGTTGACAATGCAATGCACCAGAATATGCCATTACGTATACGTATACATATTGTAGGGCACTAAAGCCCATTTAGATGCTCTACCAATACATATGTATCTATAGCCATTTCCATTGGGTTATCTTTTGTAAATGGAACGCATTTCTCTGTTTAAAGTTGTAATTGCTCTGCAAATAATTAAAGAATGAATCAATATTTCATTTATATAATGGCTTTCAAAAGTAAAGGGTTTATTATAAATTACAAGAGTATTCCATTGAATAATTAATACATATATTCTCTGATGAATTTTTTGTTATTTAAAAACTCGTTTATCTCAATAAATCGTCATGTTTTCCATTATTTCTATAATGAAATCGTTTCTTTTTTGTTTTTCTTGGAAATCAGTTCCCTTTATACGAATCAATATCCGGGGGAATTTCCGGAAAATATTGCTACTCAGTTGCAGATATAAACACACACACATACGTGTTATAATTGCAGAAAGCACCACCCAATGGTCTGTTTAATAACATCTCGTTCCCACCCGCTGATGCATGCATTTGTCATTCGAGGAATTCTGTGTGGATTACATGTATAGTAGAGATGCCATCTAAATTTACAATCAAATTAGCGGCAAAATGCTGGTAAAGAATGCAAACGAACGCGTGTGTGTGTGTGTGTGTGGAATGTGAATGCGAATATTTGAGGTCTGTGGTGCGGTGCGGCATTAAAGCTCATTCAAAACTGATTTTCAATGCCCCGTCGAGCTCGCATCGATAACAAAGACTGGGCCTGGCTGCTGCTGTTCCTGTGGCCTGTGGCAACAAATGTGTCTAATGCCATGCCATTAAGTAGAATCTATCAGTTCAAATTACATGGCCATGTCCGGGTCGGTTCGGCTTCGGGTCCGGGTCCAGCTTCAGCTGCGAACATACACCAACAGCTTGGCATTGCGGTTGCTTAGACAACCAAAAATTTGCATACTCGTAAGCAGCGCGCATCAATTTGGACTCAAGCGAGCGTATAAATATTTTTATGCCAACGCAGTGGCAAATGGCCTTCAGGATCAGCCTTCGACCCAACCCTCTCTCTCTCTCTCTCTTAGCAATTTTCAGCCTAGTTCCAAATTTGTCCCCTCCTCAGCTTTATGGTAAGGTTTGTCCAATTGGGCCTATGATTATGATTGGACTGTGTCGCAATATTATTATTGTTTTTTTTTCTGTTCAAATTTCTGGGCAGAAATGCATGCGAATTATATGGGAATTTTGTGGCCTATATTAATAGAACTACCGTTGCATTCCGCCATCAAACGCAATTTCTAATTAATGAGCTGAGACCAGAGAGAGCACTTCGATTGCCATTTGACTGCGGTTGCGGTTCATGGATTATCAAAGTTCTCAGCATGGTCAATGCGGAATGGTTAATGAACTATAAATGCCGCTACAGAACAGAGCATAAGTAATTATACATATATAGTAATTATACCCTTTGTAGGGATTAATTGTGATTATTATTTGTGAATTATTTGCATCGGAAGAAATGTAAAGTAACTAAACTGAAAGTATTTTTGCTTGGGTTTCTTTCCCTTTCTTATGAATACAACCCAAAAAATGCAAGTAAATTTCAGAATGTGGCAAGTTACCTGTTTCCTTACACTTCATTTGCGCCGAGAGCAATTAGAGACTGAGAGGCATGTTCTTTGTTTTTATAACACATCACAAGGACATCGAATGCAAATTGTTTTATAACTAACAGCCGTGCAAATACTTACTCTTTCCATAGCACAGCCCGCCCACGCACACCCTATACACCATTTGGCCGGGAGCAATCTGTTCGGGTCGCATAAGCTATGGCTGTCCATGGCTGTTCTATGGGGTTTTCATCCCCTCTCTTGTTTTAAGCCTTTTCGATTTATTTGCTGACCCAGTTTTCAACGCCAGCCCCAAAACTGAAGGAGTTCCTTTTACATCTCCTGCTCCTCTGCTCTCCCGCTCTTTTGCTCTTCTACTCTCCTGGCCAAGCTGTCCATAATCCAGCGATTACATGTGACACACGCATACGTTGCAGCTTATTTTTCATTTCTTGGAGCTGTCGTTGAGTGTTGAAGCACCAGAATGGAGGATGGTGGATGGAGGGCAGCCAGCTGTTGTATTCCCTTGTAGTTTGCATAAATAATTCAACAGTTCATAGCGGAGCGCCATCTCACTACCCCAGGATCCCAGCTGAGAGGCTGAAATTTTAGAATAGTTTTTCTAAATTTATTTTACACGAAAAACCGAGTTTTGGTGGCTGCAAATTTCTATATATTTAAACGAGACGAGGGTAACTGACGTGCGTTCGATTTCAATCTTATTTCTCGACTCTTTCCTTTTTCGTTATAAATATTCTTAAGCCTAACTTATCTAGGGCGGCGAAGCGGGGCGAATTCGCCAGCGAGAGAGCTTTATTGCGCTCCCGCTTCGCCCTAAACTATCTTTTACACTAGACTTCAAATTTTTCTAAATAATTCTATGCGTCTTGACGCGACACCGGCCCCCGTTGAAGGCCTGTGGGACTTCAACCCATCGGCAGAAGCGCCAATTTATGGATCGGCCTCCTGTAGACCGCTCCGCTGCTCGTCCTGAGGTCGACCACCCTGACCTTTCCGTCCTGCCCGGCGTGTGTTTCGACGACCCTTCCGAGGAGCCACTGTTGGGGCGGAAGGTTGTCCTCTGCGACGATGACGAGGTCGCCTTCCTCGACGTTGGGCTGTTCTGGTGCCACTTTGCATCGTATTTGCAAGCCCAGCACATACTCCCGGGACCATCGCTGCCAGAACATTTGCCTGGCTGACGAGACAAGCCGCCATCGCCTTAAGCAACTCAGACCCTCCTGGTCCGGGGTCCGGGGTGCTGGGGTGCGATGAGCGGCCCGCCTGTCAGCAGGTGCCCGGGAGTCAGGGCGTCTCCGTCGCTTGGGTCGGGGCTTAGTGGTCCCAGAGGGCGCGAGTTTAGCACCGCCTCGATGCCCACACCATCACGCTCTCCAGCTCCTCGGCGGTGAAGAGTGCGCTTCCGGCCGACCTCAGCAGGAGGTTTTGGCCGACTTCACTCCCTGCTTCCCACAGTCCGCCCATGTGCGGAGCTCGAGGTGGCAGGAAGGCGAACTCGCAGCCGCTTCTCGCTGCGAACTCTCGAATTGAGTCCGCTTCCGTCTCCAGCGTCCTCCTCCAGTTCGTCGAAGTGGCGACTTGCTCCGACGAAATTTGTCGCGTTGTCGCAGTTCACGCGGAGCGGACATCCTCGACGACCAACGAACCTTGAAAAGCCAATAAGAAGGAGTTAGTCGTTAGATCGAGACAATTTCTAGATGAACCGCCTTGGACGCAAAACAGACAAATAACGCTATGTAGGTCTTATAAGGGGCCTACCACGAATTTTTAGTGTCGTATAGACTGGGCCACAAAATCAACGCCACATACTGCGAATGGGCGGAGAGCACGGAGCCGGTCTGCGGGTAGATTTCCCCATCATTTGGGTCTGAGGCGAGGTTTGCATTTTAAAGCAGCGAATGCACGACCTGACCATTGCCCTGCAGACCTCCTGAGCGTTTACTATCCAAACACGCTGCCTAAGGATGCTCCACAAGTGCTCGTGGGCCGGCATGAAAATTCGTTTGATGCAGATGGCGAACATAGGTCTGCACAAACTGCGAGCGTTTTGTCAACAGCAAAGGAAACTTGGCATGGTATGACATAGGAGCGTTGACTAGTCGCCCCCCAACTCGCAACAATGAAAGGAGCACCAAGTCCCCATTTCTTCGTTGATGAAGGGATTCAATCGCTGAAGACTGGGGCCTAACCTGGCGCCTTTTCGACCCCTTTCGATCTCTTCCTTCCTGATACCGTTTTTGGATCAGCTCGACAATTTTGTGAAAAAGCCTCATCGTACTCTACTGGTGACGGAGTGACTTCAAATTTAAGACCTTTGTCTTTACATTTTCGGATGAAGCGGAACACGTAAACGAACACTCTTAGCAGCTTGAGGTGTGACGAGTATCCCTCGATAATTTCTACTAAATTATTTTGATTTAGCGGCCACGGTCAGTCCGACCGCTGTCTTTCTGGTTTCCAGCTTCAGCCCTCTTCAGAAAGCTCGAAGTGGGATTTCTGGGCCAGCTCTTCTTCCTTCAAAAACGCTGGTCCACTAAACCAGATCGACTGCGAAATCTCCTCAATGTCACAACCTCTCGAAACTATGTCTGCTGGGTTCTGTTTAGTTGGAACATGCCGCCACGTAGCATCATCTGACCACCTGAATCTCAGCTACTCGGTTCGCAACGAATGTTGATAACGACGAAGGGTGGGATCGGATCCAATGAAGGGTCACTTCCTGAATCCGACCAACACACCATTCGTTCAATCGGCACCTCGAGTAGCGATTTGAGTCGGTGACAGAGATCTGCGAGAAGGTGAGCGGCACATAACTCAAGCCTTGGAAGCGTTTTCGTCTTGAGCGGCGCTACTTTCGACTTTGGTGGTCAACAACGAGACCTTGAAACCTTCTGCAGTCTTACTACGGATATAGACGCATGCTCCTAAGCTCTCATGGAGGCGTCGGCAAAGGCATGTACTTGTATCGGTGACATGGGATCAGTATGCACAAAGCGAGGTATGGCAATCTTCTCCAGCTTGGACTCAACATTCTTTAGAAAGTTCCAAGATGTTTCCAGATTCATTGAATTGACTCATCTTCAATCTAGTTTGTTAAAGCCACAGCTCCTGCAGTAGGATCTTTTCCCTTTGATTACCAAGGGGCTTAACAAACCAAGAGGGTCAAACAGCTTTGATGTCACCGATAATATGTTCCGTTTTGTCGCTCGAGACCCATGACTGAACTGTCAATTTGAAACCTAAAGACGTCTTCATGCGGTAGCCACGATATTCCCCAACGCCTTGGTTGACTCCGAGTCCGAGATCGTTGGTTTTTGACTGTGCTCTCGGATGCTGGAGACTTCAGCTGAGTTCGAGAACCACTTGGTCAGCTCAAACCCTGCGGTTTGAAGAACCTGAGCCACATCAGACTTAATTGTCTTTAACTCCTCCACGCAACCAGCACCAGTCAACATATCATCGACATAAAAGTCGGACCCGATAACTTTAGCAGCCTTTGGGAATGAGAGCTTTGCAGACTCACTCAACCTTTTCAAACACCGAATAGCCAAAATGGGGCAGGTCCAGTCCCATATGTTACAGTGTTGAGCTGATATATTCTCAAGGACTCAGATGGGTCTCTTCTCCACACGATCAACTGAAACTGCCTGTCCGCTTCATTCACCATCACTTGGCGATACATCTTTTTACATCGGCAGTCAGGGCGAACCTGTGCAGACGGAAGCGAAGCAGCGTTGAGTATAACTCCTCTTGAATAGTCGGTCCGACCATCAGAATGTCATTCAAGGCCACCTGAGATGACGTCTTCGACGATGCATCGAACACGACGCGAAGCTTCGTGGACGTACTTTGGGGCCGAAGGACACACTGATGTGGAATTACGTAGTGTGAGCAGAAGGACAAGTATTGTCAGTCGGCGACATATGACCTAAGGAGAGGTACTCTTCCATGAAATCCAAGTACATTTTCTTCAACTCAGGGTCGCGAGACAATCTTCTTTCGAGCGACAAAACCGCCGTTTAGCAATCTCGAAGGAATTGCCTAAGCAATTTGATCGGATTTAAACGGCAGCCGTACTTCAAACCGACCTGAAGGCAAGACTTGAGTAGTCTTTTCTATAATGCTCCTCACATAACTTGTGTTCAGGAGTTAAAGGCTTTTTAGAAGATGGCAATTCTTCTAGTGACCAAAACTTTTGTAGTGTGCTGTCGATAGACACCACTGACTCTTCTCGACAACTCAGACAGTTCCTCGCTTCCTGGGTGACAGTCACCTTTGGACTGTATCTTCCAGACACAATCCAACCGAGAAGCGTTTTCTGCAGAGTTGGATAGTCAGGACCTTGTCTAATTTGACCAACCGATAAGAGTTCGAAAAATGACTCTGCACCTATCAACATATCTATTCTTTGTGGCTTGTAGAAATATGGGTCTGCAAGAGGTAGGTTCTTCGGGATTTTCCAGTCACCACATTAAGTGCGTGATCAGGGTGGTATCCTGAGATTGACTTCAGAATCCAGAAATCGACCGAGAACTCACTACCATTGATTCGCGACTTCACCACCGTGTGTATCTTTTTTCTTGACTTGTGAATTAGATTCTCCAATTCCAAGCAAGTTGATGCACGACTCCTCCCTACGGATCTGTAAGCGCTGTGCCAGGTCCTCAGTTATGAAGTTAGTTTGTGACCCAGAGTCAAGCAGTGCTCGGGCCAAAACATACTCTCCATTTTTAGTTCGGACGCTTACGATCGACGTTGCCAGAATTACTCTATCAAAGCTGTCGCATGGAGTGCATGCGAAGTGGAAGGGTTACTCTGACTAGGGGGGGAGAAGAATTCTCTGGGGGTGATGGTAACGCTAAACTTTTATCCACAACTGTGTACCTATGCAATAAGGCATGATGTGAGCGGCCACACACTCGACACTTGCCAGCTTTGCATCGTACCACAGTGTGTCCTTGTTGCAGAGACAGTTGATGCAGAGCGATGCCGATTTGACAAACTCGAATCTTTGCATCACTGCAAGCCGCGCAAATGGACTGCAAGTAGTCAACAAATGGTCTTTTTGCATTGCAGTAACTACATTGTTGGTTTTAGCATTCGCAGTAGAGCACGCGAATGAGCCCGATTGTGAGGCTTGCTTGGCACAGCTTTCTGCTCCTGCTTTTGGTTTTGCCGATTCTTCGGCCGAAAGATGCTGATATCTGCGATTAAGCAATTTTTCGCAGTCAGCCCAAAGCGGCAGCTTCTCATAATCGAGCTGTTCTTCCCATTTTTGTTTGGTCACAGGATCGACTCTGTTCAAGACGAGATGAATAAGCATTGCATTCGAGATCTTTTGGTCATCGCCTATCGACAACAAGGAACCATATATCGATGAAGTGGTATCGATTAGGTTCCTTAAGGACGATGCAGATTGCTGGGTCATTTTGGGAAGACTAAATAGGGCAGCAATATGGTTCATAAAGATCAGACATTCGTTATCATAGACCCGTTTTAAGCTAGCCATGGCTTTTCATAATTGCTCTCTCGGTTACTTGGAACGCCCTTACCGTTCCCAACGCTTCACCAGAGAGGCATGACAGCAAATGGTTAAACTTTTCGATAACTGGAATGCTTTCGTCATTGTGAACAAGAGTCTCAAATAAATTAATGAAGCCTTTGAATTCCGAATATTTTCCGCTGAACTTTGGCAGGGGCTAACTTCGGAAGTCGAGCACGAGTTGGGGCTACAGAAGCTGATACTGAAGGTATTGTATCACTGGCTGTCTTCAAAGCGTCGATAAGCGACAGTATCTTTGCCTTGGTTACAATCGAGAGTTCTTCCAACTCGGCTCCAAAGTCATCGTCACTATCTACTTCTTCGATTGATTCTTGAAGTTGGCTTGCCTTGGCTATAGTTGCTTTCAGTACATCGAGTCTGCACTCGAGCTCTGTCAACTGCAGCGGAATCTCCCCAGCTTCCAGCCGGTCCGCTAGTCGGCGAATGCCTTTGACACGGGAGCTGAGCTTCTTTTTCAGCTCTTCAAGAATAGGCTTATGATCTGATTTGGGATTCATCTTGACTCTCGATACTTAAGTGAATCACTAATCAGGGCTTTTCTCACGAGAATATTATTTGCTGGGGCGCAAATTGTCGAAGCAGGAAGGTGTACCAAATTAGGTCTAAAACAATATACCCGGCGACTAGAGGGTATCGCACCACTTAGCGATCGGTTTTAATACGGACCTAGGGTGTTGAAGCCAAATGAGGCGAAAAATCGATATACCCGACGATTAAAGGGTATCGAGGCACTTGGCGATCTGTTTAATACGGACCTAGGGTGTCGATGCCAAATGCGGCAAAAACCGATATACCCGACGACTAGAGGGTATCGAGGCACTTGGTGATCTGTTGGCGCAGGCGTGCCAACACAAAGCACACAAGAGCAACAACAAACAGCAACGGTGATGGCGAAAGCGAAAACGAAAAATTCACCGCTGAAGCTGTGAAAATATGCACATGTGTGTGTGTCTAAGCTGTGTTGGCGCTTGTGTATGCTGGGCCTGGCTGACCGACCGATAGACACCCAATTGAATTTCGAGGCACGCTTTGCTGCACGCCGCAGCAGGAAGGTGTACCAAATTAGGTCGAAAACAATATACCCGGCGACTAGAGGGTATCGCACCACTTAGCGATCGGTTTAATACGGACCTAGGGTGTTGAAGCCAAATGAGGCAAAAAATCGATATACCCGATGATTAAAGGGTATCGAGGCACTTGGCGATCTGTTTAATACGGACCTAGGGTGTCGAAGCCAAATGAGGCGAAAACCGATATACCCGACGACTAGAGGGTATCGAGGCACTTTGGTGATCTGTTGGCGCAGGCGTGCCAACACAAAGCACACAAGAGCAACAACAAACAGCAACGGTGATGGCGAAAGCGAAAACGAAAAATTCACCGCTGAAGCTGTGAACATATGCACATGTGTGTGTGTCTAAGCTGTGTTGGCGCTTGTGTATGCTGGGCCTGGCTGACCGACCGATAGACACCCAATTGAAATTCGAGGCACGCGTTGACAAATTGACAGTTGGATCCTTTACACCAAAACTATATACCCGACGATTACAGGGTAGCGCGTCGCTTGGCGAACGGTTTGACTCAAAACGCGCCAAACGCAAGAACACACCAACAACAACGACGGTCAGCAACGGTGACGAGCAAAAAGCGAGAACGAAAAATTCACCGCTGCAGCTGCTACGTTGGTATGTGTGCGCTTGGCCAATGACCCAACTATGTATATATTTTGCGCAACGAAAACGAGAAAGGGGAAAGGGGCGACAGTGATTGCAGTTATAAATTATATGTATATATGTTCTGCGTCCAAGATGGTTTGATGTATGTGAATATGTGATATATGTAATATATGTACAAACTTTACTAAATACATGCAAATCTAGCTCTACTATGTCATACGGATGTGCCAAGAATTGAAAGCGAGGTGCACTTATTTTCGCACAAGACAGTAACTGCGAGATTTTAATTATTCTGTCTTTACTGAGCTTTCAATTTTTTTGCACAAATACCTCTAGTTATGTATGTAAACGATCCTGGGAATTCCACTTTCCTATGGCAGTTGGCAAATGTTGGCGGAATGGATATCCCTCGGTTGGCGCGATCGCTAGGTATTTTGTTTGTTTGGTAGCCGTCCGTCGCGGTAGTTTTATTTGTGTTGCTTTTTTGGGGTTACTTGCACACACACAACACACACGCGACGCGGGCAGATGTATTATATACACTTCAATATTAAACTATATTAATATTAATATATTTTTTCACCACTCGTGTCACTGTCACTTTCTGCCTTTTTTGCTATTAATTTGCTCGTCCACCCGGGGGCGCCATGAAATTTTAGAATAGTTTTTCTAAATTTATTTTACACGAAAAACCGAGTTTTGGTGGCTGCAAAATTTCTATATATTTAAACGAGACGAGGGTAACTGACGTGCGTTCGATTTCAATCTTATTTCTCGACTCTTTCCTTTTTTCGTTATAAATATTCTTAAGCCTAACTTATCTAGGGCGGCGAAGCGGGGCGAATTCGCCAAGAGCGAGAGAGCTTTATTGCGCCCCGCTTCGCCCTAAACTATCTTACACTAGACTTCAAATTTTTTTTCTAAATAATTCATGCGTCTTGACGCGACAGAGGCTAATCCCCCGAATAAAAACGCCACGATTGACTTAATTTTTAAATAAAAAATGTTTAATCGTATCTCATTTCGCTGTTGTTCTGGTGTTGTTCTGTCGGTTGTTTGTCGGTTGTTGTCTGTTGTATTTGGAGGCCATACATACAATACTCTGGCGACAAACAACAATTGCTGTTTACTTTAGTTATTATTGCTATTTGTTTATTATTGTAATGTGTTTTTTTTGTTCGCTATGTTTTTATATGATGTATCATACTAGTATTTATATCGCATCCACGTGCCTGACGACTTCCGGCACACCCATTCGACTAGTCGGCCGCTTAGTTTAACTCGTAGTTAATTCAACAGTTAAAAGTAGAGTGGGCTTTTATCATCATTTGATCGTTTTATACAGTTCGATTGCTTTATTAAAAACTATTCAACTATGCAGTATGGTATGGCATAGTACTCGCCTCTCACTAATTAACTTTAATATACAGGAATTACTTAGTTGACGTCCTACGATTATATAGATTTATTTACTGCGCTCAAAATGTTTACGGCCCATTGGCCAATGCCTGTGGGCTTAACGGGCATTACCATTTCTGAATTACAAATTGGCTGGCATATGTATTTATTCACACTTAACTCAAATCTCTATGTAGCTATCTCTGTATCTCTCTGTATATATTTTTGATTGGTTAGCTGCACTTTTGAATGGATTTACAGTCACTAAAACTGCCAGGTTGACAGTAGTATACCAGCGATAGGATTGGAGAACGGGCTTTGGGTTTGGTATTTACAAATATATTTCGGGGATTCTTTAGCTATGTTCGGGTATATTAATATGTACAGACAGAGGGACAGACAGATCGGCTATTTTGATCACTTTTCCTGTGCTGTCCAACTGGCCTATGGTATCATACAAATGGCCCGATACAACACACATAAAATCGGCTTACGACTTAACATTATTTTTACAGCTTAACTGAAATTAATATAATTTGTTTTGTCTTCTCTCTGACCGCAGTGGAAACACAATGGAAATGCATAATTTGGAATTATGTTTCATTATGAAAAGTAGTTGGGGTGGGGCGGGGGCGTACATTTTAATTGGCCAAACGATCTCAATCGGTTTTAATGGTGCCAGTTTTTGTTAAGTTTGGTTATTGCTTGATTTGGATAGCAAATGCTATTTGATTTATCCCCCCCTGCTGGGTGTGGGAAACTGTTGTTGTTGTTTTTTAATTATAACAATTATGAAATACATTATATGTGTGTCAATCGGGTTTTTATTGCTACTTTTTTTTGCGCACCATCAAGCGAAATTGGTTTTATTTTTTTTGCAAATTTCATATGGATGGTACGGGTATCATTGCTTAATACAATCAATTTATGCAATTTAATCGGGGAACCAGGGGATATTTGTTACGCATCATTATGCGTATACTTATTATGTATATGCTGGCACTTGTGTCATTCAATGTAATTACATCTTTTTTTTTTTTTTTTGAATAATTATGAAATATTACAACGAAAAGAAAATGCCCTGTCAACGCTGCTGTGAGTGTTCGTTTAATAGAGCCATAGAAATTTGTTTAATTGAACTTGTGTTGAAAACGAGCTAACGGTAATCAAATTAACTTTTTTAGATGCCCAACATTGTCGTAGAAAAATAAACTATTAGACTGCAATTTTTGTGCAACTAAAATCAAATGTTTTTTAGCACACTGTAGAATCTCATCTGAATTATTGAATAGTGACACTAAATGCCATGGCAATAAGAAATAAATAAACGTATTTGGAGGGGGGGAAATCAAATTTACATTTGGTTTTGGTTTGGTGGAAAATTGCGCAGTGCAAATATTTGCATGATATTGATATTGGCATCAATTTAAATGTTTTATGGCTCGATGCTGCTGCTGCCCAGCTGCCTGGCAGGCTATGTTTTTATCTAATTATTGAGTATGGTAGCTGCTGCACATTATTTGATTATTTATTAATACTACTATAGTATATATATTAAAAAGATTCCACGCCGCTGGCCCAAAGAGATTACTCATTCCTATCCATACTTTTGCGATACATTCTGTTTTGCCTGCAATTACGTTCAAGTTTGTTATTTACACTCCTCCTCACATCACTATGGTTAGTTTTGATTTCATTTTTTTGTTTTATCTTTGGTTAAAATATACACATTAAACGGTAATCTATTATTCTATTAGCTTACACACACACATACATATATTTGTATAGACGCTTACAATGCTTTACAATGGCGGAGGGGGGCGGCAGTGGAATTAATCCCATTCCGTTGGCTAATTATATTTTAATTAACAGATTTAAATGAGGCTCGAAACGTATGATGGAAGTCAACGATTTTGGATCTTTCTTTTGAGAGTTTATGTATGTATTAGGAAATGTAGATAGATTACACTTACGATCAAAAGACTCTGTTTAAATAGTTTTTTAGTTACTGGCGCCATTGTGCCACATTGTGCAGCTGAGTGCTGAGTACTTTATAGTTTAAAACTGACACACTTATGACTGAATAGCAAACACTCAAATGCCCATTCACTCGGACACTCGCCTATACTCGCCGTACACATTTCATGTGTCTCGTCTCCTTAAATTACGCTATATAGTTGTGGTTGCTGCTGCTGCCTGTCCGCCTTTGTCGCCTCCATTCGATCATCTGTGACAGTGGCGCTTGGCCTGGGCCTGTGCCTGGGTCTGGGACTGAGTGTTGGTGTGGCTTGCGGCTTGGCGGCAGCTGGCGACCGCAGGGAAACGCTTCCTCGATGTGGCACTGCCAGTTGCACTTTCACTGGCTGCACTTACTGCTCCTGTTGCTGTAGCTTTTGCTGTTGCCCCTGGCAAATGAGATGGCAATGCGGCTGTGCACTGTTGACTGTAGCACAGGACGAGGGCCAGCAGCAGGACAATTGTCAGCCAATTGTACTGACAACCGGATGAGCCTGTTTGCATTGCCTCCGGATGTTCACCTGAAATTATGGCCCGAACTAAATTCAACTTTATTGCATTGTCTTGAGCTTACATGTTAAATTTGTACTTGAACAATAAGACACACACACATATACATATACATATAGATGGGGGGTAAATAAAAGCAAGTTATACACCAGTACAAGTACGAGTACAAGTACGGAGTTCAAGGAGGACTCCGGGCCGGACTACGAGGTTGTTTGAGCCAGCGTGCCGTAACAGACACAGAATTGACGGTCTTCATCCTCTCGACCGTCTTTATTTGTTGCGCTCTGTTTGGCCCCTGAGCAGGGGGGCACATGTTTGTGCATAAATATTTAATTAATGCTGCAGTGTTTGGTCGATGCTCGAGCAGAGCCTGGGGAAATCGCCAGACATCTGTGATTCAACACACCCCAAAACCCACCCACCCCACTCAGCCCACACAAACTCGATGTCGGTCGAAGCGTATGAAATATTTAAGCATCCCATTGCCACCCAACAAATAATTAGCTAATTTCTCCGAAGCTCCAAGCTGCAGGTCAGGGGTCATTAATAAATTGATTGCTCGGTAGGATAAATTATCTGTGCTTCGATTTGCCATTTCCCCAATGAACATTTTTCAACGTGCAACACAAACACAATGACAAATTTCTTTGGGACAATATATCGCTTAATTGCCAAAATCAAGTGGCAAATCGAGTGGCAATGTTACGCACTCAGCTGGACAGGACACACTCGTTGAGTGGTCGATCCATTGCGGCACTCCATCTGAACGATGTTGCACGCGAGGTCAGGCAGATCAAACAAAAACGGCAAAGAGCAATATAGTCGGCAGTTCCGACTATGTGGTGTACCCTATAATAAGTTTCCATCGAGCTTTAATTTGATACATGTATAACAATGAGAGTAAGGAGTAACCCTTGAAGCACTTAGACCCGTGTGCAGATACAATATACCCCCCATGAGTACTCTCCAGGTACCGTGTAAAGCAATTGTCCACCTCCCGCAACACCTTGACGGACCGTCAGCACAAGGACATGTATCAATTACATGTGTATGCACAGTGCACAGCTCTTCTGGCATCCGCCCCACGCCATCCGGTGTCCGCCCCTCCGGGTGTCCACGTAATTGATTGAGTAGCATTTTTCAAGCAATTAACTTTGGTACTCCACTCGTCACCGTACAATGTGCAAACAAACAGCTTAGATTCACTGGATGTGTTGATTCCCGCTGATGTAATACACGGCATATCCTGACAGAGGGTGCATGTGGGATCTCTATGTATGAAAGATGTTAACAGATGCTCTGCTCTCTCTCTCTCTCTCCAGGGCTGCGGTTTGGGATGTTGCACAACAAGATGGCCAATAAATTTGGATGCCGCATTTGTCTATCTCCATCTATCTATATATAATATTTCGGGTGTACCAACATATCACGCATACGCAATGGGAACCAGCGTGGGAAGCAGCAGCAATAGGCAGCAAGGAGTGTGCCACAAGACAATGTATTTGTTGACAGCACTGGAATTATTAATAACGTACGTGGCCCACATAATTCATCATCATGGAGGACAGACAGTGAAGTTCACTCTCTCTCTCTCACTCTCTCTGTATCGCATGACCCTGTGCTCCCGCACTCGCTCTCGCTCTGATGTACCCCAGCCACTTCATAGCTTAAATATCTTTGGGGGCTAAGGCTGTGAAAACACAAGTCAGAAGCCGGCTTAGCCAAACAAAGGCGAATAAAGTGCACAGACGATGGGCGGAAAAGCAGGCAGAGCAAGAGCAAAAGCAGGAGCAGGCAGAGCAAAAGGAGAAGGAAGTAAAATGTGTAAGACGGAGGGAGGAATCACAAAAAAAAAAATAAAAATGGAAGCTGAAATATGCAAAATTAGCGCTGATGGATTTTCAGGAAGGAAACCGGTCATGGGTCTTGGAAAGAGGCGGCCGGAAGCAGCTAAGCAACTACCAAGCTTCAGACACACACACAGACGCACACACACACATACACATACATAGACGTAAAGAGATGGAGAGCGTGGGACAAATAGAAGCTCAAGGACGACGGACGCAGGACGAAGAAGTCCTCAGTGCAGCAGCCTCTCAGCTTCATGCACGTAGTTTTTGAGTGTTTTTACGAGCAGCTTTGCATACTTTGGCAGTATTTTTACATTTTGTTGAACGCGTTTTGTTTGTCCCGGATAGCAGGCGATGGTGGGAGGGGAGGCCAGCCAGCCACTTGTTCCTTGCCACTTGCACCCTGGAAGTGCAATTGAAGAGTGCGACATAGAGCAGCGATTTGACTGCGGCTAAGCGCCATTCAATTAGGCCACAATTGCCTCGCTTCCGTTCTTCGAAGCTACCAAGCTGCCAGCTTTATCCTGCTGCCTGTTTTCTACGTCCTCTCTGACAACGCACTTTAAAGCAGGTCTTCTTTCAGCAGGCCCAAATCAATCATACAGTTCATTAACAGCGATTGTTTCGTGCTCAATTGAGCCGATAAATGTTAAATAATTCCCATTATCAAGTGCAAACAAGTGCGAAATAGCACGAAAATGTTGATTGCTTTTAATTTGTGATTTACTCTCACACTCCCACAGCCCTCTGCCTCGGGGAGATTGTAATTGAAGTGCGACTCGAGCAGTAGAAACCCAATGCCACTTAGCACTAAGAGCTTACCAAGTGGACCGAGCTATTTATTTGCCATTATTTGAATAGATGCTTAGCCAAACAGAGCAAGCAAAATAGAGCAAATGTTGAGTACGTGGAACATGTGGCTTTATCAAGTAAGCGAAATCATATTTCGGTAATCAAAATTAGCAAAATTCTTAAGCGGATTCTTCTCAAAAATCTCTTTTCTGTGTGAAATTTATCAATCCTTTTCCCCATAAATCTATAGCTTTAAGGTAGTAGTGTGCATTCCTTTAAAAGTATTCCCTCTGTATGTCTTTGTTGGCTTTGGCTTTGCTTCTCTCTGCGTATCAACTTTGACTGGCTTCCTGGCTTCCTGGTCAAGCATGAGTTCGACTAATCTATTCAGAAATGTTTATGCCATGGCAGCCAATTTATAGTGCAATATTTTTCAACGAATATTTTCACTGGGCGATCCGCCGCCCAATGGACTGTTCGGAAATGGGTTAAATGGCCTTGCCGGGCACTGAGCAGCTGGCTGGCCGAAAGCAACTCCCCCACCGTACCCCGTTTGGTCTATTGTTCCACTCTGCGTGCTTTTCAATTATGCATTAAACTATCGCATACACATCGCAGCGGATATAAAAACGCTTTGCCGCTGCTGCTTGACACTGTGCACATCCGGCTGGGCCGTGATAAGCATTTTACGGGCTTTATCGCGAGCTCATGCAACGTCCGAAATGGGGTGGCCCGAGGGTTGAGATGGCTGGCTGGCTGGCTGGTTTGCCCTGCACTGCCCTGGCCTGCCTGTTGAGGTGGCATGGCATTCCTAGGAGTCGACTGCTTTTTTTTTATTTTCCACTTTGCTGCAAGTTTATAAATAAAATGTGCATATGTGACACTCGCACACGCAACGGTGGCAGTTACAGGGCAGATACTCACTCGTACAGCAAGCAGGACCTGCCCTGCAACAGGGCGTGGCAGCAAATACCAGCGCGCGAACAAAAACCGGAAGCCATGCATCGCCGGCGACTCCGCTCCGGCATCATCCCACCGCATATCCACACCATGCCCAGCACTCTGCCCGGCTTTAGCATTGTTTTTGGCCACACGTTGCGGCTTGCTAAAAGTTGTGCCTCGCCCTTCGCGGCGCTTGTTTTTCATTCCACGCTGACATTTACGTTGCTGTCATTAATTTTAAGCTGCCTGCTTTTTGGTTTGAGGCTCCTGCTCATGCTCCCCCTCCTGCTCACTGTTTTTGCCCTGTCCACATTACAAGTTATCCGGCTGAAAGAACTCAAGCTCCAACTTCAGATCCAACTGAAACTCCCATTTACATTTTACATTTTCATTTGCATTTGCATTCGGAATTCAGGATTCATCTACGCTCTGACAGCGTGTGGGCGTAAAATTGTTGGGAAAATCGAGACGAAACTTTTCAGCATTTCAGTGATTTTTTTGTATTTGTATATACAACAACGCCAACATTTGGATTAAGGCTTTAGCAGGGAGACGACCCACTTAAGAGATTTATTCGAGTTCATTTTGGTTTATAATTAATTGTGATATGGCTTAACTTATGTTCTTCAGTAATCAAGGACACATTATCAATGAATACCAGACAGTCCCAGGAGTATGCTAAGAGCCACTCTGGCCCTACCATTGTCTGTCTGTTGTATTTACACTTTGACATTCTCAAAACTGTGAATGACAGAGAGTCTATTAGGAATCCCCACAGATTCATCCCCCTATCAACTAATTTGGTTCAACAAAAGTTGAGAAATAGAACAACAGTTCGTGCACTTATCATTGACAGTCCTTGTCCGAAGGAGTCCCTATAAGATTTCTGCAGGTTTCTGCTCGTATAAAATATCTTTTTCGCTCTTTTGGCCAAAAACTTTCAGAAGAAACTCTCGCCAAAGTCTGGTTTAATCAGTTAGAACGCCTGTCTAAGCCCTATAATAGTCGGGAATGAGTCGTAGTCGGCGCTGAGTGTCGCAGCATTTCGCATTCAAAATGCAATTTAAAAGTTTTCATTTTCATTTTATTATATATGTATATAGGAGTACAAACAGATATATCTGAACCAATTCCCTTTTATTTTTCTTGTACATTTCCTTTTGATTTTATTTGGCACAAAACTATTTGAAAAGTTTTGAATTTAATGCGCAAATACGTATTATACGCGCCCCTCCATCTGTCAGGAGATCGCTACGCTCCCCACCGACTGTCTGTCTGTCTGTCTGTCCGACTGTGACTGTCGTCCGGCATTTGTCTGACTGTAATACATTCTAACAATATTGTCGTTTGTCGCAGAGTCTCGTTTCGTTTCGTTTCGTTGGCAAAGTTTGTGCACTGCCTGGCTGAAATAATAATTGAATGTCACTTGAACGACAAGTTGTGCTCGGGCTCGGGCTGGGGCTTGGGCTCAGGCATTGCGATTCGGATTGGGATTGGCCTGAAACTGAGGCTGCAACTGAGGCCGAGACTGCGGCCTCAGAGCTACCAAACTACCAAACAATTTTGTCAAAGTGACAAAATGCCGTACGGAGGCTGCCAGCTATCCGGCCATTCCTCTATCCTCTCCTCCGGCTAGCCAAAAAACTTGTTTTCCCAGGCTTAGCCAAGTCTCTATATATGTACGAGTATGTATGTATTTTATCAGCGGTTTTACTGGCTTTTTCGACTTTGTTGAGCTGCAAGTGAATTCTCGGGCACCGTGCTGGGGGGGGCACTGGGGGAGGGGAATTTTGCTATGGGAGAATTTCAATTGAATTTTGAGCAGCTCAAGGGGAATTTTTAATTGAGCGCAGGCAAATCTTTCGCCCCAAGCAAACCGCACACATAGTTTCGTTAGTTGCAGCCAAAATCCAAAATCCAGAATCCAGAAGCCAAAGCCAAACCCAAAGCCAAAGTCGGAGCCAAAGCCAGGCCAAAAAATCTAAGCCAAAGCCAAAAGCTGTAACCACATTTTAAGTCCCCGAAAGCGACTCATATAAATCACGAATGAATTAAGTGTGGCCTGGAAAAAAAAAAAAAAAAAAAAAAAAAAAAAAAAAAAACACACATGTGTGTGTGGGTGGGTGTCTGACTGACTGTTTGCGTAAGTCAGAGCATGGGGCGTGGAATGGCTGTGGCTCTGGCCGGGATGCCCTTTGCCGTTCGTCATTTGAGTCATTGCGGTCAAGGCATTTGCCCCATTCGCAACATCTTTCGCTTTCTCTCTTCCCCTCTCTCTCTCTTTCTTCCTCTCTCTCTGTCTGTCTTGGTTGTGGCTGTTTTAATGCTTTATTTGCACGTGTTGACGTTTATCTCGGTCCGTCCACACAGATACAATGCTCGTATGTATGTACATATATCCTTTACGAACATTGGATTATCGGGTGAACAAAAGTTTTGCCAGGCAAAAAGCCGAAATGGAAATGTGGCCTGAACTTGTTGGCCCCAAAGGAGATTACACAACAAATTGTCCTGCTAATGTGACGCTCTCAAAGGGAGGCTAAAATCGGAAAGTGCAAAAATGAATTCCCAAGGCAAGACACGGGCATTGCACATCCTTCAATGCAAAAGTTGCTCCTATAATGAAATTAATTGAATGTCTCACAACCTCGAACCAATCCATTCTCCGTGCTTCGATCTGGCCCACGCAATTTGGCAACTGTTTGCTGATTTGTTGAAACGTTGATGCACATTAGGCCACGTTTCCCTTTCGAGCTAAAGGGTGTGCGTGTGTGTGTGTGTGTGTGTCCTTGACGACGCCTTGGATTGGGATTGGAAGGCACACATGTGGCCAGGGCAGCAAATGAAAGTTTGTCTATGCAGCGCCCCAACGACTCTAAGCCCTGTCTGTGCGGGCATGTCAGTGTGTCGGTGTGGGGGCGAATGTGTGTGTGCGTGTGTGTGTGTTGACCTATCAGTTTACGTGCCATTTAGCACTCAATTAAATTCGTACAGCGCAAACACACAGGAAGGAACACCCGAGAAGGAGCAACCGAAGCAAGAACATTTAAGTAAATGTGCGCTCATCAGAGGAACAAGGAGCAGGGAGCACGAACCCAAGGATACAGAGACCAGGGGCATTGAAGATGTAAAGAAGGATTTGCAGTGGCAGTCCAATCATTGGCCCGCCCTTGCTTCCTTTTTTCTTACTCTTCCACTTCCTGTGTGTGTGTGTGCTCTCCTCTTCGGCTATTAATCAAAGCACTGAGTATTCGTTGAAAGCAATTTATTTCGTTATCGAATGGTTGGATGTGCTAAAAATTATGCAAGCAAAGTGAAATGAAGAACTTCTCCCCTCCCCCCACCAGTTGTGCAGCTCTGCTGTCTCATGTTGCACTCTCGAGAGTGGCCTCTCAATTCCTTAGCCTTGGACAGGCCGAGGCATCAGGCACAGAAGCAGCCCGCTGTCAACCTCAGAGTGTGCTGTTTGCTCTAATTAAATGTATGAGGGTGGGGCGGGGACACACTCATGCCGCTTTTCAATCCATTTCCACATGGAACAAGAAACATAATTCATATTTATCGATCCAGCGACCCACTCAAATATTTTACTATTTAAATTGTGATTGCTGGCAGCTGTTTGCCGACTCTGGCCGAGAAATAAATGAGTTTCGGTTTAGTTTTCAATTGGTTTCAGGTTTTTGTGCAGCCCCAAGATGGCACATGCTGCTAAGTGCTCACACTCGACCATTTCCTGATTTATCTACTCGGTTTTTATCAAACTACGTCCAGACATGGTCCACCCTCCTCTTCCCACCACCCTCTTGCCGTTTGCACGTCAGAAAATTGCGTATACGCAACGCTGTACGGACTGGAGCCAGAGTGTTTGTTTGTTTGTATGGGCCGGGCCTATTGATTTTGCGACGCTTGATTAAACAACGACAGCAACCGCTCAAATCTGAACGCGATTTGCAATTGAGTTTCATCCTCGTGGCCATTACGAGTGTAACAAGCAGCCGGCAATCCAATTACGATGCTGTTTCTGGGCCACAAACGTAGGCCGACTCCTGCTGCTGCTCCTGCTCCTGCTTCTGTTGATTGGCTGTGTGAGTGAGTGACTGACTCACTGACTGACTAACTGATTGGCTGGCTGAGTGCCTAAATGATTGCCAAATTAGCCAAAAGTGCACTTAGCATTAAGCTGAAGTTAAAGCGAGCCTCCAGGGCAAGGATAGATAGGTAGGACACGACAGATTACCCATTTTTCGAGCAGTTTTTAAATATAGTACGTATATATTCTCTCTGTTCTCTTATCGAATCCAATTTGCATCTATTATTATACAAGGCACCACTCTGGAAGGGTAACCCAATCCCTGTGACCTTTCATTATCGCACATTTTGGGGGAATTTTAAATTCAAGTCCTTGTGCCAAGAGCCACCCAACTTGCTGTCATTGTAGATCCGGGTTGCCCACTTAAATTTTTGGTTAAAGTTTATGCTGTCAATGTGCGCACACCATTGAAACCTGAAACGGTGACAATTTTCGGGGCCAAGAACTTTACCGTTTGCCGTAACAATATGTTGTGGGCGGGTCTGCCGTCCTCCCCAGTCATCCTCTCTCCTGACTCTCTCTAAGCGAACAAAACTTGCCAACTGGGAGATATGCTCGTATCGTGGCCATGTTGAACATGCCGCATGCAGCATGCAGCATTTACCTGTGTGCGTGCTGCCTCAAGTGCCCCATAAGTAGTGCTGCTGTATCCTGTATCTATCTCTAGCCAAACCACCGCTTTGCCCACCTCTACATACACCTCCACATACGTCTGCGTGTGTGTATATGTATGTGCGAGTGCGTTTAGTTACAGAATTTTGTGGTAAGTAAAACATTGCAGCGTCGCCTCGAGTCACATGACACACACACACACACACACGTAAGAAAAAACCAGGCAACTAACCCACAAGTTGCACAAGTTGCATTCTGGGTCATCTTTCGACAGGCGGAGAAGTAGCCCGCTCTGCTTGGCGATGGCCAAGCAGCGTGAAAGTGGCAACGGAGACGGTAAATGTGGATGTGGCATGGCATACTCCACACGAGCATCGCAGCGGTGCACCTCAAATATTATTATCAGCATTCTTGCTGATATTACCGCCCCCTGTACTATACATGACTGCAGCACTGCTGCCACTTGCATGCCAACTGGACATGTATTAGGGCCAACTTCAACTCGTTATCGTTGGCGAGGACACGGCCAAAGTGGTGGTCGGAGCACCACGATTATGGCATCAGGGAACGGAATGTTGTCTGATCAAACAGTCCTCTTTCCAGCACTCGCTTATAAGTATAATAATTGAATTGTGTGCGCTGGAGGGAAACTTATCCAGCTAAATGGGATGGGTGGTGGCACAGCTTAAAGGGCCTCCTGGCATGATGGAATATCTGCTTGAAAAAAGTTAAACATAAATTTGGTATTCAAGCCTTGTCCTTTGCCATGAATTCGGTTTCGATTTTGACTTCCAGCGATGGTAAAGATACCATTGAATTGATTAAACGAATAAAAGAAACTGTTATTTAATCGTGAGATTAAATTTCTTTATTGTAATACTCTCTGTGTTTTCTCTCTTTGATTCTGACTGGGATTTTTGCTCTTGTGGCTGTCGTAATTATGTGGCATTCACGAAAGCTGGCTACTTATGGCGGTCAAGCAGCGCAAGAGACACACACACACACAAAATGAAGAGTACCCGCAGAGAGCATCCAGCATCCAGCATGTGGCAAACGATGATGAGGACGACGATGACGTTGAAGGATACGATACGCGTAAAAGTGCCAAGGAGGAGAAACAAATTTAATCCAATTTCCAGCAAACGAGTCGAAAATGAGTCTCCCCCCCACAACCCACAGCACTTGGACGGTGGAAAGTTCTGTGGTTAAAGTGCCCGGTAAAATGATGATATATTTACAGTTGTGGCAACGAATGTGGTGGGTGGGTAGGGGGGCAGGAACATAATGCAGCAACATAATGAAATATTACGTATACGCAGTGGAAAATGTTGGAATACAATTACGAACAATAAGTCTGCATATGTATAATGCAATATGCAATCGTAGCTGTGTACGTATGTATGTGCGGTATGATGTACATACATACATATTGCCGTACACAAAGAAATGTGCACATTTTTTATATTTAATTTTGTTGCAGCTCCATTTGTTGTTGTTCTCTGAAGCGCTCTTGAAACTTTGTGCAGCGCACGCAGCCGAGCGCTTAATTTGCAACATTTCTTTGTCACAAGCACCAGAACAAGAACATGCAACAGCAACAGCAGCAGGCGGCAACAGCGGCAGCAACAGCAACAAGAACGCCAACATGTTGTCGTTGGCACGCCTTGAAGGCGGCAACTGCACTGGGAACGAGGACGACGACAACGACAACTCACTCGCACATTGTAAATAAGATGTAATAATTTTAAAACGCAAAAACCTAACAAAAAGCACCAAAAACGTTGGCCAGATGCTGTGCGAGGCGAAGGACAGAGGAGAGGCCTTTTGTATACATGTCTGGGCGCAAAAAAATGCACAACAGGACAACGGGAGGGAAAGCTTTGATCCGCAACGAAGACCCCAATACACTCTCTGAGGGGTTTCTGGCTTTCAGAGGATTTAGGCTTCAAGGTAAGTCCATTTACAAATCTCTTACAGAAATATGATAATAAATATTTATTTGGAAAGTGACACCACTAGAGGTGCTCCGCTCAACAAAGAAAGTTTGTACAATTTTCAAGAATTTTCTGCATTCTATCCATAGATGAAAGGACTCTCTTTGAGGGTAGATAAAAGAGTGGCAAACCTATTAGGCCACGAGGGAAAGAGGGGTTCGGCGATGGTGTCGTCATCATTGGCACACACACAGACATACACACACACACACACACACAGAAAGACACAATGCATGTTGCAATTGACAGCAAAATGGAAGAGGCAAGAGGCGCAGCTGCTCTCAGGGCTCTTGCCCCGTGCCACACATACACTCCCAGTACAGCAAGAAAAGCAAGACAAGGCAAGGCGGTATACACTGCCCCTAACCCTACATATCCTCCCCGCGCTTGACACAACCCCTGCAGTCAGCCGGAAGAGGCAGCAGTGCAGCTGCTGCTCATGCCCAAAAAACCGTTCCGTAATTAAGTGCTGCCGGCAGCTCATGTGTTTGTGTGTGTGTGTAAGCGAGAGTGGGTAATGAGAGACGCCTCAGCATAGTGGGCGTGGCCATGTGTCCTGACCCACAAGCAAAGATCCTGCCTGCTTAGCCATTTGTTCTCCTATTTAGTTGGCGTTTTTCCTTAGCCTCGTCGAATGCCATATATAATTTCAACTTTAAATTGGAAATTCCTTGAGCAAATACTCGCAGTACCATTGCTGCTGCCATTTGTTCGCTTCATTATCATCCCAGCTGGATTTTTGTGCTTAAGAAGAGTAAGTAGTATCTTTGCTTTCTGAAATTGAAGGGCCAAAACAAATTGGAATTGCAACTTTGATTGGGCTAAGCCGGCAGGGATGGCCAACAGGCAGACCAGAAGGCTCTCAGTCGCACAGTCCTCGGTGTGAGACCTGCGCTGACATTTCGATATCAACTGACAGCATCCCGGAGAAAAAGTTGGCCAGCGAAATGGGAGAAACGTCTCTGGAAAATAGGGACAAAGTTGGCAGCGATAAGCGGCTAAGCGGAAGACAATTGGAATACGGCCAAGAGGCCCCCTTGGACCTGTCCTGTCCGGACTTACAAATCGGTTTCAGTTTCACCTTTTCGTGCACACAAATCGTAGCAAACTTTTCGTGTCGCATTCTGTTGGGCATTCTGTTCTTCTGTAAAATATTGACAATTGATTCGAGGATAAATAAGACCTTTAATTCGAGAAGAGATGACCTCTTTTAAATCTTCTCACACAGAGTGGCTTTGTGTTTTCTTTCATTATACATTCGATGGTAGTCGGGTAAACTTCTGCTTAGCAAATCAGTTTATGAACAATTGAAAATACAATGCACAGAATAGACATGGAAACACCGGATCAGAGCAACAATAAAATGAACAAAGAGGTAAGGCAGTTTCTAATGTCTAATAGACGATCATCAGAATGAGATCGATGGCATCGTTGAGTTCATATCGAACTACAATGGTGAGTTTGACCCACACTATCCCGACTTCTCTGTGGGCGAAATGGCGATTGTTTGTACAATCCATCAAAGATACATATTGCTCATGTGTTGTATATACTGACGTGCTTTTGCAGAGAAAGGTGCTGGCTCTATTCATGTAGAATGGGAACAGTATTATGTAGAATTATTTCTGAAGCCTAAAGTTATGCCAGAGGAGACCATCCATTGTGCTCTATGGCTGGAACGTAACCAAGAAATGACTTGCAGATGATTTTTATGATCGTTTGTTCCAAATCCATGATGGGGGACAATGTACCCCGCCCCGCCTACATGTTCAGTGCTATGGGTCGCTGTAATGGCTTTTACCATTTCCCGCAACTGATCCGTGGCGAGTTAATGTTGAATGGGCTGACCGCTTAGCTTTTGAAGTGTGTTGAAAACATTCAGAAATTCATGAAATAGTCTACTATAGCGATTACATCCTGGAATATAATCAAATACATTGCTCTTTGAGATTGTAGTGAAATCTATTTCACACTTTAGCCAAATTTAGGTGAAAGAAAGCTTCACAAAGTACTCGCTTTATATATACATATGTAGATATATTGGTATCTCTATGTGTATTCCATTTAGTTGAAAAGTAAGCACCGCCCACACAAGCACACGAACCAGTAACAGAACCAGGCCAAAAGAAATGAACATTTAAAACAAACGAGGAAAAAGTGTGCAGAGGTTTTTTAGTTAGTGCCGAGCGTTTATTTTCAATTTGCTAGCGAATTATTTCCCCGCAAAAACCCGTACACCCCGCACACCCGCACGCACACATGTGCAGACTAGGTCCTGCTCTTAGCCATTGTTTTAGCCAGCAGCTATATTTTAAGGTTATTTTCCAGTGGCAAGTACCGAGTCCTTTTCGCGGTCTTTTCGCTGCTCGCCTCTGCCTCCGTCTCCGCCGTGTGCGCTCATTGCGCTGCTTGCGAGTATTCTGCGCGCTGGTGGTGGAGCGGGGCGGGGCGGGGCGGGGCGTTAAGCAGCTTAGCCGGAGCGCTGCCAACCGACATAAATTAAAATGGCCGACGTTGCTTTCCGTTTGTTTCCGTTTTTCTGCTGCATCCGCATCCGCACACAAGAACACACACAGACATTCACACCTTGGCCCTAGCTCTGTCCCCTGTCCCCGCTGCCCCACCATTTGTTCATTTGCGTGGCAAACAAATCGCTCGAGCGGCAACAAATTGAGTTTCTTTATGATGTCCCATTTGTGTGTCGTGTGTGCCGTGTGTGCCGTGTGCAGGTGTGCGGATCACTCTACCCAAAATACTCGCATACTCGTATGGGTGGGTGTCGGTTCTTTGGGACAGTTTGCCAAATGATTTTTCATCTCGCCTTTGCAGCTTAGCGGCGGGTGCACCCGTCTGCCTTTTTAGCCTTCCTTCCATCTGTTTGCTCGCCCGGCAAATAATTTCTTATATCAATCACAATTAATTATGCAAGTTGAATGGCCGTGGGGGAGGGTCTGTCTATGTGTATACCTTTACATTATATACGTTCTGACATTTTTCCTTATTAGATTATTGTGGCGAACCCATCTTCCCCACTGCCTCCGGGGGACGCAATGTGTAATTTCACGCTGGCAATAACTGATGCGGTGGTTGCCACTGTCTGCATCATTTCTAGATGCTATTCCTGATGCTATTACTGTAATGCATGCTACAAGGCTCTCCGTGTTGGAGCAACGCAACGCAACGCATCAGCAACACTCGAGTGTAAATTGTTGCTCTTGCGGCAAGGCGATCCTGGCCAAGCCAGAAAGACGAGAATTTCCATTAAGTGTGAAAAGAGAATCCCAATAATTAGGATTTCCATCAGGCAACGAATCAGGGATACCTTGGAAAGTGCCTATAGAATGGCTGATGACTGATTATTTTCCTTTGCGTTGTACTTTCCAAACCAGAGACTTAACATATTTATCTGCCATATCTAACAGTTCAGTTCTGAGGCCTGTTGCATGCCTTGCACTTGGGCCAATTACACCCTTGATACCCATTGGGTTTGCATTATAAAAAAAGAAGGTAGAAAGGATAACGGCGGCAACAGCCAGCGCGTAATGAAGTGAAAATTGTCCTTAAGCATCAATTTGCAGCAGCGACAGCCGTGGCAAGGACGACAGGAACGAAGGCCCTGCTGCTGCTGCTGCTGCGGCTTGCCTGCCCTGGCGGGCGGTGTACCCTTATAATTTGATGCTTGCCGATGCGCGATAAATATAATTTGTTGCACGTCATGTGTATTAACTTTTTGCAGACACTGTCTGTCACTTGCCCTCGAATGACATCAGCGCACACGGGCACACTGGCGCAGAGGACAGAGAACAGAGGACAGTAGCTGTGGCAGTGGCATTGGGGCGTTTCCGCGTTCTGGGACTTGGCGGCATTTCCATTATGCATCCATTTGCACACTCTATCGCCTTCCATATCCCCCTTGGACGTGGGTGTGTGTGTGTTGACCACGCCCACAAATTGTAATTAAAATTGCATAGCAAAATTGATTATGCATATAGTATAATACTGCTATTTTTTGTGTGTGTGTTATGATGTGCCGCAGTGGGGCAGGAGGAGCGCTGGCCCGGCTATGGTATCTATAGTATAGCTGGGGGAATAAGTAATTTCCAGCGGGTCCCCAAAGTTCGCCAAGTGGAAATTTTTAATTAAAAGCAAATGCTTTTGAGTTTGAGTAAATTTCTCGAAAAACAGAAACTCGGCACGCTTGCGGTGCAAGATTGCGGCAGAGATTTGCTTTGCCTTTTTGGGTACCGCTTTTTGTTCGGCTCTGGGGGCTGGCTGCCCTTCAATTAGGCAAAACTGACCGCCAAAAGTTGGCTATCACCTTGACAATATTCGGTGTCAGGCTGTGTGTGTCTGTGTGTGGTTGAGTCTTTTGTGGCTGCATCCACTGCCAGCGAGCAGTCATAGAGCAGTCGGATTATGGATTTCAATCTGGAAAAGATTGCAGCCTGCGTAGCAGCATGATAAGCCAAAAAACATAAGCATTTGTTGTTGGTGCACCCACTGTTTCACTTTTTCATCCTGCCAAACGTCATATTTCGCTACGTGTGGAATGGAAATTCACAGCCAAATAAAAAATGGAGAATCGCGGAGCAACTCTGCATGTTTCAATTTTGAATATGCTGCTCGCTTTTCCCTTCCCCATCGCCTATTTTTCGACTCGGCAGCAGAAAAAACAGCAATGCAGTGCCCTGCACTCACGAATCCTCTGCTGGAATCACAAAATAAAGGGTGAGCCATACCATGGCATGGTATATGGGGGGGAGGGAGTGTCAGTCCAGGTAATAGACAGGTGAATACAAGCACTGGGGCAGTGCAGGGCTGAATAAATCCGTTAACAACTGCGAGAGTTCATATTTCATTTTGGGCTATTTTTTTGCAGCGATTCAAATGGCAAACAATGGGCACTCCCGTCCCCTTTTGATTATAGACAAACAAAGTCGCAATTATGTGCTTTAATAAATTCGTGAAAATTGGTAGGATAGAGCGGTTTATACATACATTCATAAAAAAATACAAGAGAACAATGAGAGAAAGTCTACTTTATGGGCTGAAAATGACAAAAATATCCAACTGAAAAGACTTCTTATACACCCACAAGGATACTCTCATAAAAGTCTACAAATTAATTAACATCAATTAAAAATTGAAACTTATTGTTTTCTTATCACTTTTCAAACTTGAATATTTATTTCTATTCACGTATGACATTCATTTTTCGTGCCAAAATGGATCAAACCCCCTGGGGCATGCCACAAAGAGTATTAAATAAACATCTAGCTAGCTGCATGGGGCACAGAATTTTGTTTTCAATAAATGTGAATATGGCAGAAGCGGGTTGATTCATAATTGAATTGCCAGCATAATTGGTGTTTAATTAATAAACCAAATGCAATTTTTGGCACCGCCAAGCCCCAACCCAGCCCAGAGTGCTAACCCATCGCAATCATAGGCATGTCTGGCAGATAAATTACCTTTTAGCAGGGATGCACACCATCACACAACACACAGACAGACGGACTAGCGCTTCGTTTCAAATAATCAAAGCAACCAACAAATGAATGTGTCACCTGGGCCAAAAAGGCACACTCCCCCCCACACACACACACACTCACACAGCAGGGGAGCAGATGTCTGGCATCCCGCCCCTGGCGTGGACTTTGGAGACAGTTGGGCAATAAGCCAAAGGCAAAAGGCGAAAGGTAAAGCCCACACACCAGCAAAATATCATCATCATATACTACAGAATGGACTACAGCATGGACTGGCAGCAAATTGTGGCACCACACGAGCAGCAATAGTACAACTAAACGGCACGTCACACACACGTAAAAAGGGAATGAAATTAAAGTTTATGCCATGGAATGTTCATGAATTTTCTGCTTATGAAATACCTTCTTCGTTCATTCCCATTAGTGCCAGGAAATCTCATTAGATATGAACTAAATAGACGCAAGTACATACCCACTGTGATGGCTTAACTCGGTTAATACTCTTATTCTTCCACTGCTCTTGCCACAGTTGGGGGTGTTCTTATGCTGTCAGTGCCACAGAAAGAGAAGTTCGTAAAAGGGATAGCCGCATAAATGAACACACAAACACATCGTTGGGTGGGGGGGGATGGCATATTGAGCAGAGCGCTTAGTGGCCAACGGAAATGCTCCGGCAAGCGGAAGTGGAGGAAGTCCACTGGACAGGACAGGCCCAATCCAGGCACAGTCTAGGATTCCAGGAGAGCCAACCTGCGGCTCTGGGGTCCCCGCATTAGCCAGTCAGTCAGCAGTCAGCAGTCGGCAGTCGGCAGTCGAGTCGAGTCCATGGCAATGACATTTGCTATACACTTCAGCTCACTTGATGCTCGACTGAATGATTGATGCCTTTTATTCGTTTTCACAATTTGCGCAAAAACTTGATTTTCAAATCACATTCGTTAAAATCCCCAGAGCGACCCCGGACCCCGGACCACGGCACCACAGCAGCACGGCACCACGACCGGGACCCGTATCCGTATCCGTACATGAACGATTCAATGGCCAGAGCAAAGGGAATTAGAATGGCAATGGGAATGTCATGGCTATTGGCTGGGCTGGGTACATGGAAATGGGAATGTGTCGAGGATTCGACATTAATGCCAAAGCCAACATTATGCGAGTGTGTGCCACAAAGACTGACGCTCACTAGTGGGTGCCACAGACCCCACAGTTCCACAGTCAAGTTGACAGACAATCTTGTCGTTGTTGTGCCCTCTTGTCGGTCTTGTTGCTGCCTCATGTCATGTGACAAATTTGGAAATGACAAAATACACGATGAAAAATGTTTGCGACAAAACGCTTACGCTTACGCTTACCCTCCTCCTACTCCAGCCATCGATAATCGACTTTTTTTGCACCGATTTTGTTCTTTGTTTTTGTTGGTTCTATACCCCACTCCCACGCCCCGTTTGAAGCTGGGGTCTCAGTTGTCATAATTGAGTTTGCGATGCCCCCAATTGGAATTTCAGTGTACGTTTTTCCCACCAGCAACAAAAAAACAAAGTTCTGTCTGCTACTTATACACACCCGTGCACACACACACACACACACACACTCCCCACACAATGCCACAGATACTGCTGGGGCCGCACACATGAATGTCGAACAGCGGGAGAGAGCGAACAGTACTCAGACTGGGATTCGGATTCAGACTCAGAACAGAACCGAACCGAAATTGAAAATGAAAATTTAATTAAATTTTGATATCCGTTTTGACCATAAATGAGTTCAGCTCTAATTTTTGCAGCCATTTTGGCGAGTGTCCTCGATCGGGATGGCATGGAATGGGGTGGGATGGGATCCATGGCCAGTTGGGTCGCATTAAAATTTGATTTCAATTGAAAATTCAAATGGGTTGCAAGGGCCAACAGCAGCACCAGCACCAGCACCACCAGCAGCAGCAGATGCATTGATAGAAAGCCAATAAGAGTATGCAGGGATGACTTTACCCTGGGCCAGGACACACGGCATTCGCATCCTTAGAGATTAGCCATGGCAGATTGGCAGACCAGACGTTGACTATGTTGCTGTTGTTGGTATTGGTGTTGCTGTTGCTGTTGTTGCTTTTTCCATGATTATACTTTTGCCCAGTGACCTGTGTGCAGGGTTGACTTTCGATTAGATACTCGACCATTGCCATGTGGAAGCTGCTTGAGCAGTCTACAATATATAGTAACTTTAAGTTTGATTATCCACTTCAGGGTTTACTGGGGGGGATGGGTTACTGCTGCAGGGGACTTGCTGTTAATTGAATCTATTCAAGTGCAGCAAATGCTTTAATATCAATTTGTAAGGCAGTCTTTATCCCTCAGTGGTTTCACTACTCGTAAATTTCTATTCCATTTATGGCCATAATCATGGCCATAGTCTTTTGCCGTTGCTAGTTTTGATGTATTTGCCTTCGGAGTCTTCGGAGAGCGATTAACATAAATAATTAGATTCGGGTCAAGTCGGGCAGCAATAACGAGCCACAGAGGCAACAATGGGAGGGCGGCAGGCAGCAGGCAGCAGAGGCAACCAAGTGAACACTTTCCAGCTTAATAGTGCAGCGGCTTAGGTTGACCTCAAAGTAGCCACACACCCACACTACCCCAAGTACACATGTGCCTATAGAATGGACATAAGGATATACGATAGGCCCCTCCCACACACCCACACTTCAGTGGGGAAGGAGAACAATACGTTTTTCCATGAAATTAGCTTTTGGCATAAATCTTTCGTAAATATTCGAGGGACCAGCAATGGAGGAGGAGGAGGAGGCTCAGGTTTGTGGCCAGGAGCAGGATCAGGACCCAGACGCGGCCAGGTGTGTCGCCTTTGGGTGGGTGTATATCTCTCACGTGTATGTGTGTGTGTGTGTGTGTGTGTGTTAGTGGGAGTTAAGTAGCCATAGTTTACACGCCTGTAGTCATGTTGCTACTCTCCGTCTCTCTCCTCAGCGAGGCTCTTCTGGAGAGTGTGCGTGTGGCCTGCGGTTGTTGTGGCTGCAACTGACCCCCAACTCCCGTAACCCCCCATCCCCCACTGCCATCCACTACCACACTTTACTGCCTGCAGCCCCCCCTCGGATATTTCCCTGGCAACGAAATTAATCTGGTAAAATGTGCCAAAGTAAAAATGCAAAAGCAAAATGAAGGCAAACAAAGAAAAACAAAAGCATTTGGGGCCTAGAGAGCAAACAGAAGTGTGGTGGGGTTCACTTTGGGGTGGGGAGTGTAACTATGGCACCCATATCCCTCACATATGTATATGTGTGTGTGTGTACACATATGTCAGGACAAAGTTTCGTATGCTTCTGCTGCTCATGTAATTTATCAGTAAATTAAGCAATTTATTTTATTTATTCCATTACGTAAATCATGCAATTTGTACCCGATTTCGTCATAGGTCGAAAGGCCACACAACGAATATTTTGTGCCAACGGCAGCGATTTCTGGCCAGGATTTACGCAGAATCATCTCTCGCTCTACCTCACAGCACACATCTCTCTCTCTCTACTCTCTACTCTATACAATCTTCAATCCAGTATCCACAATCCCCGAGTTGTTTTTACCTACACGCTTTGGTAATTTTATTAAAATCACTTCGAGTGGCAGCCAAGAGATTTGGGAATTTGGTTTTTGGGGACTCAGGCACGCAGCGCTCCCATAAAAGCAAACATAATGAGACTCACAAAACACACACAGATACACAGAAGGGGCACGCACACTCCTCTGTTAGTAGTGTGCCACATATACACATGTATATGCGTCAAAAGTTGGGCTAGAAAATGTATGAATCTAATAAACAAAAGCCGTATATTATTAGCTGCGGATTTGTTTGCCGTTGGCCGCTCCCTCTCCGGCATAGGCCGTTGCGAAGGAGTTATGCCCGGGCTACACTTATGAGCTAGCTCAATGTCCTCCCACCAACCGCTGCTCTCACTCCTGGCTTTGCTTGTGGCCAAGTCTGGCATCGTACCAGGAGCAGGAGGAGGAGTGGCTGCTGTCTGTGGCTGGGGAGCATCTTCGTCATCGTACCCGGCTTTGCTTCCTTGTTGAACATGGCACAAATTATGTTAGTCGTCGGCAATCTCTGAGGATTGACTATGCACGAACTGAACGCAGTGGAAGTGTGTGCCATTGCAGGGGAATGTGGGGGGTGGTGCGTGCATACGGAAATGTTATCATAAGTTATGGCTAAAGTTTTTCCAGGCAATAGTTTTGTGAATCTCAAACACTGTGGGAAAGCGTCATTGGTTCGCAGAAACATTAAGAAAATGGAGCCCTGCCTCGCCTTAAGATTTCTCTGGGTGTATTTTAGTGACGCCTATCAACAGACAGGCATCATTGCCATTTAAATACAAACATTTGGCCAGTGCAATTTGCTGTAGCTTGTATTAAATTCTGTTGCCGGAATGCCACACCACACAGCACGAGAGCCAACACAGAGATGGACACAGAGACGAAGAGGGAGACAGAGAGTCGCACAAGCGACAGGAAGTGTTGGCTTTGTGTGTGTACTTTTAGCTCTAATGTACAAACTAATGGAGCAGGAGCAGGAGCTGGAGCTATGAAGCTGACTAAGGCTGGCGGGCAGGTGGACTGTTTGCTGGATGCTCCGTGTGTGGATGCTCGGCACACACCAGACGACGACAGTTGTACACGTACACACGATTAAAGGCGCATACCTGGTCCAACAAATCGGACCCGGAACAGAAGCTGGACCTAGGATCAGGTTCTATACTCACTTGCCCTCCCTCTTTCCTGGAGCACCGCACATAGATACAAACGCGCAAACAATGAGACGAAATTTTTGCGTTCCTTCTTCGTTGGGCATCCTTAAGGCGAAATGTAATTTCCTGTGACAAAATACAAAGCTAATGTGCAGCACACACCGAGAGGAGTATAGAGTGGGGGAGGGAGGGCAATACGAAACTTGACTAAAGGATTTCGGTGGCAGGACATCGCAGACTTCGAGTTCGACTTCGAAGTCGACACGTGCAGCGAGCCAGAGGATTAGGAGGCCATAGATAGCCATGGCCATAGCCATAGCTATAGCCCTAGCCCCGTTCTATGGGAAGCTGTAAAGCAGGTCAAGGCTTTAACTTCTCACACCTTCGCTGATCTCCCCGTGCGTCTCGTTTCTTTCCAATTGATGAGTATCGAGTGGCGGCGTGGCAGCCATGCCACAGGACACACGAGTGGCAGGACAACAAAAGAGCTACACAAATGGCCAGGGAAACTTTAGCTGACAAAAATAAATCGAAACTTGAACTTTTCCATCCCAAACCATCCAGTCCACCCGCCCGCGCCCGCGCTCCCACCGGTGCGGATCAGCTGGCAGAGGACATTTGTCGTGGCAGGATTTCGTTTGATTTCTCAAGTGTAAACTGCAAAGGAGGCGGACAGGCATTGCCTGTCGCCCAAATATCAATATGCCCTGCCACGAGTCACCTGCCTGCCTGCCTGCACCCTCCTTCCACCCACACTGGCATCCAACAATAATTGAACGGCTGGCTCCTGGTTCGAGATGGAAACACGCACAAGATTTTGCAAACTTTCATTATGCACTCGTTTGCAAATGCATCCAAATCATGGCCAGCAAATAGGGCAAACAACCTGCTTAGGCATTCCAGCCAGGCCCAGGTCCCAGGTTCTGATTTACCCAATTGTTACCTGATTGACAGGCACATCCCAATGCAATGGGCCATCCCAATGCCGAGCGCACAGTGGTTGCCGATTGTGGTTTCCATATCCTATCCCATTTAATGTGGCTCCTGTGTTTCGGGTATGCAAATTCTAATAAGGACGAGGAGTGTCCGTTCAGAGTTTGCTTTTGACAGCTGTTCGTTACTGCAATACCCTGATGCCCAACAGAAATCTCAAAATATTCGAAATAGAGAGACGTATGGAGAGAGAGGGAGCAAGAGAGATCTCAGTACTGTTGCAGTTTGTTACGTTCACCTGATTTAAACCTGCTGACCACTGCACGATGCTCGTGCCACTCCGACAGCTAACGATGAGATGCGATGGAGAATTGGCAACAGAGACCCACGAGCAATACCATGCATAACTTGGCACATGGAGCAGCAATGGACAGTTGACGGCCCAACTAGTTGGCCTTCAAGCCTCACTCTGGCTCATCGAATGTCTGAGGCTGCGTTTGGCTTTGCCTATCCCAGCCATGGATGGGGCTTGTTGATGGCCTTGTTTGTTCCATTAACGCTTCAAATCGAGTGGACTGCGTTTCCCACTCGGGCACATTGTTGCCAAAAACCAGGCGAAGGTCGAATTTTAGTTGGAAATTCAATCCCATATGTATGGATTATCTGACTGTTGGCCAGATTTCAGTGTGTCATAAAGCCGCAGTGTTTTTCGGACAGGACACACATCCAAAGGACACCTTACCGCAGAGAACAAACGAACAAAAATGAAACAACAAAAACACACAGATCACGACACGGTCCCCCACATTTCGGATTTGTTAATCCGCTTTGGAAAATGAAATAGATTTTCAATAACCTTAATGGATTTGCCATTAAGATTGAAACAAACAAGCCAAATATAGTATGTGTTTTTAATATTTCTGAAAGCAATAATAATCCATACAAGTGACTTGTATAAGTCTATCAAACTAAACAAAGAAAATATATAGAAAAACTTCGTGCAAGTTCAGTTTTCTCCCATTTATTTTTACACATCGTTTGCAGAATAATTTACTATAAATTAGCGATCTCTTTTGATCAAATTTACAGCTAAGATAGCAGCTAATTAGGGTATGCATTCAACAGAATCCTATCCATCGTTACTCTTAACTGAAACTCTCACTTTAAATGTAAATCCGAGCAATAATATATGCCTGGCGTAATCCCCAAAAGTTTAAAGTTTCGATACGCACTTTTATATCGAAACTAAGCCCCGCATTCCACTCGTGGCTTATCGCTCGCCCCCATCCCATCCTCCTCCCACGCGACTGTTTAGGCGGATGCGGCAGAGTGAAAACTCGTATATCCCGTGACCATTTTGTGTGTCTGTTTTTGCAGGGCGTCACGGCCTTTGGTTCGCTGTTGCTTCATTATTTTGTTTGTTAACCTGCTATGGGCTCCCCCCTTTCTGCATAGTTTCGCTCTGAAGCACCTGCATGTTGCACCTTCCCTTATCTCTCTTTGGGCCTGTCCTCTCTTCCCTCTCCACTCTCCCCTCTTTGCTGTTTTCTATTTCTATGCATTCATGCATAATGGCGGGCAAACGTTTACAATGGCAACAGCATGGATTTCCGCACGTTACCATTTGCGGTCCATTTGTGGCTGTCGAAAGGGGAGGGAGGGAGACAGCAAGGAGCATGGAATGCGGAACAAAGAGCATGGGTCACTGTGGTGCTGTTAGCATGATTGAAAAACGTGCCCCCCGTCATTTCCGTATCCTGCTTGCTCTGCCGCATGCCTTCCCCACCATCCTCATCGCACTCTTCCACGACTTCCATCAGAGCTAAAATTGTATAGCTGCTGCTGCTGCTCGTGGCTCTTTCTATTGTTGCCGTTGTCCTTCTGCCGCTTACAATTACGTAATTTATTTTAACTGTGTCAAATCCACGCCGATCGACAGCGATTATGCTGGCAAATTGCAACAATTCCTCTGCAACTGCCAGTGCCAGTGCCACTGCCACTGCCACGGCCTCCGGCTGTGCCCACAAGTCCCGCCTGCAATTTGTAAATGTCGCCGGCATCCGTCTTTGTTCGCGCCGAGTGCTTAGCGGGCTGGAGTGTGGGAGTGGGGGAACAGGGGAAGCAGGAGGCACCAGGTCTGGTGCCACTCACTTGACTGCAATTAACCGCAGTGTGCTAATTAATTTGCTCATAATTGATGCGATTATGTGTTTCACTTGTGGGCCCCAACACGATACAAATGACCCAAAGGCCCCACGGGTCACATCCAAATATCAACCGTAAATGGAACAGGAGTTCATTTTAGGAATGAATGCTGCTCCGACCGAGCAGCACTGTCCTGGTGGAAATCAAACGAATCTAAATGGGCCAGTCGAGCGACAGTTCCTGTACAATTTATTAATGGCAAAAGAGTCACGGCCATCCAGCCTGCAGACGGAAATGAGCCGAAAATTGCAATCGGAAGTGGCTTTCGGTTCGGTTTCGCATCGGTTCGTTTCGGTTTCGTGCCTCGGATTTTGTGTTTTGGATTTTGGGCTCGCTTGCAGTGGGTCAAGGCGGTGGTCGGTGGTGGATCTGCATTGCATCCAGCCTCGGTCCGGTTCGGTCCGGTCCAGCTAGCATTTGACTTCATAAACTTTATCCCGCTGGGCAGCATCCTGTCACGGATACATGTATGCAGATGCAGATGGAGATGCCAAAGGGCTGCCAGGACATTTGACAATTTACCCCCACACCCCCTCCCCCTGAAACCCAAACAAAATGGCATCACAGAGAGCATAGAGATGCCTGGCGTACACCATTGGTCAGTTTACTTTTGTAGAGCGGTGGGGTACGGGGAGGAGGGTGGAAATGTTAACGCTGTTACAAAACACTCGTACCATTTCATGATATGGTATACTGTATGTACTACAGGCAACACTTTTTGGCCATCTATTTGCGTTAGGTGGAAAAGTGGAGGCTTGTACTTACCATTTAGGACATGGACACGCACACTGGCCACATCTGCATTGGATGGGGCGCAGGAGTATTTGCCCGAATCGGCCAGATCTGCATTCTGTATGAGCAGAAATGAGGTTGTCACATCCCCCTTTTCGGTAATTACCGACACGCCGCCTCTTGATGAATCATAATTAATGACCTGCAAGTGTAAGAGAGAGAGAGAGAGAGGGGGTTTAGTGACATGAGTACAATCGGTGTAAATCGGGTGTAAGTAGCAGAGGGGTGGGTGTCGTATCACAGGTACAGCTCAGTGTAACAGTTCGCTGGTGGGGGAGGGTACACATAATGACAAAACAATGAGGGGGTGCCAGCAAATTTATTGCTGCTCGTTTAATGACGGAGCGGAGCCATCATACGGACGGATATTCCCTCCCTTGGCACATGGCTTTTCAATTCACTGATTGACATACTTTAAAGACAGGTAAAAAGGAATATATTTCAAGACTTATTTCGGGAGTCGTTTTTCCAATTAGTTCTCAATAAAATCTAAAATAAAATGTCATTTAATATGTCAGTTTGATTGCAGCTTATCGTTCCTCGCTCCTCGCATCAATGTGTAAAATATTAATTTAATGGCAAAATAATTGATGGTGTAAGAAATTTCTAAATGGTACATGAGACACGGCAACAGCTGCCATTGAGTGATGCCACAAGCGAGACTGTTGCAAATTTTGATTTTAATTGGAGTTTGATGACTGCTCTCTCTCTCCTGATTAAAGGTTATGGGCACAGGCATGGGCATGGGCATGGGTCCCGACATCAAAGATCCCTGACGAACGGCAAAATTCATGCAAATCAAGTGGGGCTGCTCCTGCGTCCCATTATGATTATTACTTTCGCTCGTTCGATTATCGATTTGTGCGATATGGTAGGGCACTGTCGCTGCCGAACACTGCCACTAACAGCAGCTGAATGCATATTAAGTTCCGGCAAAAACAAATACCGGAATAATTTGCCAATACAGAAGAGCAGGAGCCAGAACCAGAGGCAGAGGCCAAAGTTCAGCATAGCATAGAGCAGGCAGAGAATTGATATTAACACATAATGCCGCCGCTGACAGGGCAAAGACGTTACGACAGAAGGCCGAAGAGAATCACACAAGAACAAGAGGAAGAACTAAACAACTACGGAAATGAGATGCCTGACAACCCTTGGCCCCGGGGTTTTGGTTCAGGCACTATTCAGCTTCTGCTACTGCTGCTCCTCCTGGCCATGGCCATTGGCCCTTGGGCAGATTGTCTGCATTGGAGGGGCGCGCATAATTTGCCGCCTAATCTCAACTAATCGACAACATTTGCGATTGCCAGAGGCATGAAAGAAAAGTTAGCGTCACTGATAATGATGACAATGCCTAAATAGATATAGACATCAACATACATAGTAGAGGAGAAGTGGCATAAGCTGTACCAATTGATACCGATCAGCAGTAGAATATATACATATATAGATAAAATATCTAATTATTTATAAGTCTAATGCCTAATCGTTGTGGCAACTCGTTCACTATTCACCAGAAATTGCAGAGCATTCAACCAAACTTATTCACATCAATCTAGGCGCTGTTTTAATGTTCACAGAGGCCAATGTACCCGTCACCCGCACACTGGGTATCAGTAGTCAGGAAAACAATGAAAATGACACAAACTTTGTCGCCGAAACTTTTGGCAAGTGAAAAGTTTTGCCTATCAGCAGTGGGACACGATATCCACGATACATATTGTGACCCCCCCCATCACCCACCATTACCATTGCTGCTGACTCCTGCATAAATTTCGTATTTGTATTATGATATTCGGCTCCATTCGGCACAAATTAGTTAATGACTGAGGAGGGAATGGGTGGGGAGGAGACTAACAGCGAGCATGAGGGCAGACAATCAGCGAATCGGAATGAATGCGAATCTGCAGTTTGTCATTTGATAAATTGAAAAAACATTTTGCCACAGAGAGGGCTTTGAAAATTCATGCCGTGCCGTTTGCAATTTTCATGACAACTGCAGCTGCTTCTCCAATGCTGTGTGTGTGTGTGTGGGATGTGTCGACTGTGTCGATGTTACTGGGATTGGGGATTGGGATTGAAATTGCCAGACTGCCACAGTAACAAAGAGACAGAGAGAGAGAGAGAGACAGAGAGACAACACACAAAAGATACATATAAAGGCAAATGTGTGAATGTGCCACAACAATGGCAAAAAGTGAATAAAATATTTGTGTAAAATGTTTGTAGCTCATTGAAAATGCGCATACATATATCCGATTTATGTGGCACTTTCAGAGCAATAATCGCCCGCATATTTCGAGCATAAAAGCGAACAGCAACAACAACGATAGCCGTAAAAGGCCTCAATGCGCGCTTGGCCACCAAAAAGTACATAAAAGTCACTTGAAGGCGGGCAACTGACTGACATTGAAATGCGAGAGACATTGGGTGAGGGAAAAGATTGAAATTCCACTCGAACGAGAGAATATTGAAACAGAAACTGAAACTGAAGCTGAAGCTAAGGCTGAGCTGGGCTGAGCACTGAGCACTGAGCAGTTCGTTCGCCGTTGTCAAGTCTGCGCTCAGCCTCGAGTGGATGGATGCCTCTTGCCAGCTGCTAGGGCAACGATGCCAAGCATTTCAAGAGATTAGAGATTGTCCATCCTACACACTCCTTTCACACGATATGCCATGCCACACCCACATATGCCACGGAAGGAATTGCCTGTCAAAGCGTGGCAGCAGGAAGCAGGACCTAGGCAATGGCGATGGCGAAAATATGTAACACGTTAATTACAATTAGCGAGCGGAAGTGCGAGCAAAAAGTGTTGCCAACATTTCAGCGGCAAGGAAAACTCTGCGGCCAGCCAGAAGAGGAGTGTGGGTCCCTGAAAGGTACCGAGCACAGAGCACCGAGCATGGAGCATGCAGCATGGAGTGGCTCGGAGTGGAGTGCAGTGCATCAACTGAGTTTATCCATCCATTAAACTAATTAACAGCAAATTTGCATGGATCGTAAATAATCCGTGTGCAAAGCAGAGCAGTGCAGAGCAGAGAACAGCACAGTACGGTACGGCACTGCACGGAATGGTACGGTAGAGCCGGACTATACAAAGCCTGCAGCAAGGACGCGTTAAGGTTCCTGCGGCCACACACCGAGGCAGGGGCAGGGACACAGAGAGAGGGACATGGGCATGGACATGGACATGGACAGGTGGCCAAGTGCACACAATTGCGGCAGAGCTGCAAGGATTTTAATTAGAAAATTCCAGGAATACATTAAAATGCGCCAAGTGGCAGGCAAGAATAAGTGCGCAGTCCTCGAGGATCCGCAGCCGGAGCAGCAGGATTTGTGTGCTCCGCATTTAGCATGTTGCCACCGAGTTTATACGACTATTCCATCTCTTTTTTTTTTTTTTGCACCTTTGCTGCTCCTCTGCTTTTTTGTTGATATTTTGTTTGGCTTTTGCATTGCAATTAGCGAGTCGTGCAACTGTTACGGACGCGGATGCGGACGCGGACGCAGACGCGGACTGGGGAGCTGCAATTAGCCAGCAGTGGATGGCTGCTCGCCTGCTTAACTGGGCTTGGAACAACAGAGCTAATTGGCAGATGCAAATGCAGATGGAAGCCGCCGGATGGCAATCGGCAAGGACAATGACAATGAAAATCCTAAGCGCAAAGAGCGATAATGCGGCCACCTGATGTTCTGATCCCAAAATCCTCTACTTAATTTCTCGCAGCTTTTCTCTCTCTCTCTCTCTCTGTCAACCTCTCAATCTCTCATACTCTTATTTTTGTTGTCACCGACGGCGGTAATTTAAACATAACCTGTCCGCCAAAACGCCATTGACCCAGTTCCTTATCCCCATCGCATTTGCATTTGCATGTGTGAAGGACGCGAAAGCAGGCAGGAGGCCGGATGCGCGGGCGATACGCGTTGATTCACTCATTAAAATAACAACAGCTGACGTTTAAATAATGCTGACGGCTCTTGCCGCAAGCCACAGAGAGGCCAGCTCTGATGAGGGTCTGAAGGGTGGCACGAAGGGTGGAGGAGGTAAAAATTTGGCTGTCATCAGGGCGTATGAGCAATGCAGAGGGAACTCAGAGATTGAAGTTTTCGATTATGGCATTCGTTTGCTTATTGGATTGTAAATTTCCATCGGTGATTGGAACAGCGATTGCATCAGCGAAGGAAAAGTTATACTGTGTAGACTACGGATAAAGTTGGCAAAGATACCAGGATAAGCCAGACTAAATATCGAATTGTTCAAAATTAATTTGACTGGAGCTCTGTCATATTTTTATAGCTTCAAACGATTGATAAGGAAAACCCTAAGAAATGTGTGAAATTAAAATAGGAAAGAGTAAATTAAATTAACGAGATTTTTAATTGTGATGGTTTTTTTTATATTAATAAATGTCTAATTGTTATCCACTTCATGGGGAATAGGCGGGCAGGCATAGACTTATTTAAGGGGCATAGTAGATGGACGAATCCTCTCACTATTCATGGAGTACTGTGAAAGGTAGGGGAATGGAATGTAACAATAAACTTTAATTACCTCCTCGTGATGATACCAGAAGATGTAGGCCGGTGGTTCGGGGCTGAACTTTACAGTGCAAGTGAGATTTATGGTGCTGCCTTTATCAACGTGAAGGTCAGGTCCTCCCAGGATGGTGGCCGTTGGCACTGTCGACGCGGCATGGAGACACCGAAAAAGATAGAGAGCAAGAGGTGGGAAAAAGACAAAAAAAAAGAAGGAAAATAAGTGCATGAAAAACGCTGTTAAAATGAGGAGGCAGCAACGGGGAACAAACAGGAGCAGGAGCAGGAGCTGTAGGAGCTGTAGGAGCTGTCGGAGGTCGACTGGGCTGGCACTGTAGAATAATAAACTACGAGATAAAATGGAATTATTGTCGTATAAAAACCCAAGCCCTCGACGCTCCATCGACATCGCCTTGGCCCCCGTAGCCCCCTGCTCGGTGCTTCGTGCTCCGTGTTCGGTGGTGTTCCGTGCGTGCTGCTCACTCGTTTTCTGTGTGTAATTTATTTGTTCAACAACTTCGTTTTTCACTCCCTGTCCTTATGGCCATCTTTTTTTTCTTGTTTTTTTATTCTTTTTTTCTGTTCAACGAGTGTCCTTTGTTATTTGCGACGACAAATGGTTGATTTTTTATGAAGCTCTGAGGCTCTGAGGATGAGGCTAAAGTCGAAACCGAAGCTGACACCCAGAGCACACCACGAGGCGAGGTGTCCCCGAAGACATGCCGCGTCGCGCCGCTCCACTTACCGACAACATTCAGACGGACGAAATAACTGCGAACCGGCTGCGTCGATATCTGGCACTCGTACATGCCCGCATCCCGCTTCTGGGCCCACTTTATCTGCAGCGTCCAGTCGTCGGTGTCCTGGTGGTGGGTGGCCTGAAACCGCTGATCGGAGGTGTAGGTGTACGAGCCGACAGTAAGTATGTGTATATCGCGGTGGCGTATCCACGATACCTGCAATATGGGGAGAAAGCAGAGTATCATCAAACAGGTGTAGCTATATGTAATCCAAATATTAAATAAGACACGAATGTGGGATACCCTTGCGGGGTAGAAAATATTGAGTACCAAACTGGGTATAGCTGATGTACCCCTTTTATCCCAGACAATCCCAATAAAAGGCGTCATTAAAAATGCAGCAATTGAAAGAAAAAAAAAAACAACAAATTGCCGACGCAGTGTCATCAAAATCGAATAAAATGTCAAGGTTTACAGAGATTAAATCGCGATGCACGGCAAAAAAAAGGGGTAAGCTATAAAAAACGTTTGGTATCTGGTATGGTGGAAGGGGGAGGGGACTGTGGTTGGGACTACGTGACTTATGCGCAACGTGACACGTTCTGCCTGACTTTGATTCTGTTGGGAATCCTTTGCTTTGACTTGCCAAATCTCTGGATATACTGGCGAAAGGGAATCTGTTGCTGGTGTTTCTGTTTTTGCTGCTGCTGCTGCTCCTTCTGTGGATCGTGCTCGAGATGTTTTGGCTTTGCTTAATTATCGCAAACTTTTTAAGTAGTTTGCGGTGCACAGCGGAGATAACTTTGTAAGCTGGCTGCCAGACGGCCACGCCCACCTAACGTTGGCTTATGTAAACTTATTAAGTCAAATGTAAATGCAAATTTATCGCACTTGACAGCCACACACACACACATACAGGCACACATAGAGAGAGAGAGAAGAGCACCAAAATGATGCGTGCATGCGTTTAATTATACGAAATTCTGTTGCATACTTTCAAGGGCCGCCAAACCAACAATAACGATGAAACTAGAAAAGGCAAAGGGGTCTTGGGGCAAGCATTGTTAACTGCATATGGGGTGCAATGAGTACGTGGCGGAGTAGGAGTGCAATGAGTACCAGATACTATATATGCTGAAGAGTACCGACTGTAGCTGCAGTACACCGGGAGGGTGGGGAGAGTGCATAAAAGTGAGAAAAACATGTCGCTCGCACTTTTGACAACACACAGTCGCTCTCGTAGCGGCAGCGACAATCCTCTGCCATTAAACAAACATTTTACGCAACAAATTAAAGCGTAATTAACAAGTGCACGCTGTGCTGCATGTGGCGATGTAATGGAGCCACCCCTGGGCACTGCCACACGGCCACACAGCCATCACAGTGCACTGGCACTGCTTCCCATTGCATATTAGCAGCAACACTCCTCTGGAGCCATGGCTCTGGCCATATGAACAGCAGCTACAACATCCACAACAGCCATTTCAGCAGCAGCAACAGCAACAACAGCTCGACATTCCGTTTCAAGTTGCAAGTCCATGCTCAGTGCTGGGGGTGTGGAAGCCACAGAGGAGCTGGCAGGAGGTAGGAGGTGGCAACCAACTTTTGGGACCGTGCAACTCGGACTGTGAGCCAAGTGCTGTTGACGCGTGCGGCGAGTGCAATTTCATGAAATTGTTTAAATAATTTCGCGCTCAAATGCAATTGAAAGTGCTGCAGGGGCGGCAGCAGAAGGCAGAAGGGTAGCGGCATGGACGAGGGCTCAAAAAGGCCCGCCCACTTGAGGTTGAACAGTTGATGTATGTGTTAGCCACTATGTGTGTGTGGGTGTGTGTGGGTGAGTGCGGCAGCAGGGGCTGCAAGTACTGCTGCCACTCGTCCCTCTTTTGTTTGGCAAGAAATTAAAAGTTGCGCCTGCAAACGGCATCCTGCAGCGGCTTCCACATTCAAACCCCCTCCATTCTTCAACCCCCCCACATCTGCAGCCCCATCTCCGGCAGGATCCACTTCCTGTCCTGCGAGAGCTGCTGCCAGTGCCACCACCACTGTTGGTGCATTTGTGTCAAGTACTCGCGAGCGTGTTGAAAGTTTGTTGGTTTTTGGCATTTGAGCAGCGCCCAACGCCAACGCATCCTCCTACTAATATTTGTTTGGTTTTTTCCAGAGAGAGGCAAAAGCTAGAGAGAATCTATATGCAAATGGGAAGAGGTCCTGTTCCTGGTCGTGGTACCTCCTGAGGCCAGACATGCTGCCATCCCACTCATTAATCGTTTCGGGCTGTCTAATTATTCATAAACCTATCTGTTGGGCATATTCAAAAAGTTAAGCCCCCCCTCCGCATAGACACTGTTATCGCAATTATACATTTCATTAAACACATTTAGCAGGACGAGTGGGAGCCAGGCATCCTAAAAGTGACACAAATTGCCCTCCCACGGGGATCGGTTACATTCTCCAGTCCCATCCCCCAAGTTAAATGTTACAAAATATATACAGAGGAAATTGAAAATGCCTTCCCCGTACCGGGACATACATACATATGCAAATATTTGTGATTCCTTCGGATCTGTGTCTCTGTTTCTGTTTGTGACAGCGGGAGCTGAAGATTAAGCTGAAGGAGCAGCAGGTCGCCTCCGGCTGCCCTTTTGTCTTTGTGCCACACAGAGAGGAGTCTTCCACAAAGACAGAAGGGGCAGCGGCAGCGGCAGGGGCACAATTAAAACAGATAAACAAAGGAAACAATAGCAAAACAACAACAGCCAAAAATTAACAAAAAACAGGGGAGACACCAAAAAAAATAAACAAAAAGAAATTACTAAATTTCCTCGCAAAGACAAAAAACAACTTAATGCCAAGTCGAAAGTCGCCTCACGGCTTGCCCTCGCCGCAAAAGTAAAACAGACACAAAGTTCGGGGATGGGACGAAAGGAGGAGGTTGTAGAACTAATTAAAAATTTCGCCGTCATGCTAGGGGAATTACATTTTTGGTCTACGCGTCTGCGATCAGGTTAGGAAATCAGCCAAGAAATCAACGAACGGAGGAGCAGCCCGGCAGCCAGGCAGCCAGGAGGGAACCAGGGGAACAAAAATTATTCCGCGCATGGAGAATAAACGAAAGTTGGGCACAGCACAAAACTTTAATGGCAAAAAGCGACTACTATACTCGTACTATGTAGTATGCCATACTTACTGCTCGTTGTCGTCACGCACGACAGCAAACTTTTCGACACGAGTACGCTGTTAACCCCCTGGTAAACCCCACGTAACCCCTCCCCAAAGACCACCCACAGCCACAGTGGGGTGGGGAAGAGGCGAATCTTTAAGTCAAAAAAACTCACCGTTTTGTTGGCCAAATTGCGCACACGGCAGCTGAGATAGGCGTTCTTGCCCATGAGGGCGGTGACATTGCGCGGTGTCGAGGGATCGAAATATGGCTCCATCCATTTGGGATGCGTGTAGGCGACAGTGGGGGCGGTGGGCAGGAGCATGGCTGCTTGTGCTCGGTCTGTCGTTGTCATCATCATCTCTTCCAGCGTATTGTAACCCTCGATGGGGCCCTGCACGCCGCCATTTGTCATATCTGCAACGAGAAAAAGAGAGAGCCAGATGAGAGAGAGAAAGAGATGAAAATGAAATGAATTTCAGTGTGAAAAAGTCAAAAGCTGCAAATAGACACAAATGCTTCTAAATCCCATGAATATGCATAGGGATGAGTATGTGGATGGAGATGGAGAGCTTTTATCTTTGTGCGGTGCACCACAAAAAAAAAATACTCAAGAGAGACCCCAAAAGTGCAGTTGTTTGAAAGAAATTTGTGTTGCATGCAACACCACTGCAAATGCCTGCAAATGGTTGCCCACACACAAAATGACATTTGCATTCATTCAGAATGAGTAACACTCATGGAGACTCAGGACAGTCGTCACAGCATGGGGTCGATGGTCCTGAACCTTATCCATCCAACCAACCAAGCAGCTAACCAACCATCCAGTTGGATCCACATATCTACTATATGTAGCATCCACGCACCACACTCAACTTTGCTCATTAAAAAGCGTCCTGTGGTCGAAAGGTGAAAGGCGCAAGTGGCCCCTGGCAATGGCATTAGGTCTCTGTAAGCCTTTACTCTCAATTGGAATGGAATGATGGCCAGCCAAGGTCCAAGCAAATGCGTTTTTAAACCTCTGCCACAGTGCACTGTGCAACGAGGTTTTGCTCTGATCTGCCCAAAAAGTGTTGCCCAAATGTTTGCAACATGCAACAGAGAAGGCATCAAATTTTTATTGACATTTTGTACAACAAAGTTCTTAGTTTTTAAACTGAAACTCATCCAGATTATATCTAGATTTTTGCTTCTTCTGCTGCTGTTGCTAGCTTTTATTTCCTAGTTTCTCTGATTTCATTATGATATTCATAAGCATGCAGCATTAGGTTTGTCAGCTCTTGCAGCACTGTGCGTGGCTGCTGCAGCTGGGGATGCTGCCTCTGCCGCTGCCCGTCGCCCTGGGCTGTGGGCCTGCCGGCTCCTGGCCCGTGCAACTTTCCAGCGAGTGAAGTGTTTGCGGTTGGCAAGTACAAGTGCACACACACACACACTACACACAAACGTACGCATGACAGGCGGAATTGTGTCACAGCTCACAGACGCACACGGCAACCGCAAGTCTCCATTTCTTGCCACAGAGCCAACCCTTTTCACTGTCGAGCTCATGGTTATGCAAAATATTTGCACTCAAATCATATTTCAAGGATTAAAACTTGCATTCATTCGAAAACGGTTTTTCTACATGCCCAGGCCCCCCCCCAGGGTAGGGTAGAGCACGCCCACAACTTCAGCTTCATTTAACAAAGGGTCCGTGCCTTCGTGGCGTGTTCCCCCCTTCTGTGACGCCTCGCATTTGCAAGCAAGGGCAGGAAAAGAGGAGTTGAGAGGGGGAGAGTCTTAAGCTCAATATGCTTAATGTCCCCTCGGGTGCTGGGAAATTTGAGCGAATGTGGCATTTAAATTAAACTGCTCCACTGCTATTGGCATCTGCTGCCCCACCACACACACACACACACGACTGTCTGACTGCAGTCGTATGTGTGGTTGGTGCTCCCCACCCCCCACACGCTTAGTGGCATGTTAACTGAACCCTGATCGAGTTAATGTCGCTTTTGTTCGCAGCCAAAGCGCTACATTTCCATAAGGGATGCAATTTGTGGTATTTAATGCAGAATATGCAGATGCTAAGGGGAATCATCGTTGAGCAGAGACACGTTTTAGCTTAATTTTATTCAACTCATTCGCTTTTCCTCCTTGGCTTGGCTTTTCTTTAAATTTTTCCCCATGTACCAATATGTTTTCCCATTAAAAACTACATCTAAGCTAGGGTACAACCTTTAAAGTTCCATCAGGGCAAAGCCTTTTCCATCCATTTGCATGGGAAAATCAGCCTTTAAGCACTGGCTATGAAGAAAAACCCCAATTCGATAGCCACACACACACACACACACACACACAGAATGTGCCTCATTTGGGGGGCTCATGGGAACGCTGCCGCATGTGTGTGTGTGTGTAGGTGTCGGTGTCTCTTCCTCTGACGCCCTGTGCCTACATGTGGGTCTGGCTTAATCATTGCGTGGGCTAGGCCCAAACGGCAGACCCACCACATCAACACCATATACTGCTGCTCCTGCTGCTGCTGCTGCTGCTCCTGCCCTCTTTCCACATTCTGCCGCACAATGACTTTGCATATTTGCCCTTAATTTTCGACAACGTTGACGAGCCGCGTGGAGCAATTAAGAAAACTTTTGCAATTTTCACGCTTTTGTTTTGGCATTCATTTTTTTTTTTTTGGTCCTTCCCTCTGCCATTTTGGTTTTTTTTCTCTCTCTCTGGCTATAAAAGGGTGTGGTGCCGGTGCCCTAGGCCTCGTGCCTCGTGCCACATGCCCCATGCGACGGCTTGACTGAAATGATGCGTAATGTGCAACACTTTGAACCGGCAGCTCAATGAATTTTGCTGTCCTCCTCCCAGCCTTCTTCTGCCTCTCATAATTGACTGCTTATTTTGGTTTCCGTTCAGCGGGGGTTTGAAGCGGGGAAAGGGATTCTACAGGGAAGGGGAAATGGGTTACAGAGGGGCGCCCGACACTTAATTGTGTTTAATGGCATTGAATTTCATAGTAAATATCGTTACATTTCGTTGCCCTCTACCAATGTTCGGTAATTAACAAAAAGGGAAAAGTTCAGTGTAGTGGCGCGACTATTAGATACCCAGTACACACTTAGTTTATAGAGCTTTAAACTGAAGAAAACCGTGAGTTTGTTTTGCTCCATTTGACAGTCTTTGGGAGAACAATTAGGGCAAGTTAAAACTTTTGGGTTTTGTCTTTTTTATAAGAAATACTCCTCCTTGAACCTTTCGGAATTTTACAATATTTTATGCCCTTTTCCAAGCTAGCACTTAGCCCAGTATTTTACGGCCACACACCTCGTTTCCCTACTCTAACATTGCAGGGTATAAAGATCAACATTGGCATGGAATTGAGTTACCCTTCTTTTCCCATTCTCTATGTCTCTCCTTCCCATGTTCATCTTCTCATTTCAACGTCCTTCTATGTCTTCTTTAACTACTTTATCCCGCCACTCATTTGAGATGACGAGGGCCAATTGGTTGCTGGGGTTTTGTCGGGTTTCGTGGACGTGGCCTGCCAGCCACCGGGCTCAGGGCTGTGTGAATAATGATGCCTTTTGACATTGTCTAAGCGATTTAATGCGTGGAATCATGAGTTGGCTGGAAATCGAATGAGCATTGGGATGATGATGATGCTCCTCCTCGAATATGCATGTGCCACGGCTGGGCTGTCACTCGACCGCCGCCGCTCAACCGCTCAACCACTCAGTCACTCTTTTATTTATGTCGAGAGCATGGGTGCAATTGGGTGGGGTTGGGCTATGCTGCCTTGTTTGTGGCTGCCTCTTACGGCTGCCACTGCTCCACTGCTTGGCCGTCATCGCCTGCGGCCGGGGCGTCTTAATTAAGCTTAAATGATGCTGCAAAATTTATTTCATCTCGCTCCCCGACAACAGGAGTAGGAGGAGCAACAGCCACCAGGAGAATAAAAGCAGAGGCATCTCCTTCTATACGCATGCCATGCATATAAATTATCCACGCAAATTACAGGGCACGAAAATTGAAATTGAGTGTGTGGGGTGGAGGTGGAGCTGAAGGTGTGTGTCTACGTCTGAGTTGGGGCGTGGCAATCGCAGCAACTGCTTGATAGGACCGTCATATTTGCGCAACAACCACCCCCGCCCCCTGTTCTTCGCCTCACACATAATAATTTTTAATGCTGTTCATTAATTAGCGTCAATCGAGTGGAGCTTAATTGCTCGCATGATTACACCCGAAGAAGTGAAATAATGGAAAGACTCGTACTGAAACAAGCCTCGAATCGAGTGGTATTGTACTTCTGATACATATGGCTATACTATATCTGTCTGAGTGTGTGTGTGTGTGTCGGTCCAATTAATAAGCAATAAGTGATTTACGTGTGGTCGAATTTCTCATGTTTATCATTATGCAAATTACACTGGGCAACAAAAATAAACATCTCTTTGGGGCCCCATTATGTTTGTTAATGTACATACGTCCGTCCCACTTATGGAACATTTTCCGTCGATTCAGCACGAAAGCACAGAATATTAATTCCGGACAATAAAAGCATCCATTGATCTTTGTTTCCCACTTGCATGCTATAGAAATTTAAATACTATTCGCAATTTAAATACAATACCAATGAAAAGTAAGCAAGTTCCAAAAGGAAAGTCATTCCATGACCCCCATGGGCGTGGGAAAATGCTTTTGAAATTGCTGCAAACTTTTCTCATCTCAAAACGCAAAATAGTTTTCATATTAGGAATTTTGAGGGGTTACGGTTAATTTGTTTTGTCATATAACTATACCCATATGTGTATATATGTATGTACGTATTTTATGAAAAAACATTTTCCCCGCCTGTCGTGGGCAATTTAAGAGCTTAGACTCCGTGCCTTTGCCTTTGTCGCCTGTTATCTTCAGCCTTGATTGACAACATTTTTGTGCAACGCTTTTGCTGTCGTTGTTTTTGTGGTTGGCGTTGCTGTTGTTGTTGTTGTTGTTGCTGCTGTGACTTGCTTTGCTTGTCTTTGCATAGCCACTTCGTCTGACAAAACATGCGATACGACACGACAACAGGAGCAGGCGGCAGGAGAAATGGAAGTTAGCGCCGAAGTTATAGATACCCTAAAGGAGGTTCTATCCTTCATTTGGCTTTAAATTACAGCATCCATGGGAGTTTGGTGGGATTGTTGCTAAATGAGATAAGATCTTATCTTCTTGTTTTCTGCCTCTGGGGTACCATTGTAGAAATGTTATCATACGAGGAGGAGCTGTTTAAGCTGTGCGACTAGTTGACAAAGAAATATGTTTATAGAAGTTCTACCTTCTCTTCTGCTCAAACACCTGCTAAAAACCATCATACCATACAATTTAGGGTACCATCAACCAGCAAACACACACACACACACACAAACACATACTAAAGCATAATTCTTGTTATGAAATATTCGTAAAATTTCATACAAAGCACTATGGGAACTTTGACTTTTTTTCTGGCCAAAACCCATTTTTTTTCGAAAGTACTTAAAATAACATATTTGTAGCGCTAATATATCCGAATAACATTGATCTTTAATGTTACGTACCAAAAAATTAACAGTGCGCACCACTGTTAAGTTAACAACTGTTAAAGTCAGCTGTTTGCTCTTGATAGACTAATGTTGATGCAAAAAAATTATTTTTTCATCAACTTTAAATTACTAAAAAGTAGTAAATTCATCAATTCAAGTGAATTTTTACAATGGATTAGAATCAGACAGGTATGTAATATGTGTTTGCGAGTTTAAACTGTAAAAATGGCCCTCGCAATTATGCCTAAAGGCTCATTTTTTAACAAGCATAAATTTGTGACAAAAATTTGACTTTGAAGAGGCGTACAAAATTTGTGCCGGGTCTTGCCAGCATCCGACTAAATGCATCTTTTAGAAAATTTAATTCTTGTTCAAATGCATATAGTCATAATCTGCGTTTTCTTGCGTTTATTCTGATATTTCGGTTTCTAGACAAAAGGTAAGGGTTGCAATCTCCGAATTTTTTGCAATTTGGCATGCAGGAAGTACGAAAAATCAGTTTAAAAAGCCAGAGAGGACGCCATTACGAATTAGTTGATAATATATTGTTCTGAGGACGATGAGGGGCTATGTTAGCGACCAAAAATAAAACATTTTTATAAAATATACAAAAATTTAGAGAATGACATAGAATGTTGCTGCGAGATGAAATTAAGCACGCAGATTGGCTTAAATCATTTACTATGGTGAAAAATTAACATAAATTGGAAACAGTTGGGTGGCTGGCATTTTGCCATATATAGTACATATGTCTAAAAGTGATAGAATGCAACGAAGAGAAGTGCAGATTTAGCGGTATCTAAGGCACGAAATTTAATATTATTGATTCAAGCAGCGAGCGCAGCTGCGCAAAACCGCTGATAACTTGACCTTGGATACGTTTTTAAAGTTATAGGCCTTATGTCCAGAAAAAGCAATATCAATTCGCAAGACTTTGAGCAAGCCAGTTGCAGTACCCACAAAAGTTCCTACTATCGGGGCACTAGCTCTCATGTTGGACCAAGGCTTGACAAATCAGCCATTTTTATATTTTTTACCTATTTTTTAGGGCGTGCCGACTTTTTGAATAAAATATTAATTTCCCAACATGTTCCCGAAATTATTTTATTTTTACAATTTTAAAAAATAAAATAAAAATTTTATTTTTTATGAAAAAAGGAGTTGCCACGCCCATTTTTTCAAAAAATACCTTCATTTTGCTCATATCAACTCATATCAAAAAACTAAATCAAAAAATATCGTTTCGTTTGGAAGTTATTAATTATTGCCACAAAAAGTGGTCAAAGTTCCCATAGTGCAAAGTACAAGCAAATGGCATGTGAGTGAGTTAAAAGAGCTATGTATGTATGTCTCTCTCTCACTCCCTTGCTCTTACCACATCCATCTCTATCCATTCGCTTTCTTATCCCTCTCCTCCTGTCGCTTTCACCCACTCTGCTTGTGTCTGTGTGTGTGTGTGTGTGTCTGTGTGCTTGTGTTTTTGGAGCATTGAAAGGCAGCAGCATAAAGTGAAGTTTATACAAGGAGTTTGGCTGCTTCGTTGGGGTTTTTTGGGTTGAGTTTTGTCCGGGGATGTGGCTCTGGGGCTGGTCTTGGTTCTGTTACTGGTTCTGGCATGGCTTATCACCTCTGGCATGGGTTGCAGCTTATAATGAAGCATTGTTTGCAACTCAAAGTTTGGCCAGAGTAACAACAGAAAGACCTGATCCGGGGAATGTACGAGTATTATCCAGAGCCTGGCTATGCCATGCTCAGGCGGGGACCCCCCCTTTCCACCCTGAGTAGATATTAAAACAATATTTGCCGTGACTAAAGTTGGTCGCATAAATGTATGTCCTTGTCCCTACTTACACACACACACACAGGCCACACAATCTCAACCAGGACACACTCGATGAGCAGCACTTACAATGGGTAGAATTTGAATTGAAGTTTTGGTTCTGCACTCTGCTTTGGTCTTTCTTCTTGGTCGGTTTGGGGGTTCTTGGCCAACAATTTGCCTGGTGAGTGCTTGATTAGAGCTGGCCAAGTTGCCGTCTGTTATTGCTGCTAGCTCTTCGTCACAATGTCGTCTTGATTTTATTAATGATCATCATAGATTTTCCAATCAGAATGTGTAATGCCTTTTCGGCCCTAATGGGTGGGCCAACAGCACATGCCCCAAACGGCAGCAGCGGTCCCTTTTTTCACCATCTCTATCCTCTTTCTGGGTTTTTGGGTTTTTGTGTGAATGAAATCTATTCAATGACTTGGAAAAAAGGGTCAGCCACGGCCTTGGGCCATCGACTGTGGGTCCCAGACCAAGGTCCTGTGCCAAGAGTCTGTGCCTAAGCCTGACTGACAGTCAAAATGTCACTGGGCCATGGATTTGCCTCGATGGAGGCAACCCTACCACCCTTCCAACCCTCGATCAGTGCTGTAGAATTTTAATTGCGTGTGTTAATTTTTGGGTTCGTTCATTCAATTTAAATTTATGGTTCTCACATAAATTGAAGTGGGGACAGAACAGGCGCACAGGGTAAGTGGAGCAGACGGTAATTTAAGGCACAATTTATTATCATTGCGGAGGCAATCCTGAAGGCAGAGTAGTCCGAGGGGGTAGGTGGGACTTCCCATCGATTGGATTGGCCAGGTGTTGTGTGGTCTCCCTCCGTATTATACATTCAACTTAATCAATCAGCTGCTGGGCAGCATCTTGATGAATGTCGGTTGAGGATTTTGTGCTTTTTCTTTTTGTTTCCGTTTTGGAATCAGAATTGAGAGCAACAGCGGGCGGCTGCTGATGTTGCCCCAAACAACCGCAATGTAGAAATTTTAATTGAACCCATGCAAGTGGCATGTCACAACACTCTGCCAAAACCACAAAAGGCAAACTGTATGGCAATTGCTTTTGTTGCCTTTATTGGTGGCACTACTGCTGCTGCTGCTGGCTGCCTGCCTGCCTGCTGTTGCAGCAATAAAATATTAAAATCAAATGAAAACACAATAGATTTTGTATGTTCCGGGATTGTTGTTTCTTTTATTGTTTCCCCCCATTGAATTATTTAGCTGGGAACAGTGGAAACTAAAAGATTTCCCCCGAATTTCCATCTTTCACATGACTGGATTGCATTTAGAATGCACAGAAAAAGAGTGGCCGAGAGTGGCAACTGCTTTCATCTCCGTTTCGTGGTCACTTTTAATCACATTTTATTCCACTGTGCTGCAGGACAGCTGCTGTTGCTGCTGCACAACCGCATGGCAAAGTGTAAACACACTTATAATAAATCATTTTTAAATAATTTACAATCTGACCAAATGGCCAACCAGCAAACATGAGCACCGGCATCAATGTGCAACACCCCAAAGATCAGCCAAAAAGGGTGGGGGGAGTGGGCGGCATCCAAGCGAAAAAGCTATGAAAAAAACTGTCGCTTTTTTCTGGTCTTTGGGCCCGAGTAATGGCTCAGCAAAAGCTTCACTTTTGGCCATCACGAATTCGATGGCAGAGCCACAAAACGTGCACTGCACTGTGCGGGTGGATTGTGGGGCGTGGGGGGCTTTAAGAACTGCCCCCAAACAGACGGTTTTTTCTGGGTGTGTGTTTTTTTAAGCTATTCGAAATGCATGTAAGTGCGGCATGAACGGAAAGAGCTGAGCTGGGGGTAAGGGTTTAGAGGTTGAGCTTGGGGACAGACATGTTTGCCGAACGCGTGCTGCCTGCCAAAAGGGAGACTGGGAGACAGAGCAGACAGAGCTCTGGCTTCAGCTTCAAGTTTGATTGAGTGCTCCTCTGGTTGATGGCCGCATTTCGAATCGAGTTAAAACGTAGCAAATGACTTAAAAGTGCCAACTATGCGATGCTTAGCCATGTCTCTCTATGTCCCTCCATCTCCCATCTCCATCACGTTGCATGCCACATTCCGTTGGTGGTGGTGTTGGTGTTGCTGTGGGTGTGGGCTAGAGTGGGATCTGTGCAGTGACAGTTATTCACTTACATAGTGGCACTTAGTTATAGACGAATGTATGGCAGCAGCAGGAGGAGGGCCATGGAGCGAACCTTGCACAATCATTGCGTCAGTCACGTTTTGAATTGAAGAAAATTCATCAGACAATTTCGACTGTGAGGCAGCAGCACCTTCTCCTGTAGCTCCTTCTGCTCCACTCAAACACTCACACAATCACCATTCTCCACTCTCGGCTTCTTTTTTGGGTTTAAGTTGGGGGCGTGGGAGGTCTCCTGGCAATTTGTATTCCGTTGAATGGCTCTTACCTCAGAGAAACACCAAATTGATTGAATTAAATTGCGATTTTTATGCGTGCATGATTGCATTGCTCTCTCTCTCTCTTAATGCGTGCAACACTTTCACTTATTGCTGCGGCTCGTCATGTTTTATTGTTTGCAATTTTCAATTGATAGTTCCTGCCATTTTGTACACGTTTTGGCCTGATGTTTCCTGATGGTTTATTGCGCACATCAAATAAATGCATTGAAATGGCAGCTTTAAACCGCTTTATGGGGGAGTGCTTTTGAGCGCGAATGATTTGCACATACTCATGCCACTACTCGTTGTCAGCAAATTGAATAGTTGCGAATAATTTATGGATGATACTTATATGGGTTATGAATATGCGGACAAAGATCTGCTGTGAGCAGTCCATGGGTGTTTAATTCTATAATCAAATGTAATTAAAACTTGCAATTAAATGAAACTGCCTTGAAAATAAACCTTTTCCAGCTAACAATTAACCAAGAAAAACAGAAAAAGCCAGTAATAAGGATCTGCTATATCCACAACGAAAGTCTGTTGCTAATTTTCTACCTGACTAATTCCATGTATCCACATGACACTGAAGGAGGCACACGCTCACGCTCGACTTCCATCTGGCTGCAGTCCCTTCTGCAGTCCCTACAATCCACGTACAGCTAAGCCACTTTCTTTTTTCTTTTTCTTTTTTTTTGCTCCCCGGGCGATAAGTCAGCGGCAAGCAGGGGCTCCTGCTGCTGCTGCTGTCTGATAATATTTTAACTGTAATTCAATCGGAGTCAGGTGCACTGGACTCTCACGGGGATTGCGACTGGCTGCTGGTGTGGGGCACACGTTAAAGTGAATGGCAAACAAAGAAAATAAAAAGTCCACAATGCAGTGGTAATTACAAGTCAAGTCGAATCGCGCCGTGGCATTGGAGTGGGAGTCGATTCCTATTTGCCATGCCACTGCCACTGCCCCCCCCTGCCACAGACACAGCCACTGCTATGTAGTTGTCGGATCTGATACGAGGCGGCTGGCGGTGGCCATCGATGACGTGGCGCAGCTGTTGGTGCAGCAGCAGTGCCAGGCACGCGCTCAAGTAGGGCTTCCAGCAGCAGGCAATCCCATTGAGCAGCGCCCTCCCCCAAAATCACAACACGGTGTACGAGTGTACCAGCCAGCTCCTCTTCCCTGGGGCCTTGCCATTTAACTGGCTGCCGGTCTGCCTGGATGGCTGGGCCCTGCCCCGCGGGACATTCTGTAGAGCGAAAACGAAAACGGAGTATATGAAATACATTTTTCCCCCCTCGCCAATCCTTTTGTTTTCCCTGCCTCTTGGTTCACATTTTTCTTCACCTGACTTCGTGCAGGGCTCTCCTTTTGTGTGTTGTGTGTGTTATAAATTTTAAAAGTACACACACGTGCTCACTCACGTATGGGAGAGAGATAGCAGGTCCTGGCTTGCTGCCTGCCTGCCTGCCGCTGCCTGTGGGGCTATCTCCTGGGGGCAACTCAAAGTGGAAATGTTTGCCTTATTAGTACATTCAGCAGTAAAAATGTGTTAATCTATAAACGTGTGTGCGCCTCGTTGCCCAAAAAGGGTCTCTTGCCCCCTCTTTCATTCTCTGTATCTCTTTCTGTTTCTGTTTCTATCTCTGTCTGTCGTTGGGGCTGTATCACTATATTATTTTACATGGCCCGCGAGAATAGGAAGCAGCCAGATTTCAGGGGTTCATTCGCTCGCTCGCTCGCCTGCAGTTCTTTAATGAATTTATCGCGTGTCGGAACCACGTTCCACATACATACGCCTGCCTCGTATGCCCCGACGGCCGTTAAGCATGCGGCAAGTACAAGGACACGCAGACACTCACTACTACAACAACTCCCTACTCGACCGCACCTCTACATCATCTACATCCTGCCTGCTTCATTAAAACTATGTGCTTTTAATGTTTACTGCCTGGGCAGATACGAAAGATGGCTGCCACTGCCACTGCTACTGCTACTGCTCCTCTGCCTCTGTCTGGGCTGTCAGTCCCGACAGGTGCCATGGCCATGCCCATGCCCATGCACAGGCCCATGCCCAGGCAAATGTTGATGATGATGTTTCTGTTCGAGGACGAGAAGCGGGTGCCACTTTTGAGCCTCCTGCCATGTAAAACATTAAAATTTGACAGCTTTTAATGGGAAGAGCGGCAGTAGCAGTGGCAGTGGCAGGGGGAGTGGCAGTGGGAGGGCAGCACAGCTGGCTGAATATTTCCGCGCTTCCTGCTGATGACGGCTTTTAATCGCTCCCTGCATAACTGATTACCGAGCGAGCAGCACAGCTCTGCTGGGATATAAATCATCCTGCAACAAGAAATGCCACTTGGCATGCATCCAACACAGGCATGGAGCAGCAGGAACAGCGGGAACAGAATCAGGACTTGTGGCAGTGGCAAGTGGAACCCTTGGCACTTTGGCAGGCGAATTATTGTTTTCCAATTAATAAATGTCAATTACGTTGGCAACTCGAAGGGGCACAGAAAACAGGGTCAGCAACCAGGCAACCAGGCGACACTTGCAAGTAGCAACAAAGCAAAACCCAAGCCAGCCATCAAGTCAGGGTTTATGCGAGTCGCTGACTCACGAACTAGCTGAAAATATGGTCACATTTTAAGCGGAGTAATATTCATAACTCATAAGAGTGTAAGCTGGAAGAGCAATTTATTTGCCCGAGATGTAATCAATGGACTCCATAAAATGTATATTTATATTTCTCTGATCCAGAGCCTGTATATCCTGTACATATGTAGGTATGCTAGTGTACATATACATACATATGTACATCCAATCCAATCCATAAACGTACTGCAATATGTTCTGTACACTTGACCGCAACTGGGCAGCAGCAGCCTCTGCTGGACCGATGCTTTTCTGTTCTGTTCTGTTCTGTTCGGCTGCTGCTGCTGTCATCTTAAATAAACGACATGGCTGCTGCCGGGGGCTTAGCCAAAAGGGCTGTGTGTCCCGTGTCCTGCCACTTGCTGCCCAACTGTCCACCCAATTCAGTGTCCCCCCAACCATACTATATATATATGTATGTATGTATCCCAGTATGTGTGTCAAGCGTGTGCCTCTTGCAATGAAGCATAATGGACGCTGTAATGGCCCAAAATGTGCGTGTGACTGTGTGTCAGTGTGTGTGTATTTGTGTTTGTATTTTTGTCTGTGCCTGCTGCTGCATCTGTGTGCGTGTTGATGCAGCATATGTAAATGCAATTTGCAACATTCTTGCACAGTTTTATGAATTGACAATGATTTCATTTTCGGTTTTGTTTGACAGTCAGGCGGCAGCAAACTTGTCGCCCGTTTGTGTCAGTACGTAAACTTATGCCACCAAGTGTACCCTGACATGCCGTAGAAATTGCGTATTTTTATTTACTTTTATGCCACCATCAGCAGCAGGCAGGAAAGCAGGCAGCATCACATCCATTCAGCCATCCATCCAACCCCGGTTCTTGGCCCAATCCTTTGGCCATAATTGCATTCTCACAATTTTTGAAATGCTTTTCCTTTGCTTTGATTACAGTTCAGATTCCTATACGTATAACGCTACCCTACCTATGTATGTGTACGTAGGAGTCTTCGTGTCCCGTGTCCGTGTGCTGTTCGTGTATTTTGTATCCGTATCCGTGTGCGTGTTGCAATTGCAGTTGCACTTGTTGTAATTGCAATTTACGTTTGTGTTTGTGTACGAGGAACGGTGGCTTAGGGTGCGGCGGGCGGGTGGGTCAGGGTAGGTGTACTTTTCTTTCGCTTTTAGCGTTCAGTTTGGATTTGGATTTGGTTTACGTGGGAGCTGCTCCTTGAACATTTCCGACTTAAATTATCACCAACTATGAGCCAGCAGCTGCAAATTTGCGAGAATTTGTGGGGCTGTGCAAACTTTTGTGCGGATCCCAAAGCCAAAGGAGTGGGGGTGGGGGTCGGAGTGGGAGAGTGGCAGACAGAAGCAGCCGGAATCCAGAAGCTAACACGTAGCCACAGCAGCAGCAGCATCCGAGCGGCATATACATAAGGATTTGGCTTTGGCTTCGCTTTCGGGTTTGCTCTTGTTCGTTTCCTACTTTTTGGGGTAGCGCCTTTCATGTGGCACCCCAGCACTTCTGCCCCTCATCCCCTCTGCCTGGGCAGATGTTATGCAATCACCCTAATGCGCAGCTTGTGGCCAACATAGTGCTGCACAAACTTGTTGTTCATATGCCTCTAATGCGAGTACTTGTACGGAGGTACAGGTACAGGACCAAACATCGGACAACGACCTGATCCACAGACAGCCAAACAGCCACACAGCCAGACAGTCTGCCAGCAGAGATGTACGAGTGCTTTTTATTAACGGTTGCCACAGCAGCAACAACGACGACCAGCGGGCGACCGTCGTGACCACTAACAAGACCATGAGCTGGAGCTGGACTTGGACCACGTTGCGTATGCGCAACGCCAAACAGTTTATTTTCCACTTGTGAAATAATTAATGACACTAAAACTTGGCGGCAGCTACTCCTAACCGTAGGAAAAGCTGGAATACATTTCATTAATATGAAACTTCTGATGAATTCTTTGGAAAATTAAGGAAATTTCTGACTTTTGTTTGCTCAAATGAAAAGACAGAAAAATAATGAAAATTCCATGAAATTACATTCAAACAAAGTCAAAGACTTTATTTGGGGCTCAAACAAAAGGCAATTTATTCTGGAAAATGCTATGCAGCATAATGAAAATTGTTCAAATTTAAAGAGCAGAAAACAATAGAAAGCAAGATACACGCAAGGGCTCGTCCATACATTGAATTACTTTAACAATAGCTTTTGGTATACTCGTATGTATGCATAATTAAGCCAGCCAATAACCGTTGATGTGGAAAGCACTCGTACGCCTTTGGGCGTGGCTCGCATATTTTCTTTCAATTATGCGCAATTTGCCTGTTGAGTAAATAAATCTCGGCCATGTGGGTGGCTCAGTGGAGCGTACACACACACAGCCGAAAACTTGTCCAATGCCACGGCACACTCAAGGGAGTGCAGAAAATGCCAGTCCTCCCCAGCTCACATTTCCCATGCATATGCCACCAAATATATGTGGCAGGGGTATGGATGGGATGGGATGGGCATGCATGTGAACACAGATGACGTCCGTAGTGTATGTAGCCTGTTAAATCATCATGAAAATTTTAAAACCTGCACACACTTCATTGGCCAGGCCTTGGATGGGTCGGTTGGGGTTGGGCGTGGCAGGAAAGAGACCGATCTGGCCAACTTTTCTGCTTTAAAATGCATGAAACTGTGCCCCTCATCCCATCTCAGGGAAAGGCAAACAAATGCTGCAACCTTAATGGGTACTCCAGCTTCTCCCCCAATTCCCATTCCAATCCACTTCACTCTACTCTCCAGGACTCGTTTCCTTCTCCTACTCTTACTCCTCCCCTTCTGCATTCGACTAAAGGCGTAAGTTATATGCACATTAATTTGCCCCGGCAGCAGCCAAAAGCATTTGTCTTGCCATACGTTAGGATGGAACGGCAATGCCAATGGGAGATCTCTCCTAGAGATCCTAGAGTAGCCTCCCCATCAGACATTTGGGGGGAGACGGAGACCGAGACCAAGACCTTCGCTAGGTTGTCGCCTGTCCCCTGACGCCATTACGCGCACGCACAATGGCGCTAATAAATTAAAAACGAAAGCTAATTTCTGTAATTGCGCACACAACGAGTCAACATCCAGCAAAAACACAATGTCGCTCGGAAAAGCGGAAAATGCTTCTTTTTTTTTGTAGCACCATCTACAGATACAGCTTTGGCTTCATTGCCAACTCCTGTTCCTCCTGCTGCTGCTGCTGCTCCATTTCATGGAAGGGCGCAATAATGACGGCAAAATGTCATTGTCAATTGGGGTTAGAAGCTCCTGCTGCTGCTTGCCACTTAAGGCACCGAGATTTACGCACTATTGCCGCTCCACTCCATTTGACATGGAGTATTTTTCACCCACGCTCCCCTCCATCCACCCTTTTCATGGTAGCTGTGATTTTTTCAGTAATTAAATTGTGTTATAGGGCAATGGCACAGTCTTGTGTCTCAAGTTGTTCTCCTGCGCGGGGGCATGGGTAAGCGTAAGCTCCTCCTCGAGTGGCAGCTCCTAAGTAGTTGGATGGGGGGCATAAGTAACTTACACGTAATTAGCTGCATATTTTATGAAAATTCCATCTCTCGAATGTCCCTCTGCTAGCACTTGAGCGGGCGGGTCCTTGTCTCTAGCTGCGAGTTAACAAATAGCGACAACACAAAGGAACTTGAGCTGCTCAGAGGCAGTCAGAGAGCCCAGAGAGCGGTGTGGGTGCTTCGAGCACATGTATCAAATAAATATTTGACTTACTTTTCAAGTTTTGCCAACAATTTTGCTTTCGTGAGCCAAATTGCAAAAACAAGGCGCTCAAACAAAGAAATATTTGCCATGTGGTGTGCGTTTGGAAATTTTTGAAATTGGGAAATGAAATTTTCGCCTAAACTTTAATTAAATTGTTTTCTTGAATTTCCCTTTCGGGCTGAATCGTATGTTCAATTGTGTGCCGAGGATTTGCCTTAAATCGGTCCTAAGTATGTAGCAAATATATTTCAATATGCTCCGAAAAAACCAATAGAATTTAGTAAAACATTCATCTGAAGCCTCGAACTCTCGCATTCGTATACGTACTGCAATTGTTTGTACCAATTGGAATTCAATTGTGGAGTTGTGTTTGTGACGAAAATAAATTGTATTTGTATGCCATTAGATGGAGGCAAGAGGATTCAATCTATTTTTCTGATTTGACATCTGTGCAAATGTGGATTTTATTCCCATTTATTCCATTCGAACAATTTTTGAGCATAGACTTTTACGTGCCGTTCGCCTAAACGGCTGCAATTGAATTTAAAGTTGTGCACACACACGAGCTTCAATTGTCTAATTCTCATTGTTATTTCATTAGCAGGGAGTCAGTCAGTATAGTAGAGACAGAGATATACGTACGTACTCTGTGTGTAGTTTCCATTTGCGGCTTAAGCCAATCAACCAGATACTCCCAGAGCAAGCTGCAGGATATTCCGCAGGCACTTGAATCGATGCAAGGCAGGGCTGGGCTGGGCTGGGCTATCTTAACAACGTGGAACAGCTGTCAGCTGCCATAATAAGCTGCCCCATTTGGAACACGTGTAATCGTCGCTTAATCAAGATGCATGGCGGTCTCGGCTCGTGCCGTGGCAGGAGGAGCACGCAACTAATTGCAAGGATGTAAGGAGGCAAACATGGCATACAAGGCTCAGTGCAGCGTGGCAGGACTGTTCAGTGAGTTATGAAGTTGTAATTGAATGCACTAATTATTTACAGCTGTAAGGCTGCTGCCGCTGCTGCTGCTTCTGTTGCTGCTGCTACTCTGTGGCGTTTATGGGATTCGCATTCCAATTAATCTGCAGAGACTGGACTGCATTGGAATTGTGACCACAATGGAGCAGAATACCACCGCATGCTGCTATTCGGTTGGCTTAGGTTTCGGTTTTGGGTTTCGGCATTGGAATTTTCTTTCTTCAACAGGCTCTGGACTCGTAAACATCTCAATTTTCAGACGTTTTAACTAAGCGGCAACTTAAATGCTAAGAATTATGAATGTCCTGATATCGCATTGCGACTAGCAGATACTTTAAACTGACTAAGAATATATAATCGCATAGTTTTGGCTGCCTACTGGCTGTTGGATATACCCCTGAAAGTGTACGTTTGCTGGGTATAAAAATTAGGCATATAAATTTGCTCATTTCACGCTGTTTTGGGGCTCGAGGCAGCTCGTTAACCTCGTGCCTCCCCCCGCACACTTTACATCCACAAACTCCACTGCCAGTTTTGCAAATAAACAGCCGCAAAAGGCGAAATTCTAAACGAAAGAGCAGTCCAGAACGAAGTGGATGAGGGAGGAATGGAACAGACCTGAAACAGACCCGGAGGCATGTTTTACTCGTAAATATATAGACCTAGGCAGCGCAGCCCCCAAAAGAAAACTAATATTCATTAAATATTTGAGCAGCAGCAGCAGCAGCAGCAGCAGAGGAGCAGGAGGAACAGGTTGCGGGTTGCAGGGTCCAGGGTGCAGGCATTTTACGTTTGAGTGCTTCGAGAAATTTATTTGAAAGATTAATATCAGCAAATTGCAGAACAGTTTGTATACAATATTTAGTTGATGCCACTCCCTGTCATGCTCCCTGCCACTGCCCCTACCAGCATGCCCTAACGCCCTGTCTCAACCGAAAAAAATGCATTTGCAATTGCATTAAATTAAGTTTTCCAGAAATACGAATACTCGTACTATATATATGGGGTAAAGCCACACTTTTCCTGCGGCTCCTCCTCGTGCTGCTGATGATTTTTGAGTTACTTGCGGAATGTGAATTTTCCATGAATGCACTTTCCAGGATTACATGCCAAACAAATATATATACATATATGGGGTATCCTCCACCCATCATTCTATCCATAAAGGTGGCAGATCCTCCTCCTGTAGGCGTTTCATTCACATTTCATTGCTTTCGTTGCGACCTCGAGGACAACAATTTGATTTGAATGCGTAATCGAAACGTATTGTGAGGATGGCAAACGCGAAGCTCGCGGATGATATGCAAACCACACGCAAGCACACACACACACACACAGATGTCTATCTACCATCTACACATGCATAGCTACACAGATACAAATACAGATTCACAGAGATTACCGCAAACGAATACGAATACGAATACATATACCCGCACAGAACGCTGACAGCGCGCACGGCTGGCGTGGAAAATATTTTTGCTGCGATTTCGGTACGTGCAAGAATAATCGTTTGAAATTCAATTGATGACATGATTTGGCAGCCAGCGAACATTCGTCGCACAGGTGAACAGTTGAACCGTTGAACAGGTGAGGCTCTCTCCGCGTCACCTGGCTCTGGCTCTGGCTGTGGCGTGTCTGTGGTGGCGTCGGAGGCGTGGCTCTGGAAACGTTTTTCATCAATCTTAGTGGAAATTGCAATTTTGTGGCGCATCGCATATTCGAGTGCGAAAGCATAAGTGTGTGAAAAGAGAGTGAGGAGTGGTGGAGTGGTGGAGAGTGCCAGAGCAGGAGGTAAAAACAAAATTCCAACATCAGCAGGATGCAGCATGCAGCAAACTGGTTGTGGTCGTCATTGGTTCTCCTTGTTCGCCGGTTACAAAACAAAAACAAGTTACGGGCCACAAAAGTTTTCCCCTGTCGTCGTTTCATTTGGAGTCATCGGCATCTTTGGTCAGTGTGTGCGCCAGTGCCATGTGGCAGAGCATTTTAAATGCTCGAAAACAATGGCAGGTAGTAGTCGAATGGTCGATGAGGTATAGCTATACCATGGCATGGGGAAAAAAACATCTATCCAATTCTGTTTTCGTTTTTGCCACATCCTCAGCATGCTGCTGCTACCCTGCATTTCGAAAAAAGGCAAGCCACAGCCAACAAAAACACACACATACACACAGCGCAAAAAAAAATGAGAGAATGCAGAGGAGAATGCTCGAGAAATCGACATTCAAAAATGAAACGAAACGTGAGACGACGACTGCTTGTCATTCTCCAACCCACACAGATATTCACGCAGAGATATGCATCTGTGTGTATGTTAGGCATGTGTGTGTGTGTTTGTGTGTGTGCTCTGCATGAATTGCAATTGTTGTTGAAAGCATTTGCATGTCACTCGTTTGCATTGTGTGCACCTGTATTGGCGTTGTCAACGCGTCCGCGATGCGCCCTTCGTCCATTCCTTCGCCCCTCCCTCCGTACCGTGTTGCAGAGACCCTACTGCTACCTCCCCCCGTTTGCCCCAGCCACCACCCTCTTTGTTACCTTTGAACAATTTCCAGTGGCACATATTTAATGCTGCATGATGGCGTTCTATATGCATGAGAATATGCCAAGAATATGCCAGAGACCGTCCATGGCGATCGTCCATTGTTGTGTGGCCCAAAAGACGATGCGAAAATGAATTGGCAATGTTGTGAGTGGGGCACCATATTGCGCATACGCCATGGCAGCCATAAAGGCAATAGCCGGGAGAGCGTTTGTGATGAGAGAAATCCACACACACACACGCACACAAATTCCCAAACCAACCGGAAACTGACATCAACAGGCAACTGAAAACTGGTAACGGGGCAACAGAAGACTTAAGTAAGCAAAAACTTAACCAAAACGAAACGGGGAGCAGCAGCAGCAGCAGCAGCTGTTAGAAGCAGCCCGCTCGGTTAGAAGACAAACAAAATACGAGTATAATGCAATAAAATAAAATATGGGCAGAGGTAAGACAATATGGCAACACTCGCAACTCAAACATCCAAAGGGTGGGGGAGGATAGAGAGAGCGAGAGAGGGGTTAAGGTTCAAGTTGTTGCAACACATAAAATTTGCACATTGCATACGATTTGCATTGCACATCAACCCAAATAAAGGTGGGGCGGAAGGAGGCCACATCCTTCGTTCTGGCTGAAAATCACAAGAATATTATGAAGCCAAGACCGAAGCGGTCTTTACGAAAAGGGGGAGGGGGAAAGCGTGTACTCCTTTGGTAAGTTTTAAATATGGAAATCAGCAACAAAAGTTGCCATCAGTTTTCCTTCAGTTATGATGACTAAACTTCCTGGCTCATCCGCAACCAGCCAACCTCGACAAGTCAACTGAAAGTTAACCGAGCAACGCTCGAGCAGGGTGCAAGGGCGTTTGGGAAAATTAAGCATTTAGTTGGAGTTTGTATTAAGCAATTTTGTAGATATTTTGAAGGAATAGAGCGAGATGGTTAAGAGAACAGAAATGATCCCAAATAGGGAATATAAAAGGTACAAAAAGTTTAAAATACAATAAATAAAATACCACCATTCGACAGATACATAGCTTTGACATTCCCTGGACACTATGGAATGCATTTCTGTTTCCCTGATCGACAAAAATAAATGCGTGAACATATTTCTCAGTTATTGGATGTCACAGCTCGCTGTCGCCAAACTTTTCTATTGCATTTTTTCAATAAACTTTGGAAACTGTATCAAATTGCATCAATATGTGTATATATATGTTTGAATGTGCTGCATAAATGGCATCCGTTTTTCCGCCAACTGCAACGTGAAACATTTGAGGGGTGTATGAGTGCAGCATTCAAATTGAATTAGAGGCATTCAAACAATACACAATGCCCCGTGCGTCACGAGGCAACAGTTGCTCAAGTTTGATCCGCAGAACTTTGAAGTCAGCCTGTGCCTGTGGCTGATGGTGGCAAAGGTTACAGAGCATATCCCATGCCATGCCCTGCTGCTGACTGGTTGGCTGGCACACAAAGCAAATGCAGTCATCGCGAACTGAAATTAATTAAAAACATGTCTAAGCCCAACTGCCACGGCACTCGTCATCGTCATCGCCAGTCCCATTGCCATTGCAGCAGCTCCGGTTACCATCTCGGGCAAAAGCCAGGGAACCATCTCCTGTCTCCTGTCTGCTGCCTGCTGCCTCCAGCCCCATCAGCATCGCTCTTCAGGTTTGCGCATTGCTGGATTTGGTTTTCCCGGCAGTCGCGAACGCACAAAGACAAAGCCTTCAACACATGTCGGATGTCAAAGCAAATTAGAGAGAACGCTTAAGCCCAAGGACTTGTCTAAGTCTTCGCCTACCCTTCCCTGCCCTGCCCCCGTCCGCTGCGAGGCCATTCTTCTGCCATTTGCGAGGGGGGCTGTGGAATTTATGCGACTTTAAAAAAATTCCGCTATAGCCATAAAAAATCGTCTCGCCGCACATAATTTTTCAGTAGTTTGCCTCCCCTCTAAATTGCCTCGAATTGCTTTCGGTTTTGTATTGGATGGGCAAGGCCCGGGCCCAGGCCCAGGCCATCATTTGCGTGTTCTATCTGGGCGATCTTAAATGCAAATAAAGAGACCAGGCAAATTGTATTTATTTATCGCTTATTTTCTTGCAGGTCCTGAGTCCTGTGTCCTGTGTGTCCTGCTTTCTTCGAACCGAAAAAAGGGACAAATATTTGCCAATGTCAGAGCGCCGCAAAGTATGCAAAACAGCTTTGACTAACACCTACACAGAACCGAACATGGGGGGGCATAGAGCAATGGGCCACGGCTGTTGACATTGCCTTTATCTTTGTCCACACGCACACACACAGTACAGACACCCACACACACACAGTTACTCAATAGAACAATTGTACAGAAGTGTGCGTGTCTGTATGAGGGTCATGATGATGACAATTGTTCAAAAAGCATTTCACTGGCCAACCAAACAAAGTGGAAAACCAAAAGAAAAATTGCTCAACAACATTGGAAGGACGGACGGACGGAGGGACGGACGGAAGGGGGACAATAAATGCTGCAGACAAATCCAAATCTTATCAACTACACTGACAGTGGTCCTAGGGTCCTTGGGGTGCCCCTTTCAGTCCAATCCCTATCCAATAGCCAGTCTTTAGCTCTGCCTTTGAGTAGGGATATCAGTCGGATAAGCGAGACAAAGCTCCTGGACACATACTACACACAGAGATTTTCGTGTTCAATTGGGTTTCACTTTCTGCTTTAAAGGTTGCTGATTGTGTACAGGGTATTAGCTGAGTCTAATCCAAGCTGTCTCCCTGCATTTACACTCGTGTGTGGTCTTCTATTATGCATGTGAAGACAATGCTCGGGCCTTGTTTTGCACCGGACATGCATGCATCAGAGCTGCCTCTCACATCCACTCATCCACTCACTTACCCACTCGCTCACCCACTCACTCACTCACTCACTCACCCACTCACTCACCCACCGACTCACTCCTTCATTCATTCATTCATTCGTTCGTTCACTCATTTATTTGCACATTTATATGTGCTGTATGTGAGGCATTTTCCTAGAATTGTATTTTCTTTCATTCGTTTCGCCCGCCTCGGTACCGCTTTTGGGATATTTACGCTCCATTGTTTGTCGCTCAGGCGGAAGCATAAAATTGTTTGCTAGATAACAGTGCGAGACATTCAGAGAAAGGGACTCGAGGGCATCCACAGAGATACACAGAGAGAACGAGAGAAATAGAGACATCATTGAGTAAAATGGTTTCCCTATTATTCCACTGCTATTCCATTGAAACTTATTTTTATAGCAGCACTGTGGAATAATCATGTCCGAATTGTTGCAAGTTGCCCCCCCCCCTACAAGCCCCGGCCAGTTCCTGCAGCTAATCCACAGACGATTGTTGCCATCAGCAGGTGAACGATCAGCGCAAATGTTGAATATACTTTCCGGGGAAAACTTTAAACTTGTTGTTCAGTTTTGATTTTCTTTTCTTTTTTTTAAAACAGTTTTCGGTTTATTTTCGGGTGTTTATCTCTGCCCTTTTCGCTGTCAGATGTGTCTGACGGTGTCGCCGTCCCGTCTGGCTGTGCGGCACTTTCAAATTTATGGTTCATTGAATCCGCATGAAAAACAGTCAGACAGATGGAGGGACAGTGCGTGGAATGGATAGAATGGGTGCGACAGGGGGAGAGGGATAGTCGGCTAAATGGAAAAACCAAAAATAAGAATTGAATTTATTTCTGCTTTTGCCCGAACAACAGAAACATCAGCAGCAGTTGCGAAATAGCTGCTGACATTCTCTGAATCTCTCAACTTATTTCAAAGATTCAAATGACAAACAGCAGTAGCG